>JAGFMF010011858.1:3331725-3382780 GCA_019455555.1 Galemys pyrenaicus
TCTCTGGCCGGCAGCAGGGATCGAACTCGTGCTGCAGTGGTTGCGGTTTGCTTCATAGTGCGTTGCTTAACCCACTGCGCCACCAGGGAGGCCCTGATCAATTTTTTTTTAATTACAAAAGATTATATATCCATGTATACCTATGTATATAGATAAATAACACTATGCCAATATATTCCTTTGTATAGATCAGATATTGCACAATAAGATTGCATGCAACGCTAATAGGTTATATATGTAACATGTCTATGTTATAAAGCATAACATGAGTGCCGTGACCCACCACCTAATTTGAGAACTAGAACCTTAACCATAATCTCCTCTTTGCACACAATCCCTGCCAAACCTTCAATCTCAAAGATTATCACTGTCTTGAATTTATCATCTTCTTATTTAAACATTTTATCTCACATTGTCTTAATCCTTAAACAACATAATTGATTTACTTGTTAAAGAGCTCTTAGAAAAAATGGTGGTTAATGGTATAGAGTTGTCTGGAACTTTTTTCATTCACCATTGTTGTTTTCGTGCTTGGTTTTAAAGTGAGGCCGGGTCCATATAGAGTTAACCACCTTACCTACAGATTTTCTATTATATGGAAGAACACAAATCAGAGATCAATGCCTGACAACTTCTGTCCGATTTTAATGTTATTTGAATACTGATCAGATCGCTTGTCTCCTGGGTTTCACAAGGCCCTTCTGTGCATGCTCCCCACTTGCCTGTCTCCGGGGTGCCTCTTGCTGAAGCCTTTATGTCCACACCAGTCTTCAGAAACCATTTTCCTCTTTCTACATCTTTACTCAATAGCTATCAATAGAGATCTAGCAGAAAAGCCACTGATTGCCTTCAGAATGATTCTTTGATGAGGTTGGAGACAGAGCAGAAGGAAGTTTATGGCCTAATCCCCTTTGTGTTCTGGGGAACAGTGGGCCTTGTGGTGGTTCCTACAAGTCACACATTTGGTGGCTTAAAGCATCAGCAGTTTAATTTCTCACAGGTCTGGAGGCTCAGGTCTGAAATCGAGGCATTGTCAGGGCCACATGGGCCACAGGAAGGGAAGGTCCTTGCTTCCAGCGTCGGGGTCCTCCTGGTGATCCCTGACTGCCTGCGTGGCTCCCTCCGCCTCCGCGGGCCTTGTGTTCTTCACAGGCATCCTCCCTTCTTCAGTCCTTTAGAAGGACACTGCTACTTTGGCTGTATCAATTCAGGATGATCTCACTTCAACATCCTTACCTTAATTACCTTTACATTCTGAGGTTCCGGGAAGATTTATTTGGTGTGGCTGAAGAAAGATGCTACTTGAAGAAAATGTCCTGTGTTTAGAAACATTTTGGAAATATTGTTCTCTATACCCTCTCAGAGCATCATGCTGTTCATCAGTGTAGTAGACACTGGGCCACTGTGTGTGGGTGTGTGTGTGTGTTTCAGAGCACACGGTCCAACTTAACTGTTGAAATACTCAGGTCTTAGATCGAATGCATGGCATGATGTCAAGGCACTTGGGGAGCCCCCCTCTCCCATGCCTAGCCCGCCTGATTAGTGTTACCTCAAATTCCTTAGAGAAGGAAGCTTTTTAGCACACATTGAATAAAAACCTACAATTCATTTGGCCCCTTGGGTGAAATCTACAAACTAAAATGGGGGTGACTATTACCAGATTCTTTTCTTATTGAAGGTCTTGATAGAGGGAGGAAGAGACCTGGAGCCCAAGGCTGTCAAGTCTTCTAGGGACCGAGGGAGGCATGAGATGGCCGACAGGGGCCCAGAGTCAAATTGCAGCTTCTTTGGAACCTTTTCTGGGCCAGTGGCTTTTTTATTGCACAGCTTTTACATTTTATGCTTCAAAGTGATCGTTTAAGCTGAATGTAAGACCAACTTTTGCATTTTGATAATGAGAACCGATACATGACAATACCATCTATTGTTGCTTCTTGCCAGCTATCTGACACAAATATCAGAATTTGTGCTAGAAATAAGTGCATCCTTCTAGAAGGCAGATTGAATTCCATTCTCTAAAATTGTCTTGTGCTTGATTACCTCTGACTTTTTCTCTCTCTCTCATTCAATAGGTATCTTGTTTGGTTAGATTAAATGTGCAGTGTTATTGTATGAACAGGAAAGTCACTTACCATCAACACAAATGCTGAGTTTTAGATTTTAATATACAAATCTTTTGAAGGGGATATTTGCTTGTTTCTCCTGAATTTCATCAACACAGTATTTTCATCTGACCCTGATTTGGGTGGGGAGAAGACGAAAAGGAAAAGAGAAAAGAAAGGAAAGTGGAGAGACATGGTGAAATGAACGTAAAAAGAATAAAAAGGAAATGCGGATGAGCTGGGTCTCTGGGCCTCTTGAGAATAAGGGAATAAAGATGATTTATTCTGTCTGCTCCCAGCTCTGAAATTCTATGATTTAAAACTATATGGCACTAGTGTGTGGAAACTAAAAAGTCAAAATCAACAGAAGGAAGCAAATAACAATGAGGAGCAGAAATAAGTAAGATGGGAATGAAAATATAATAAAGATGATCAATAAAAACAAATGTTGACTCTTTGAAAAGGCTGAAAAGAAGAAATAAAGCCAGTCTCTGTAACAAAGATAATAAAATAAGCAAAATAAGCTGGAGATATAATATGCAAGTTACCTGGCACATTAAAAAAAAAACACCTGATTGGTAGGTGATGTGACACTACCTCCTTATTTTGGTTAACTTTTCTCTCTTATTCTCTTTAGTTTCCCTTATTTTATATTTTGTTTTATTCTTATTTTAGTGGGTATTTACATATGCATGCATTATTATCTGATACTGGCATTAGCACTGTTAGACTCCTGGGGCTAAAAGTAGCAACCCTCAGACCAGCGTTCTGGCAAAATCTTGATTATTGAGGGCTAGTGTAGTTCCCCTTTCTTTCAGCAGGTGGCACTATAAGCCAGTGACTGTGCAGACAAACCCAGCCTTAAATCATAGGGTTTTTTCCACCATTGATACTTAAACTCTACTCCCATCTCCATTCATTCATTCAGTTTTGCATTTCACGTTTCCAAATTTGTGAGGTATCTAACACTCAACATATGGATTTATCATATGGAGTTTTTGTCCCCTAAAATTCAGTGATGTTGATTCTTAATCTTAACATTGTCTTGGAATGGAGGACATTCAATATGTTATAATCCTTAGCATTATTTAGAATGAGTTGCTTAAATATATGGAATGTTCAAAATAAGTGAATATAAGTGTTTAGCAAATAATGAAAAAAGATTCATGCTTAGTTTTCTGAGAACCACTGATGAAGCTTAGGGGTCAAACACAGAGGGTTAAAAATGTATTCAAACACGTGCTAGCTGTGCATTTGGGGCAAATTCATTATCCTCCTTAAGCCTCAGTGTCCTCATCTTTAAGATGGTGCTAACTGGCTAATTTGGCTCAAAACTGCTTTAATAACTCTAGCTAGTGTTATATAATTTTAAAAGACCTAGGTTAACAATGAAATCTGAAACTGAACCCTATTAATTTATAACAAATAAGGAGAGGGTGCCTGGGTCATTCAATAAATTAGGTAACTGATCCTTGCTTGTCTCTCCTAATAGCTTTATCTTCTCCAACAGCAGAAGTCCCAGAATAGTCTCCTGGGATGTGTGTTATAAATAGGAGATCCCTGCACCTGCTCTATTAAAATCTCTGGGGCACAGGATGTATCTTTAAACAAGTTTTCCATGTTGTTTGTAGGTATATGGTATGTCTGTACTAAAGCATGATTTCCTACAGACTAGTGCTGGGATCATATTAACTTAGTTCAATTGCAATGGTATTTGAATGACACCGTGATTTTAAGTTGCTTATTGACTGGCAAGAAAGACAAAACCAAAGCACAACTCTGGGTCACTGTGTCCTCTCTGGCTCCCCCTGTGTTGTTTGTCAGGAACATTTGCAGTGGTTTCCACCACCATTGTGAGTGCATCCTAAACATGCAACTGGGTATAGTCAACAGTTCTGCATTACATGCTTCAAAGCTATGGAGGGACCGGATCTTACATGTTCTCACTCTAAGAGTGTAATGATGTGATGAAACAGGTGCTAGCAAACAGCTACAGTGGTAATCAGATTGTGATGTGCAGGTATATCAAATCAACATGTTGTCCACTTTAAACTTAACATTGTTCATTGTTGATTATTTCTCAATTAAAAAAACTCGTGGAATATAAGTGAATGGGTCTTGTGTGATGGCAATGCCAGTGATAGCGTCACTTTCACTGGGTGAAAATGTGCAAAATAGCCAGGAAATGAGAATTCTAAATGTTGAGTGAGAATTCGAGACAACTGAAGCCTTACTTTTTAAGTGAACACTTTTTTTTAGCATTTTGATGAAAATTATTTATTCATCAGATTCTTGCTGATGGCTTCTTAGATCCCAGGCTCAGTGCTTTCTCAGTGCATGGAACACAGGAATGGAGCACGTGGTATTTAGAACTGGAGAGCCGCCTGGCCCAGCTGTCCATGCACAGCAAGAGGGTCCTGTGTCCTCAGCCATGGCTTGTATCTGGGCATCGTTCTTCCACCTGCCCCTCCTGTAATTGTTGGCCAGACTTTCAAGGCCCAGTGATACCTCTGATGCCCCTTGAAATATCAAATTGCCTGCTGAGTTTTGTCTTCCTCATGTGTTTTTCTTGCAAGCAAATTAAGGAGTCAAAAAACACTCGAATCTGTATCTGTAAGCGTAGATAGGTGCATAGACACCGTAATAAACACATGCAGCATACACATATGTATGTATACATTTGGTGGCAGAATTAGCACTATCGTTTCTACACACTTGGTCCAGTATAGGTCTAGGACACAAGTTAAATGACAGGAGACAAGGTCTCCCTGGAGTCAACCACACACTGCATAGGACTTCAGCCCTGGAAGGGGCAGCAGAGGGCTCCTGGCTGAGAACATTTGCAGATGTCAGAGCACACAGCAGTCACTGCCACGGAGCCTGCAACAGCACGAGCGTGGAAACACATGGGTGGCTGTCTCCCATCTGGGCTGGCATGCCTACCTCCTCTCACGCTGTGTCAGAGACAAGCGGCATTATAATGGAGTAGTGTGACCTCTTCCAATGGGGGGGCGTATGTACCCCCAGTTTGTTAATGACCAGGGGCCATTATTAGGAACATAAATTAATCTACGGTGTGATTGCTTTGAGAATTATAGTGAGCAGCTTGTGTAGGCCGGTGGGGCAGCCCGTGAGACCCACATGGAACGTCCCACCCTCCCCAGGCCGGTGACTGTCTCTCCTACTCTGCCTCTGTCCAGGGTCTTGTTGCTGCTGTGTGCAGCCCGTTGCTCCTCCGGGCACACATCTGCTCGCCAGTGCCCTCTGCCATCTTGTTTGCTCTACAAAGCTTTCTTTTTCTCTTCCTTTTCCTTTCACCTCTTGTCCGAATTTTATTGTTTTAGAGTATTTGTTTTTAGAGGCATTTCTAACCTGTGAGAATGTGCTTGCTATTGTTAACTATGACAGTCAAATAAATTTCTCCCTCCCAGACCTTCCCTGCACCTTTTGATGACTGTTTCAAAAGGCATAAATCTGAAGATTCAAAAAAACATCTACATAGAGACACGGAAGCATCTACTAAATACAAAGATCACAGGAGCAAAACCATTTAGCTGCATGTGTTTGAACTGCATTGGGGCAACAGTCAAGCCTCCCCTCTGGTCTCTACACAGGTGTGGCCTGTGTTTTACTGTAGTTGCTGTCATCTGCTTTGCTCCAGCTCTTCTTGGAGTTTTCACTGACTTTTGTGTTCAAGACTGTTCTGGGTATGGGGCCTCCCTGGTGGCGCAGTGGGTTAAGCAATGCACTATGAAGCAAACTGCAGCCTGGCCAGGTAGGAGACCCACAGGGCGCAGCAGACCTCTCCTGCCTCGCCCGCTGTTCCCCTCAGCAGTGTGTTTCAGTCTATCTGTCTGTTCTGTTCCCCACTCTGTCTCTGGTGGGTTCTCCCACCTCCCCCCACTTCTGGCCTGTACCCCAGTGCTTGTGTGCATAAATAAATCTTAAAAATAATAAATAAAACAGTAAAAAAAAAAAAGACTATTCTGGGTATTTTGGGGTCAGTGCAGATCATGACCCACCTCCCACCCACCAATAAAACAGGTCAGACAGCATTTCTCAAAATGAAATTGACTGGCTTTTGGGAGCCTAAGAGAACATTCGGTGGGTGTGGGGCCCTCATGCTAGTGTAGCTGAAAGAACTCTTTCGTTATCAATCTGTATACAGAAGTGCTCTGGGTAAGCGTAGCTGGGGGGCCTGGCTGTCAGGCAGGGGTAGAAACTCCCCACAGCTGGTGACAGGCAAACTCCCCCCCTGCAGGTACACAGCAGCCTGTCCTCCGGGGCAGGGCTGGGACTAGGGTGCAGAGAGCGAGGCACTGGGTTGTCTGAGAACAAGGCATCTTAAATTTCCACCTGTGTACTTCACCAGGCTGCGCTCTTGGAGTTCCAGCTGTCCTCACTCAGAATTCTCCTGGAGACAGACCCCCATAACTTTAAAAAGAACACATTTCCCATATTCTATGTAGTTATTAAACCCATAAGACCCATGGCTCAGAAAATTTTACCCTTCCAGTTACAGCCTGGGCCTCTTAGCAGCACTTTTGTTGTTGGATTAGGGAGATTTAATTCAGGATTTCTCACTGGCAGTAAATAAAAGTCGCATTGTGCTGTTTGGATGTGATTATCTAAAGCGATGGGAGGACATGAAGTGAAACTAAAGTGGAGGCAGGAGGAGGGCTCCCCTTCCGTGAGACACAAAGATAAAAGTGAGAGCGGTACAGAGCAATGTAAAAGCAAAGGAGGCTCAGAGAAAGAGAAACAGCAACCCCCCCCCCCCCCACACACACACACACAACCCAGCTCCATGGTGAGAAAAGTGAATATTGTGAAACAGGACAACTTTCAGATTTAATTCATAGGTTTAATGCAATTTCAAGCTAAATCCATTGGGATCAGTTTGTGGGGGAAAAGTCTACCCCAAATAGTCTTAAAATTTTTATAAATTTTATTCAGACAAGAATACATTGAATTTGAAAGAGAAGGAGGGAGAGGGAGGAGGAGGGGGAAGAGCTAGAGTGGGAGCCAGCAGCTTTTAGGGAGCACAATCCAGTTATCAGCAGGTAGCACTTAAATTGTAACTTAATAAAAGGATACTCTTCCTGGAGCAGAATGCATGGCAGAATGATGCTGCACATTACATTCAATATGTATTATAAAGAGAAAGAACAAGCAGTAACCAATAAGATAATGCTGTTGGCATGAGGCTGCACGTAAATAACATAAAGTCATAAACAATGGTGATAAAGAGAAAAAGTCAGTATAGGAGCTCACATGATGGCCTCCATTCCTGATGAATTAAGAATTAAACAGACATTATATATCAGAGGAAAGGTTTACAGACAGAAGCTTTAATATTCACCAGATTTCTAGAAGATAAAAAAACCTAATTTTCCAAATAATAGAAGGAAAATAGCAATGAAAAATCCTTATAGAATATGCATTAACATGAAATGATCTGAATTAAAAAGTACAGAAAAGATTGTCATATTTGCTACAAAGAGTTTCTAAAAACAAGTGTTTTTATTCTGAGGTCCAATAATATAAAGGATTTCAAAGACAAGCAGTTGAGAAATGGGTAAAGGAAAGAATTAGCCAATTCACAAAGGAAGAAACAAACACAGGAATAAATGCCCATATGGAAAAATGGTAATTCATGACATTATAATGAAAATAAGAGCCATATGGCATTTAATGATGGAAACACTTAAAATATACATCTTTAAAAGTATAATGACCCATTAAGAGAGAGTGTGATGTAAAACGTATGCACACACTTAGTGTTTAGTGTTTGTCTTTTGAACACGATGAATCTTTGAATGTTTTCTGTGTCCTTCTTTTTACAAATCGCTGGAAAATAGATGTTTACCTGGCTCACCTCTTATAAGCATACCTCAGTGCACTCCCAAGAGAAGTTCAGTGTGATTGTTAAGACTCAGAATCTGCAGTTTGAGTATCTATGTTCTCCCCCCATTGGTTTTGTGTGAAGTTGGGCAAGTTACTAACTCTCTAGGTTTCAGTTTTCTCATCTGTAAAATGGACATATTATTAACAACCTCTTTGCTGTGATAATTAAATGAGATTAGATATGATGGACTTAATACAGATCCTGATACATAATAAGTGCTTAATGAGCAATTGTTATTTTTCTTTTCTTATTTTCCCCTTTCAAAAAATTGCCTATCTATATTTGCTTTTATAAACTGTTTCAAATCTTTTGGGAGCAACAGTGAATAAATATTCATAATCCATATAGCCAGTGCCTTCTTAAAGAGGTGTATCAATTTATGATGGCAGCTCCAATGTAGGGGAGTAATTAGATACTCAGGACAGTAGTAATATGCCAACATTTACTCTTTGACTTAATATGCTTATTTTTTTTTATTAATTATATTTGATATCATTTGTAGTCCCCAGGGAATACCCACCACCATTTCACCGGTGCACCGTCACCTCAGTCCCTTGTGCACCCTCTGCCCTCATCCCCGTCTTTGCCCTCCCTCTCCCCCCTCCCCCCCTCCACGGTCCCTTTAGTTTATCTTGGCTTTTTGGTCTTGTTGAGTTTTTTTGTTTATTTTTGGTTATAATTGCCCAGTTCCTTGAGCTTATTCTTTGTTGTTGTTGTTCTTTCATATTCCTCCTAATAGTGAAGCCATCCGATATTTTTCTCTTGCCTTCTGACTTGTTTCACTGAGTATAATTCCTTCTAGTTCCATCCATGTTTCTGTAAATGTCCCTAGTTTCTCATTTCTGATTGCTGAATAATATTCCATTGTGTATATGTACCACATCTTCTTGATCCTGACTTAATATGCTTATTACCTTTGATACAGTAATTCTGTTTTTTTAATTTTATGCATGAAAAAAGCTGGAAGTTTTATATATGTACAAAGTTCATTCACAAAAATTTTCCTAGTTCTGCTTATATTTGCTAAAATTTGAAAACTGAATGTCCATTAAAATAGAAACGGTCAAATTATTCACTGAAGAAAATTTCATGCAACCATTAAAATAATATGTTTGAAAATTCTCTAATAGCATAGCAAATCCTTGTGATGTACTACCAAGTGAAAAAAGCAACTTACTTGATTATGTCTATAAAATGACTAGAGCAAATGATGATAATCTATTTTTAAAAAAGACTGAAAGGAAATAGACTAGTATGCTAATAATGGATTTTGAGTGGAGAAACAATGGATAATTTTAAATCCTTTTCCCCATGCACTTCTGTAATTCCCCATTTTCTATAATAATCCCTTCACCCACACAATACCATTTATGGTCGCTCTGTTCATAATTTCTGTATGAACACAAAGGACAGCTCAGTTTGAAATGTTTCCTTTGTACAGGTTGTCATCGTTATTTCATGCAATTGCGTAGGGTATGATCTTGGGATGGGGAATGGCAGTGGGGTCTGTGTAATGGGCCACTTAATATCCTGTTATTGGCCTTGCTTAGACTGACCAAATGACAGGAAAGCTGAACACCTTTTAGATAAGGGAGTAAGGAAGGCGGTTCTTTGTACCAGTTACAGAAATTCCAAGAAAGTAAGTAAAATCCAATTAGAACATACTGTTCCTGCCAACCTGTTTTGTGTTATTTTTAACCCAAAGTCATCAAATTAAGGGCATTTTAGAATCCTAAGATTGAGCCATATACTTTTAGTTTTTATGTGTTAGCATTATCCTTTTCTATTATAAGTATTATATATATATAACTATATAAATAAATGAACGAAATGCATTAATAATCCCAACACCCAGAGAATGGTTATGGTTAGATGTGTGATGTAAAATTTCCCATTTTCTGTGGTGTCGAGGAAGTTAATATTTCTTGAGTGATTACCAAGTGTCTGGTACTGGCTTGGAAAATCTTACATGTATTCACTAAGTTCTCTCTCACAGCAATTTTCTATTCTTTTTTTAAAATTTATTTTATATATATTTTACATCATGATTCCTTTTTTTGTCATGTACTTTTTTTTTTTTTTTTTTTACAATGTTTGCTTTCTTTTCTCAGGTATAGTCCCCAGGGAATTTCCACCACTATGAATAGTCACTTCTAGCTACAGCCATGTTGCTGCAAATGGCATTATTTTATCTTTTTTGATTGCTGAATAATATTCCATTGTGTAGATGTACCACATCTTCTTGATCCAGTCATCTATATTTGGGCCCTTGGGTTGTTTCCAAGTCTTACTATTGTAAATAGTACTGCAGTAAACATAGGGGTGCAAGTATCCTTTTAAATTAATGTTTTTTTGTCCTTTGGGTAGATTCCTAGGAGTGAAATTGCCAGGTCATATGGTAGCTCCATTTTTAGTAGTCTGAGGAACCTCCAGACAGCTTTCCACAGTGGTTGGACTAGATTGCATTCCCACCAGCAGTGTAGGAGAGTTCCTTTTTCCTCATGTCCTCACCAACATTTATTGTTGCTAGATTTTTAATATATGCCATTCTTACTGCTGTGAGATATCTCATTGTGGTTTTTATTTGCATTTCCCTGATTATGAGAGATAGATGATGAAGTTCAGTTTCTTATCCAAGATCATGAAGTGGAATGAGAAATGGCAGAACCCAGACTCCAGCTCCAAGCCTGTGCCCTTTGCTTCCCACCACAGTTCAATATTTATAAACACATATTCACCTGAGTGGGATTATACTGCCTCTAATGTCTTCTTACTGCCTTTTCTTCTTAAGGTATGTGAAAATCATTCCAAGTCAACAGTGATAAATCTACTTCAGTATTTTTAATGTTTGCATTGTATTTTATTGATGGGTGTCTTATAATGTATTTAGCTACATCCATATGACTGGATACTTTAAATATTTTCATTATTGTAAACAGCAATGAAATATACATCCTTACATGCAAATGTGCATTGAGAAATTATTGGGATATTTTTAGGAATTTATTAGAATAAATTTTAATGAGAATTAGAAACATCTGGGTCAAAGTGAAGATTTTTTTCAAGGTTTTCAATAACTGTTGCCAAAGACCCTCAAGAAAAATTTTACCTGTTTACATTCCCACCAGCAGCCTGGAAATCATGTTTTTCCTTATAATCTAGGGTTTTTCCAATCTGTTGCACATTGACTTATTCTGGGAAATATATTTTATATTGTGATTCGCACCTCCCCCAAGCTTACTATTTTATTGACTAAATGCAGTGAGCTTTCTCTCCTCTATTCTCTTTTCCCTCTCCACAATTTTCTTAAATGCTCAATATGGTTCATGAAGTTAATTACAAGGTCCTCAAATGGGTAGTAACTCACCATTTGAAAAAACAGTGTTATGCTTATGTATTAATATTCTTTTTGTAGCTGCCTACGGATAATCTGAGATAATGACAAGTCATTGTTTTGACCTTCTTTAATTACCAGAGAGACTGAACACTTGGAAGCCCATACTTTTAGAGAGAGAAAACTATAGTTCATGTTTCTTAACTTCTCATGTACATATTAGAATCCCTCCCCCTTTAGAACTCCCACCTTTTAGTTAATTATTGCTTGACCAAGTAATATCTAGAGATTGGGTCTAGTTATCAAGATTTGTGGCCAAGGCTGTAGCAAATTAGGATTTTGTGTGAAGGTATTCATGGCACATATAGATTGTTACTTTATAAAAATTGCATTTGGATTGAAGTCCCCTTGAATTTGATATTCATTTTAAAATTAGCTTGACCAGCATTTAAATAAAGTAGGATTAACTTGCAGTTGTAGCAACTCTGACTTTTTAACACTCATCACTTCCAAGCAGAACTTATTTAAATTTAAGTGCCTTACTGTTTTTTGCAAGCCTACTACGTGCAAACCGCAGTGCCAGACCTGTGCAGATAGATCAGTCTGCAGCTCACCAGGTAATAGGCACCCTGGCCTGTGCATGCAAATAACTCCAGAGCTGAAAAAGTGGCGATTTCATAATCTTAGGAATTTAGAAAAAAGACCATTAAAAATTATGTTTCTAATATCTTGATAGTTATGGCTCATTTTATGACAGTTTTTACCATGGAAAGTAAAAGGAAAATTTGGACATAATCTTAGTTGGATTTTAATAGACTCTGTTTGCTCTTTAGACACTATAAATTTTTAAAATATTAGAGTTATCAGAAGGTTAATTCAGGGTTCAGTGTGGAGTTAAAAAGGGTTCTAATTTTGGTTTCTGAACTGTTAACTGCATACTCCACAGATCGCTCATTTAGGTTTGACTTGGTGGTAAATTATGGCAGGCAAACAAACATCTCATGGGGGACAGTGACGATTCTCATGAGCAAAATCACATTTGTGAGAACCAAGGTGCTAACTGTTACTTCAGTGTCCCTTTAAGTAGAGTTCTAGTTGCCAGCTGGCTATGGGCCTCTGGACCCCAGATTTAGTGCATCTCACCAGTAGAGTTATGAACTCCCTCCTGTGCCTTTCCCAAACCCATCTTCCCTTCTTCATTTATGACACATGTACTTTGCAGTAAGACAGAGGTTACGTCCCATCTCTGGTCTTATCTCCTTAGATAGAGAAATATACCACTTATTGGTCCTAACTAGTTTGGGGTATGGTGGGCGGTATATGAGTCTAAACTCTCGAAGTCCAGAAAAGTTAGCTCAGGAGAGCCATCCCACTTCCAGCCTCCTCCTTCACGTGTTTGCTTCTCTATGGTACATGAAGAGGAAAGATTCACAGGAGGCTCTCAGAGGGCCATTAGGACCAGCCTCTGTTCCCAGGACTATCCTGGAGAAGAGAGGATGGAGAGAAGAGGTGCGTCTACCCTCAGGGTGTCATCCTGATGGCTGTCACAGGTAAGGGAGGCAAACAGATTCAAAAAGGGTTTCACAAATTGGTGACTGACAGATGACTGGGAAGAGCCAGGACTGAAGTTGAAGGGGTGATTTATACCCTCTTGTGGTGTCTGTCTTTGATCTGCTTTGCATACTTGGCAATTTCTAAGTCTCCAGTTCCCTCTACTCCTGCTCCCTTGAGAGTGTTCTGGAGTACAAAAAGTTTTATCCTTGAACAACATACTTACTAGTCTTTGTATGCCTCAGTCAACTCATCTGTAAAAGCTCGGACAGTGACCATTCTTTACAGGAGTTGGCTCTGGTGGCCAAGCCCAGACTCCTTCCCTCATCTGGCTACTCAGGTGCTAGAGGTTCAACCGTCAGGTGGACAGTAAAGAAAGGGCAGTAGAGTAGATGTGGAGCAGCATGGCTCTGGCAGAGATGAAGGACAGTGGTGGGCCCACACAGAGGACAGGCCAGTGTTCAGTGTCTACCTGCTGCAAGCTAGGGGAGGACGGGACAAGCATCCCTCTTGGAGGCTCAGACTATTGGAGTGTAGGCTTTCCTCTTGCTCTCTGCGTTCACCGGAGATCAATTATCAGGCCCTCAAACCCAGACATCAGTTTTTTAGAGTTGGAAAATGGAAAACAAAGGGAGAGCTACATCCTGTTGGGTCACATCCTGTTCATGAACGCAGGAAGTACGTAGGGCAGTAGACCAAGGCGGTTAGACAAATGTAACGCTTATGAGGCATTTGCACACTACTTGTGAAAGTGTGTTTTGATATGCAAATTTTAAGACATTGTGAATCAGTGCCCACGTATCACACTTTCTGGAAGTCCTCAACCATCTTGTGAAATGAAACTGACTAAAATGCAACTCTTCACTATATGACTGCTCTCCACCTATAACCTTACCAATCTAAGAAACAGAAAAACAGCCCAGTTGCCATCTGAACAGTGGTCGCAGCGTCATAGTGTTTCCCCAGGAATAGGCATGCAATGTTGGGAATTTCTTAGTGACAGTGCTAGTGACTATGAGATTTTGGTTCTTGTCCAGAAACATGAATGTTGTTGACTGTCCCCAAGGGGAGAGTGGCGAGTCCCAGACATGGGCAGCTGACAGCGCATTGCCTGAGAGGCTTTGGGCTTGTGTGAATTGCCTGTCCACAGCGCTCCCTGCCCAGTGCATGGCTGGTCTGTCCCTCATTCGGCTTCCTCAGGAAATAAAAGAGCTACCAGAACAGGGAGGGCCTTCAGGTCACCTTCACTCCTCATGCACTCTTTCTTCTCTTAAATGTACCTTTTAAGATTTAAAAACCATGCTCTTTCCAATTAGCACTCAGTGGTTTGCTGACCTTGTTCTTGGATCTCCTTCCACCTATGTTGTTCAGAATGGGGCCAATTTCTAGGAAATTATCTCAGGAATATTCAAGCCTCCTAAGCTAGTTGGAGGGAATGTGGAAAGCCTGCTAAAGGCTTCATTTATTATCTGGTGATTTCAGATTTTAGAATTCAGAGAAAGAGATAGAACTAAAGAAAGGAAAAGGGCCCTCCCTGGTGGTACAGTGGGTTAAGCAACGCATGATGAAGCAAACCATAACCAAGCAGCATGAGTTCAATCCCTGCCGCCGGCCCGGGAGGTGACCCACATGGCGCAGCAGACCTCTCCTGCCTTGCCTGCTGCTCCCCTCAGCAGTGTATTTCAGTCCATCTGCCTGTGCTGTTCTCCACTCTGTCTGGTGGATTCTCTCATCCCCCGCACCTCTGGCCTGTACCCCAGTGCTTATATGCATAAATAAATAAATCTTTTTTAAAAAAAAAAGGAAAGGAAAAGAATGATGTTTAAGATCTTTGTCTGGATAGTGGAGTTTTTATTTTATCTGATTTTATCCCAAAATAAAGTCATATTTTTGTTCATCCAGGTCTTATTCTGGTTCTTGTGATGAGTAATTAACTCTTTAATATTTTCACCTAAATCCATATATAAAAGATTTTAAAAAAAGCAATGAGACCCGTTCTTGCCACTCACGGATAGAGCAGCAGAATGTCCATGCTCAGGTGTGGGTTCCTTCTCCAGATGGGCCCTTGGGGCCGTCAACATTTCATATCTCAGTCTGGCCGGAGAAAAACGAGAGCTTATGACTGATTACCTTAGAAATATATTGAGTGAAAAAATAATGGGTGTGTGATTTCAGTATCACCTCAGTGAGAAGATGTGGCATCAAATGCAGCAATATAAATATACACGAGGATCTCACTGCATGGGCAAGTCACCAGTCAAAACTTCCCTCTTTATTTATTCTGACTCTTTTGTTCCTTTCTTCTCATTGCTCCGAGCTACCGATTCCTCAAAATCCAGTGTACACTCTGAGATCCTGCTTTGTTAATCCCTCTGATGCCCGCTACAAGGGAGGCACCGCACCCCGAGTCTTACTCATGCGTCTTATTTAATCTTATCACTTGATGAGAGAGACACTGTCATCCCCACTTTGCAGACGGGGAAACTGAGTTGCCCCTGATTAAATCTCTTGCTGGAGAGCATGCAGTTTCTAAGAGGTGGAACTAGTGTTCCCATTAGATCTACCTGATTAGATTAGATAGATGAGATCAGGCTCTTGCAAAACTGCCGTCTTATAGACAGAGGCATGCTGGAGCCTCAGTTGCACACTTTTTGGTATGATCTCTATTTTCATTTCCTTTTTGGAGTTTAAATTCGCTGCCTTCTCATTCATTATAGGCATAATTGGTTAGAGATACAGTTTCATGCAATAGGAAAAGTTACTTCCAAATGGTAAACTGGAGGGAAAGAAAAGCAATGAGTTTCCAGGCATCCCAGTTCCTTTATTCTCCTCTTGTCTTGTAAACCATTTGTTTGTGTCCATTCAGAATATAAACAGAACTACTTGGAAAATAAAAATAACTGTAGTTTTACCTCATTCAGCAGCAAAATAATGTGCTTTTCATGGAAAGATCTATTTTTAGAAAGAATGAATGTAAGGCACCCCAACCCTGTGAGTAATAACTGTTTGGCAAGATGATGCTTATGGCACATATCTAAGTCCTTTTTTGGAAGGCTTCAAGTAACTATTTACACAATCTGCTCATGTTATTGTGTGATACGTGCTTGATACGTGCTTTCTCGCTTTATAACCCCTCCCCATGTTTACCTATATAGGGCTTTGGGAATTCCTTTTACTTCCTGTAAAATGACTCACAATTTAAATGTGCTAAGTAAGATAGAGAAAACATTTAAGTGTTATCTCACATACACATGAAACTGTAAACCAGGAGCAGAAACTGCTGCCAGCCCTTCTCCCAGCCTTGCTCAGACAAGAGAGGGCATCTGTGGTTGGTATGTGAAGTCTCAAAAAACAGCTAGGAGTGGAGTGATCTTGGGAAGAGGTAGGAAACCATTTTCTTTCTGATGCTTAAATTCATGACATATACTTTATTTTTATATATCATTCTCCCCAGGTTCAGAAGTCCCACATTCTAACTTACATATAGCTAGAACTACTCTCTCTTTGGAATACAGAAAAAGCTGAATAAAAAAGAAGAAAATGACTGGAATTTGGAATTTTAAACTTTGAGAATCATGGTTTCCTAGAATCACATAGAATACCAGAGAAGTCATAGGGTGAATTAGCTGTGTAGTCTCCATCTCTGAGATGCTATCAGTCTATGACTTTTTATTCAGGTAAGCCTGGAATACTTCCTCTGGAATACAGTTTTTTAGCCAGTATCTGGGAATACCTGGTGACCTCTAAATGAAAAACAAATTTAAAGATGTAACTATTCTTATTTCCAGAAGTAGCTATTTTTTTATATAAAACTTACATTTCAGCTAAGACCACCATTTCCAAATAGGGCTGTAGGTCTTCTGCTACCAGATTAGGGTGATCTTTCTAGAATTGTACATGCATTTGCTCTGCATTTCATTGCACAAATTGGTAGGTGTAGTTTAGTTCTGATTTCATCCAACTATATTACTTGGAGTGATAATGTCATTAATCGTTCAATTAAACTAAAATTTATAGATTTAAAAAGAGATCATCAATGTGACTTGGAGTTTCATGTTTTGTAAACTTCAAAAAGATCTTTTAAAGCCTTCCAGAATTTTCTCATTATAAAAGATTGTGGCGCCTCTCTGGTGGCACAGGGGTTAAGCACCACACCATGGGACCATCTGCAGCCACTGCAGAGTAGATTCATCCCGGGCCAGGAAGGGGACCCACATGGCGCCACAGACCTCTCCTGACTCGCCCGCTGCTCCCCTCAGCAGTGTATTTCAGTCTGCTTGTTCTGCTCTTCACTCTCTCTGGTGACTCCTCTCACCCCCTGCACCTCTTGTCTATATCCCAGTTCTTGTATGCATAAATAAACAAATCTTGAAAAAAAATTTGCAAAGTGCAACTGAACACTTTGTAAGATCCTTAGGTTTTCTCAGGGCTTTCAGATCTTCTGAGCCCTGGGGTGCTGGGGCTGGAGAGCTCACAGAGCAGTCCCCGGAGAGCAGCTTCCCAGAGAACTTAATGTTATCTCCACACTATGGGAGAAAGACTTCCTAAAGCCAGAAAAGAAAAATCTTCTGATGCATTTTGCAGTCTTTAGAGTGGAGTAATTTGACTTCAGATAATCATTGCTATAGATTTGTATGAAGCCTGTTCGTAAGTGAATGGAAATGTACCCATGCCATGTGGTTACTATGGATTCTTATGTTCTGACCTAAGCGCTGGATTATAGCAAGTGGAATAACCACAAAGTAACATAGGCATTGAAGGAGAGGACTCAAAGACACCTATAAGGGAAGCATTTGTGTTTTCCAAAAAAGAAAAATTACAATGTGATTGATGAAGGCAAGTGATTGCTCTTTGTTCACACTGATTCTGATAGAAAAAAAGATGATCTGCTTAGGGAAATTTAAAGCTGATGAAATAGGTACAAACTTAAGTCTACAAACTCAAGTATGGAAGAATTAGTTCAGTTTTTATTTTATTTATTTATTTTGAGCTCAGTTTTATAAAAGTTTCGTTGAGTTACAACTATACAACATACAACTCATCCCCTGTAACAGCATAGTGAGGTGATCTTCAATCAGTCTGTACAGATTTGTCACCATTGCCACAATCCAGTTTTAAAATACATCCATCACCCCCTAGATATTTCTTGTGCCTGTTTATAGTCAGTCTCCACTCACACCTCTGCCCCAGGCAACCTAGCTGTCTGCTGTCTCTGTAGTATAGCCTTTTCTAGGAATTTCATGTAAATGGAATTGAACAAGACGTGGTCTTTGGAGTCTGGCGTCTTTCACGGACATTATTTTATTTTTGTTTTTGTTTTCCTTCACGGTTTGGAATTTACAGAATATTTTATTTTTTTTTTAAATTGGACTTTTTTATTTTCTTACATTCTTTTTGTTTTTGTGCAATATTTGATTTCATGTGTAGTCCCCATAAACTCCCACCACCATATCACCCATGATCCATCACTGTAGTCCCTTGTACTCTTTCCTTCCTTGTTTTGGCTCATCTTTCCCCTTCACTCACCACCATTGCTCCCCTCCCCCACTGTATGCCCCAAATCTATAGTTTGCCCACAAGTTTCGTGTCTCTCTTTTTCATTTGACCCTCTGGTTGGTTTCCCTATATTCCTCCTTTAAGTGGAATCATCCAATATTTGTCTTTTTCCTTCTGACTTATTTCACTGAGCATAATCTCGTCTAGTTCCATCCATGTTGTTGTAAATAGCATGAGTTTATCTTTTTGATTGCTGAGTAATATTTCATTGTATATGTATATCACACCCTCTTGATCCATTCATCTCTTTGGGGGCATTTAGTTGTTTTTATAGTTTAGCTTTTTTAAAGTAGTGCTGCAATAAATGTAGACATGGAATTTTCCTTTAAATTAATGTTTTTGTGTCCTTTGGATAGATTCCTAAGAGTGGAATTGTTGGGTCATATGGTAGCTCCATTTTTAATAATTTGAGGTTCTCCCACACAACTTCCCCAGTGGTCGGACCAGTTTGCGTTTCTACCATCTCATTAACATGAGGTTTTTGTTTCATTCGTGTTCTGGACTGGATCAGGAGCTTGTTCCTGTCCATTGCTCAGCATTGTTCCAGTGTATACAAAACCACAATATATTCATTCACTCTTCGATGGACACTTTGATTGTTTCCAGCTTGGGGTTATTATGAATAAAATGCTGTCATTGTGTGTGGACATACCTTTTTATTTCTCATGGATTTATAAAAGTGGAGTCGCTGGGTCATGTGGTAAATGTAAGGTAAGCATTTTGAGAAACTACATGAAAAATGTTTTCTAGAGTTGCTGTGCAATTTTACTTTCCACCAACAATAAATGACTTGCTATAGTTTTATTTGTTATAGTCATTATAGTGGGAAGTATATTCTTGTGGTATCGATTGTGTTTCCCTAATGGCTACTGGTGTTGAAAATCTTTTAATGTGCACATCAATCGTGTGTGTGTGTGTGTGTATATATATATATTTTTTTTTTGTAAAATGTCTACTTAAGTTGTTTGCCTATTGGAAAAAATTATTTTTACTGGATTGTCTTATTATTGAGTCCTTTATATGTTCAGAATACAAATTTTTTTTCAGATGTATGATTCACAAATACTTTCTCCCAATTGTTGACATGTCTTTTAATTTTCTTAATGGCATCTTTTAAAGAATATTTTTTCATTTTGACTGACTGTATTTTTTATGGATCTTGCTTTTAGTATCATATCTAGTAAATGTTTATCTAACCCTAGGTCACAAAGATTTTCTCCTGTGTTTGTTTCTAGAAATTTTATAGATTTAGGATTTATGATCCAGTTTGAGCTATGTATGTTGCGAGGGAAAAGCTTGAGTTCTTTGTTTTCCTTTTCTTTTCTTCTTTTTTTGCATGTGGCTATCCAGTTGTTCCAGGACTGCTTGTTGAAAAGATAGTCCTTTCTCTGTTGAATTGCCTTGACATCTTTGTCAAATCAATTGACCATCAATCTGCAGGTTTATTTCTGGACTCTGCTCTCTTCTGTTGCTCAGTCTGTCCGTCCTTACAGCAGTAGCTCCATATTCAGTTTTGCATAAGTTCTCCAGTGTTTTTCTTTTTGCTCAAAACTTTTTTTGTTATGTAAGCTCTTTGAATTTTCATTTGCATTTTAGAGTCATCTTGTCAATTTCTACAAAAACTGGCTCTTTGATCTTGTGACTTTGCCAAGATGACTTAAAATTTCTAGAGAATTTACTTACTCTAAAAGGCATGAGCGATTTACATCCTCCACCCCTAGCCTTGGCAGGCAAGGCTTATGTTTGGGAGGTTTGTTAGTCTTATATCTGTATGACTAGCTTCTGGTGATAAATCTTGTGTGTGAATTGTGGCAAGGGCCGGCATCCAAAGTAAATAGCGATTGTTGTGAGGAAAGTCAATGGGCAGCCCAGCTGGCTGGCTGCAGCTCCTTGGCTACTGGTCCCGGGACAGCAGACTTGATTGCCCCTGCCTTGGCTGGCAGGTGGGCCATTGTCTGGGGAACACTCTGCTCCCTCATCTCCTTCATGACTCCATCCTTGCCCCTGGGAAACTGTCCTTTCCCCACATCAGGTGGCAGCAGAAAGGAGAGTTCTAGCCTCCTTCCTTTGGAATCTGCCTACAAGCTCTCACCCCAATCTGTTTCCCAGGCAGTAGAAGTTTGCAGAAGAAAGTGATTCTCTGCAGACTCAAAGAAAGGGAGAGAGGGAGGGAGAGAGGGAGGGAGGCCTAGTCACTGCCCACAGAGGTCCAAGCTCACCTTGCTCATTGATTCACCTGTACATCTGCTTTTGCTTTTGACATTTTCTCTGCCTGGGATGGTTTACCTTGTTCTCCCCTTTTCTACTAGTGGATTTCCTACTTGTTCTTTAAGACTCAGTGAAAATACCATTTCTTCTGAGAAGTCCCCATTCTTCTCCCCCAACTCTGCTCCCATGACTTTTTGTTCCCAACTCTAATACTTTTCATACTGTATTATGAGTGTGCAAAGAACTTAAAAAGAAAACAAAACTCTTTTTCCCTAGAGTCTTTAGCCTTAGGGTTGATATGAACCTGGCACATGCCAGTGATCATGGTGACTATGACAACAGTGATAGCAGTTGTTCTCTATGTACTTAGCAGGTGCTAAGCATAGTGCTGATTTCCAAATACATGTTATCATTTGATCTCCTTCATAAACCTACTTGTATTATCCTAGTTCTTGGCGAATTTTTAGAAATTCCTTAGATGGAGACAATAAAGAAACTTTCAACTTAAAGAACAACTCGGACAGGCTGGGGAAGCATGACCTGTTGAGGACAGCATGAGTGAGCTGGAAAGGTAAGCTGGTACCATATTGTAGAAGTTCCCAGGTGCCCTAAGGCTCTGCCTTTTCTTAAGTTGACAGGAGGGAGTCATCAAAGGTTTGCAGTGAGGGGCCAATGTAATCCAAATTGAAGATTAGAATGAGTGATGAGCTCATTCTAAGGTGGGAAAGGACAGAGTAAAGGGAGAAGGAGGCCTCAGCAAGAAGGAAGCAATGAGGCATCAACAGCAAGACCAGCGAGTAGGATCTTGTATTTCTTGTTCATTCACCCCTTTCTTTTGGTTTGTAAAATTTGTCTGCCTGTTTAAGGAACACAAGCTTGTTTATTATAGAAAAAGTTAAAAATAGGAAAACAAAAAGAATAAGTCTGTAATCCTACTATCTAAAAATAATTATTTTAAAAATTAGGTGATTATCCTTCCATTCTTTTTTTTTATTCTTCCATTCTTACATGACTGTGCATGTGTGCTTGAATAAGAATAAACGTGCATGTACAGCCACACACCCATACACATAAGCATGTCAATAAGTAGGAAAATATAAGCTATAGATAGGCTAATCCCGCCCATCTTCTCCTTATCTGTATTGAACATCCCACTTCACCAACTTTAGGGATAAGTAACGTTATGTTTTCTTTAAAGTTCAAACAATTCTGACTTAGAACACACATCACCCCAGCCTGAAAGGAAATCTAGTCTTCCTCTGGAGCCCCAAATATTTTTTAATACTATTCATGAAAACGCTACATATTCCTCAGCCTATATTGAGGGTTGGCCTCCAAGATGTGTCACTATTTAAATAGAAAAGGAAAATATGGGGTGATAATTCATTCCAACTAGAATGAAAATCCTTCCTGGGCTAAGAGGCATGTGTTTTTATAACCCCAGTGCTTCAAATAACACCCACCAATTAGTAAATGGTCAATTAAAACTTTGAAAAAATGAATACACTGAAATGTCCATTGGTTGTTGCAGTGAACATTTTCCACATACTGAGTTCTGTGCTGGGATTCCTTACTGACCAGAACCTGCTGTGTGGCCATCAGCTTTAAGAGCACACGTAATCTCAACCACAACTAAGTAATAATTTGGTCTCAATTTGTTTAATGATTGTCTTTCCTGCTACTAGACTCATTAATTGTAAGGAGGATGTTACCTTCTAAGATTCAATAAAAAATTATTAATCAATAATAAAATTACTAACTTGTACCCGAAACAGAAGTGTGGACATGGCCACACTATGAAGGGAAACGGCGAGGAAATTATCTAAGGAACTCCTGGAGCTGAGCCCTTTGAAGGCCACCATTGGTCATTGATGATTTATCTCACAGGTTCTCTTGGGTTCTGTCTTTGCCAGGCACTGAGCTGGACACACTCAGAAGCTGCTCTGTGGGAGGACGCTGGCCGGTGATGGGTGAGTGTCCATGTGCCCTGGGAAGCAGGCCCGGCGCTCCGCGAGGGGCCTCTGCTCACCAATGAGCTTTGACTGTCAAGTGAAAACTAACCAACAAAAGAGAGTGTGTTAGGTGAGGAGGATGAAAGCCAAGGAGGTGTGAAAACTATGGGGGAGCTTGGGACCTATCTCTGCGTGTTCCCTAGGGTGGCTTAGTGCTTATGGCTTGCTTGTAATCAGGGCAGCCATGTGTGGTATCATTTGTTCCAGGTGATAATGGGCTTTCTCTGCCCCTCCCAGAACGTTCTCACCTGCTGTTTCTACAATAGAGGTGCTTCTGAGAACCCGCCGTCCTTGTTTTCAGAGAGCACCATGTTTCCATACTGATGATTCATTTCTGGGTCTTTCCATTTTTTGGAAATGGAAGGACATTTTTGCCAAAGCCCTGATCACAGAGATGGAAACTCCAAGTGGGGTGCCCAGGGCCAAGGAGAGGTTGGTGGCCTGACCTTGGGGTTCCCAGAATCTCAGAATTGAAAGGGGCTCGTCTGGGCAAGGGGACAGCCTGTGTAGACACTGATGTCTGAAAACTCTTTGGAAAAGCCCAGGGGGCAGCCTGCTTGCCCCTAGCTGGTGGATGGAGTGAGGAAGCCCTAGTTAGATTGGAGGGTTTGTCTTTAGGGCAGATGGCCAGCAGCAGGCCTGGGAGAGGCCCGCCTCAGCTCAGCCTGTTCCTCAGACTGCAGGCTGCTTTGTTTTCCAGCCAGGCTGGTCTGCCTTGTAAAGTGATGCCTGGGTGGGGTTTTATTCACAGGTGAAAAACAATAAGGCCTGACTTTCCGTGGGAATGTTCCGCTCCCTCTTGGGACTTAAAGTCCTTTCTAATCGAGGTTTTATAAGATAGCTGCCCCATGAACTGATTAGTGCCCCATTTTCTTGTTAAGGCTTCTGAGAGCCTCCACATTCTAGAGTGTTCTACTTTCACCAGCAGCTCAGGTTTCCGTCCCAGTGAACTTCTTGTCCTCGGTGAGCTAAAGAAAGTGGATGGTTCAAGGATATCGAACTTTTAAATAAAGTGAATTGGGGGAAATTGGGCACTTGAACTTCCTACCCAACACCCTGTGCTCTTGTTTTCTCAAAAGTCAGCATGCGTGAGAAGTTGCTCGCTCTACTGTTTATCTCGCATCTATTTATATCTCCTTTCCCCTCCTTAAGTGGACCCACAGACTAGAAGGG
The DNA here is from genome assembly GCA_019455555.1 of Galemys pyrenaicus. Taxonomy (NCBI): domain Eukaryota; kingdom Metazoa; phylum Chordata; class Mammalia; order Eulipotyphla; family Talpidae; genus Galemys; species Galemys pyrenaicus. The sequence continues at coordinate 3,355,570 of JAGFMF010011858.1, forward strand.
CCCTCTGGGATGACTGTGCTCACCCCTGCATTGCACATCTGAGCACACACCCTAGAGGATGGCTACATCTGAGCTCACACAGTCATTAAACAAAGGGGCCCAGCCCAGGCCCAGGGTTTTCTGACATCAGCTCAGCCCTCAGCCCACCACCCCATGTGGACTGCACTTCTTGCCTGCCCTGGGTTTCCAAATTCTTTGCATTCTTTCCCCAGCCCTCCCTGGCTTTGTGGCCAGAGAACAGTATTCTTCACGTAACTGTTTTTTCAGAAAAGTGTTGCCTGGCCTGAGGCTAGGGCTTATATGTTATAATACAGAGTTACTGCAATAAAAAGATAACAACAACAAAAAAACCATAGTGGGAAATTTATTTGCTTGGGATTGTGATATCAGCCTGCAGGAAATGTGGAACTGAGGAAGTCATCCTTCTTGACTTGCCCTTGGTTTCCAAGGCATGGGTTTGGGGGTGCACAATGTTATCAAATCTGGAACTCAAAGAACAAACCAAGCTGTTTGCAGGCTCTAGCAGAGCTTGTCTCAGAGGTTAGAATTCTCCCACTGACCATCATGTGGAGTAGGGCGTCACCAGTGAACTGTCAAATCTTTGGATATTTGTGGCTTAAATGGAAAAAGCCACAAAGCCCATTTCTCCAAATGAGAAAGAAAGAACAGTCCACTGAAGTCAAACCCCAGTAATATCCTCCGGAGGATGAGCTACCACAGCGGCTGCTGTCTGTGTCACCCATGGAATCCCTGTTGGGCTGTACAAAAGTTACCTCATTTAGTTCTCAGCCTCAAGCTGTAGGTAAACTTTACATTATTCCCAGTTTTAGGAGTTAGAAGTGGAAGACTGTTGTTTTCCCACATCACACAGCTGGAAAGTGGCAGAGTCTGGAGTCAAACTGGCTGCCTGAAGCCCTTCAGTCCCAAAAGGTCTGAACACAGCAGGAGCTCCAGGCCTGAAAACCTTTGAACTGCTTTCTCCTGCCAGATGTTGGACTTCTGTTCTCCAAGTGCAGACTCATAGAGTGGACGAACAAACACCCACCACTGTCTGCCCAACTCTGTGCCCATCCTAGCTTCACAGGAGGGTGAAAAACAAGGGGCAGCCTGGTACCTCTGCCACCCACTGCATGTCTGGCCCTGGGGACAGCAGCCATGAGGTTAGACAGGACTCTGGTGTGAGGGGCTGGTGCACATGGTCTCAAGTTTCTGGTATTGAGTTTGGAACACAGCTCTTGCCCCAGGGAGGACAGGGGGATGCTGTTTACGGTCTTTGAGACTCTAGACTCACTCTTATGTCCTTTGAGAAGTTACTTGCTATGGGAATAAAAGTTTTGGAGACTTTATTTTATAATCCTCTACACACGTCTAGGTCAAATTTATTACTGCCAAATAAAACAAGCATACATTTTTCCTCTATAATCTTTTTTTTTAAAGATTAATTTATTTATGCATACAAGAGCTGGGATACAGGCCAGAGTCCAGGGTGGTGAGAGGACTCACCAGAGACAGAGCGGGGAGCAGAACAGGCAGACTGACTGAAACATGCTGCTGACGGGAACAGCGGGCAGAAGAGGTCTGCTACACCATGAGGGTCCCCTCCCACGCTGACGGCAGGGATCAAACGGGATCGAACTCATGCTGCAGTGGTTGAGGTTTTGCTTCATAGTGCATTGCTTAACCCACTGCGCCACCAGGGAGGCCCCTTTCCTCTATAATCTTAAACAGATATTCCAGAAACAGTTTTGTTCATGTCTTTTAGGAGATTGCTTTGGTGTCAGGTTGATAGCAGATTGTGATACCCTGGTAGTGAGAGCTGAGCTGGTTGTTGAGCAATATCTGCCAACTGTTAGGCTTTAATTTTGTTATTATTTTTTTTTGTTTAACTTTCATCACACACTCTTTGGAAGAACTAAAGACACAGCCATTCTAAGGAAGCTCATGCTATAACGATGCCATTGTTACATCACAGGATACCATTGTGGATATTTTGCAAATCCAAAAAATATATAGGTTAATGCAAGCTTTAATCTACATAGATAACTCTATTAAGAAGAAAAGGAGAAGCTATAAAATGTCGAGAGCGTTATTATTCTTAGTGTTTGTTGTTCTCTCTGTAAGGAAAATGGTTTTATTTATTTTCTTTATCAGTCACAAAAAAGGGGAGGGAAGGTGAGGGTAACCCTATAGCACCACTTTATAAGCAGCAACGAGCGCTTGAGAATTATCAAACTTTCCTTTAAATTCGGCAACACTTTGGTTGCTCTATGCACAAGTGAGAGAGAAGGAAAGAGCAGGTGAGTGTGGACGCTCCACGTCACCACCGGCCTGGCTGCAGGATACTGGGCTACACGAGGGAGCAAGCATGTGTTCAGGAGGTGACCGACCAGGAGAGCCGACGCAGAAGGGCCTCCCAGAGCAGCCGGAAGCACAAGGATGTTGCTTCTTGTCATCTGGATTAGCTTGAAGCTGCTCTGGTGGTTCCATGGGCCTGAGGAGCATCGCACCTTGTCCCCTGGCATGACTCCCAAGGACAAGGAAGACTTAGGCCGGTCAAGCTCAAGGCAGACTCAGCGTGCCTCCTGCTCTTGGGGGAGACTCAGTGCCGACTCTCCACAAGGAGTAAGGGTATTTCTTTTTCTTTTTTAGTTGAGGTAGCCTTGGCGTACAGTGCTGTGTCTCAGAGGTATAGGACCTCCCGTTCAGGTGTTGTTCCCGCACCACGCCCCCCATTAAAGCACCCGTAGTCCACACCAGAGTTCATTGTGCTCCCTCCCCAATTTGTTCTCACTGCTCCCCTTTTTCCTTCCCGCTCTGTTAGCCTCAGTTCTACCATCACCTTTCTAGGGTTAGTGATCACTTCGGCTTTATCTGCCCCCCCCCCTTTTTTTATCCTTTATATTCCATATGTGATACCGTCTGGCATTTGTTTCTCTCTGACTTATTTCGCTTAGCATAATCCTCTTCAGCTGCATGCAACAAGAAGGATTTGCCTTTCTGATGATTTTTGCTTCTTGTTCATTTGAAGATCAACAGTCAAGTGTGGAAAAAGGAGAAGACTAGATTTAATTACTGCAAAGCTAGGAAACTGACCTTTTGAGAGAACATTTGTACTTTCAAAGGTAAATTTGGAAATCTGCTTTTGGGGATACTAGTCATTTTGGAAGAAACAGCTTGGTAGCGCTTCTTCCACTGTGTTGTGCAGTAGGTAGCAGCTGCCTTTGTGTCAGTTTCAGAACATCTAGGAAGTGACCTTTGCTTACTGTTACATCTCTAGCATCTAGAGCAGAGACTGTACGGAAGAGTCAATAAGTATTTTTAGGAATGATTGAAGATGATCTGCCAGGATTAATATAAGGATGAGGAAAAGTGTTTTTAGTGCCCTTCACTGGAGTTTGAAATGCACTTTTCTATAGGAGGAAGGTCGTATATAGTAACTGGGAGTTACTGAAAGGTCCCCTTGGCACCATGTTTACTGTGGGCATTTATGGCTTGACCCGAGGTCCTCATCTAGTCTATCGTTGTTTCCATGAAAACATGCATCTGAGTCCCAAGAATTAGATTATAAATGACCTTTGGAAATAAAAGCCAATTTTAGTTGAGATAAAATTGCTCAAGTGTGGCTGTTTTGCAATATATCCACAAATAAGACATTGCTAGGGAACCCAAATGGCCTTTGCTCTCGTGGTTGGTTTTTAGAAGGAAGGGTGCTGTAGTATCAGGAATGTAGATTTAGATTTTACAGACCACGATGCAGTGGTAATATTTCCTTAAGTGGTCCAGGAAGACCAGAAAATCTTAAGTGAACCAGGGAGGGGTTGTTCTGGGAATGTTAATGTCCCGGATGCTTTGGCTGACCAGAAGTAATGGGCCCAGGAACATCACAGTGGGCCACCAGCAACCACAATTTTCAGTGAGCTGCGGATAAACCAGAATAAGTTGGGGTACTGTCTCAGAAGATCATCAGGTTGAACATAAGCTCTAGGAGAGAACTGGCCCATCACATATAAGAGTGGCTGCAAATTGAGGCAGGTTTGAGGTATGTACTCCATGTAGGCTCATTTGGACACTCCAACCTGCTCTTCTGGAGACTGAGATTGGTGTGAGCAGGAAGTCTCGGGTAGCACCTTGTTGAGCCACAGATATCCACATAGAAGCCAGGTACCTTGCGCTCTGCATAGAGACTCTGGGGCCCAGAAGAAGGGAGAGGGGGAACTAAGGCCCTCTGGCCATGAGATGGTGTCATTCCTGGAAGAGCTGAGAGAGGCTCTGAGAGAGTTACACACTGATTGCTCAGGTATACTTCCTGGAGCATGAAAAAGGGTCTGCAGGTCATGGTAGGAGACAAGAACAGTGTTGGAAATATGACATTAAGCAAAAGAGAGATTACTAAGTTTTTTGAGAGGTTCTATAATAGGAGATCTCAGCCAGGAGGTGAGGAATCAAGGTAAGTGGAAGGGACAGTGCTGACTTCTGGAATAAAGGCATTATCAGTAGACTGTGTGTCCCCTGTCAGAAGCTCTTCTGATTGTGTGCAATTGCAGTGACACTAAGTAGCCTCAGTATGGACAAGGGGAAAGCATGGAGGGCACTAACCAGCCTGAGCAGAAACAGTTGCGTTGTGTTGACTGGACTCTCCTTTGCGTGGCAAAGGTGGAAACCTGTAGCACCAAGTTCGTGTCCTACCAGCTTTGTCAGCAGAGTGAGAAGAGTCTGCCTCTTTCTTAAGAGAACCAGTGAAAGTTCCAAGGCTGATGTTTGTTGGTCTAGTGCAGGTCATACTGTATGATTTGACCTTGATTGGCCAAGCCTAGGGCAGGTAACCATGCTCGACCTTTGGATTGAAATTGGGACAGAAGTGGTTCCCCAGGAAAAACTGAGTTCTTATTACCTAATAGGAGTGCATGAGTGCTGAGCATCCAAAACATCACATTCCCACACTTTATGACTCTGAAATATGTGACTGGGTGGAAGTCAAAGCCAGAAGGAAGGAAGGACCAGTCACCTAAGGCTTTCGTGTGGCAGCCGTGTTCCTAGAAAGTGAAGGGGTTTTCCCTGACCTGTTCTAGAACATTTTTTTAAGAAGTATGCTCAAACCCTTAAATCTGGAAAATAACCGTGTGATTAACAAATGGTGGGAACTGGAAACTGGGGGAAAGGCAGGCAGGAGGCTAAAATTAAACGTTCACATCCGCTTGACAAATATAGGCAGAATTATTTAGCAGAAAGGAGGAAATGAAGCAATAACTGAAAACACAACACAGAATTTTTTTTCTGATGAAAACAGAAAAAGATGCTGCCTCTGCATTAATATATACCCTAATGAAAACCTAAGTAATTTCCATTACTGTGATTTTGTTAGATGACAATGATTTTTTAATTTCCTCTTTATTGTTTTGACTGGAGTTAATCCTAGAGAGTGATTAGATGCTTCTCCATCAGGTAAAGTCCTTCTCATTCTTCAGAGGTAGCTTTGGTGGGAATACTTCATCCCCATGTGGAGAGCTCCCCCTTCTCTCCTTTTTCTCAGCTTCTCTGCTTTTGCTACATACCACTCATAACACTTGTCATATTGCACTGTGACTTTTCATTTGTCCAAGAAGCCCTATCAGTAAAAGTAGGGACATTTGAGTTGCATTATTTGGCCCCTCTGTAGCTCAAACTGGGCTAATAGTTCCTTCTATAAAAGGGCACTGTGAGAATGAAATGAAATGAACTGATGCATGCATTTAGTATGACATCTGGTACATAGTGAGAGCTTGGTGTATGTTCTCATACAAATAATAGTAATTATTGTTGATATGTCCTTTACTGGGTGGTGAGCTTCTTGAGGACGCACTGTTCTGAGGTCATAGTAAGTACTAGTTGGCATAATTAATGTTAAAAAGAAATTTCTTTTAATGAAATCAATGGCTTTTTAATAATCACAATGGATGCTAGCAATGGAATTTCATTAGTGAGATCACTAGTCTAAAATATTGTCTAATATTGTCTAAAATATTTTAGAGTAGCTCCATACCCTTCCTTGAAAGAGTACAAAATAACTAGTCAGGGGCCTCTCTGGTGGCACAAAGCATTAAGCACCGCACTATGAAGCATCTGCTGCCACTACACCGCAAGTTCGATCCCTGGCCAGGGAGGTGACCCAAATGGCACGGCAGACCTCTCCTGCCTCGCCCGCTGCTCCCCTCAGCAGTGTATTTCACTGGATCCTCCTGTTCTGTTCCCCACTCTGTCTCTGGTGGATCCTCTCACCCCTCTCCACACCTCTGGCCTGTACCCAGTTTTTGTATGAATAAATATTTTTTTAAAAATAACTAGTCAGTCCCTATTTCTCAGTGATGCGATTCTGTGTTCAAATTTGAATTCAGAAGATTCTAATTGATGCCTATTTAATTGACTTCTGCTCCTAGAATGTTACCATATTTTTCTGAAATGATGATGTGCTGTCAGGAGCTGTAACAGCCATGCCTTGATTATGTAGGACAAGTGTCAACATGTTAAGTTTATTAGTTATCTAACATCCCCTACCAAATTACCTCAAAATTCAGTGATGTAAACCAAATTATTTATTATTTCCTATGATTTTGGTGAGCCCAAATTTATGAGAGATTCTGGCTCATGAATTCAGATTATGGTTTCTTGAGTTTCTCATGAGTGGCAATTACTTGTTGACTGGATTTGAAGGCTTGACTGGAGCCAAAGGACCCATTTTTAAGATGGCTCATTTACACAGCTGGCAAAAAACAGCTGGAGGCAGGGTTCAGTTTAGCTCCATGTCCATTTCTCCACGTGGCATGGGCTTCTTCACAGTTCATGTCAGGTTCCCAGGCAAGCGGCCAAAAGAGAGAGCCATTTGGAAGAGGCTCATTCTTTTTGTGACTGAGTCACACATAGCATCGCATCTGCCTTACTCTGTTGTTACTATGGTCACAACCTCCTACCTAGATTTGAAAGGAAAGAACTTAAGTTCTACTATTGATAGGAGTGACAGCTACACTGTATAAAGAACATGTGCCATGGAAGAAATATCTGTGACCATCTTTGGGGAATATGATCTGCTGCACGGAGTCTGTTTGGGCAGCACAACAAATACCGTGGACTGCTTGCTTAGAGAAAAAGTACTTACTTTTCCTGGTTATGGAATACAGAAGTCCAAGATCAGGGTGGTGGCATGGTCAGGCTCACGATGAGGGCCCTCTTTCCGGTTGTGTCCTCATACGGTCTCTCCTTGGTGCTTGCATGCAAAGAGAAAGACCCCAACATCTCCTCATTTTATAAGACTAGTAATCACACCATTAGGGTCCCACTCTCAGTTTTACCTCATATAATTCTGAAAAATACCATCACATTGGAGGTTAGGGGTTCAATGTGAATTTTGGAGGTGGGTTGGGACACAAACATTCAGTTCATAGTGTACATGGTAAAGAGATAGAAAACATCTAGGTCCATACAATCATATGCTACTGAAATAATCAGCCTTGGAAACATTTCAGGATGTCTTCTTTCATAGAATAGTAAACTTTATTTATTTATTTATTTATTTATTTATTTATTTATTTATTTATTTATTTATTTATTTATTTATTTGTGTTTTCTATTATGGAAGCTAAAGTATATTATTTGATATAGAGATGATAAGTACCAAAACAATTAGGGTCCTCCCTGGTGGCACAACAGGTTGTGCCCAGCACTGTGAGGCATACATGGGACAGCAGCATGGGTTCAATCCCTGCCAGGAAGGAGAACCACATGGCGCAGCAGACCTCTCCTGCCTCGCCCGCTGCTCCCCTCAGCTGTGTGTTTTAGTCGATCTGCCTGTTCTGTTCCCCCGCTCTGTCTCTGGTGGATCCTCTCTCCTCTAGGGACTCTGGCCTGTACCACAGTTATTGTGTGCATAAATAGATAAATCTTTTTTTAAAGATTTAAAGCACTATATCCATTAATCTACAGATGTTTATTAGTGACCTTCAGTATGTCAACCAGGTACTAATACTAAATACTAAATCCAGTAATTGAAATACTGGATGCAACAGTGCATAAAATAGACAGAAATCTCTGTCATTATGTAGCAGACAATTGACTATTTGTTCTGTGGGTACCTTTAGTATGAGAGTAGCAAGTGAGAAACCAGGTAAATCATTAAAATGATGTGAGTGGTAAGGAGTGCTATGGAGAAAAATTAAGCAGAGGAGGAGGTTATTGTGCCTGGGAAGTCATCACCAAGGGCGACATTTGAATAAAGACTTGAAGGTAGTGAGTAAGTAAAAGAATCATATGCAAAGTCCATGTGGAGACAGACTGGTTTATATGAGGAGCATTACGGAGACCAGCGGGACCTAGGCTACTGAAAAGAGTAGGAAATGAGGAAAGAAAAGTTATGGTAGATGGGCGCCAATTGGATAGTGATAAAGGATGCTGTTTGAGCTTTTGGTTAGAGAGTTAATATGCTTTGACTTGCATCTTAATGGGATCAGTTTGGCAGCTGTGCTAAGAATTTGGTTGAACGGGGGCAGGGTGAAAACAAAGAGGTTAGTTGGGAAGCTATTGAAATATATGAAACTCATATGAGGAATTATGATGAGAGTTCATCAGCAGTGAAGGATGTAGAAGAAGTCAGATTCTGACAGATTAGAAGCGGGAAAGGAGAGCAAACAGGTGGCAAGAATGACTCCAAGGTTCGGGGCTTGAGTACCTCTGAGAATAGTGTTTTCAGGTTTTTTATTGCTGTACAACAAGCTGCTCCTTAACAGTGACATCAACAATAGCAGCATTTATTTTGTTCACAAGCTGCAATCTGAGCAGGCTCTGAGGGAACAGTTTGCTTCAGCTCGCTCACTATCAGTTAAGGCAGATCCAAGGCTGGGGGCTGGAGCAATCTAAAGTTTGTTCACTCACATGTGCAGAGAGGTTGGTGCCGATTGTTGGTTGAGGTTGTGAATCCATATGTGGCCTTTCCATGTGGCTGTTTGGCTTCCCCTCAACATGGTGGCTGAGTGCCAAGATTCCAAGGGTGAGCGACCCCAGAAAGAGAGAAAGCCAAGGAGAAGGTAGATCAACTTTTATGACCATGTCATGGAAAGTTCTTTACCATATTGTATGCAAAAGGCAGTTACTAAATCCTGTTAAAAGTCAAACAGAGGGAAGCAAAGTCTATATCTTGATGAGGTAGTAGCAAAAGCATGTGGGAATGGATTTATTGTTGGCATTTATTTTGGGAAAATAAAGTCTGCCAAAGATGGGGTGGTTATTTACTGACATGAACAAAATTATAAAAGGAAAATGTTGAGGTAGAGTGAGACCAGGAGTTGAAATAATTTAAAATTTAATATGTTCTCTGAACTTTCAAATGAAGTCAAACAGGCAGGTGTATATGGGAATTTATAGGTCAGGGGATATCATCAATGTATAGTTCATATATAAAATTGTAACACCAGACAATATGACCAAAGAAGTGGGTGTAGGTAGAAAAGAATGCGGCCAAAAGATTGAGTTCTAGAGTATCCAAAATATTAGCAGTCAAGGAAATGTGGAGCAAATGAGATTACCGAGGACTGCTCAGGGATGTCGTGCGGTGTCCTGGAAGCCAAGTGAGAGAAGTGTTGAAGGAGGGGCGCATTGGACCAGATTTTTCAGTCCTGTAGTTTGTTATTCTGTGAAGGTGAACACCTGGACAGGTATTAGTATTCCAAATTCAGGCGTCTATCTCTATCAGTTCTTTCCTCTGCTGATCAGAAATTTCTGGAGGGAAAAGATGTTAGCTTTGGTCAGCTCGAACCTTCTAAAGGATTACAATGGTGCTTCCTATACAAAATATATAATACATGCACTGGTGAGATGGTGATGGGGAATACATGGGGATTACAATTAATGGCAAGTATATGTAAATTTTAAAATATTTTAATTAAAAAAAATGAAAAATATATATATATAATACATGATGGAGAACAGAAATTAACAACAAAGCAACATCTGAGTAAAATTGCCCTTACAAAAACAGTTATAAGCTTGAAGAAATAGCCATTTTTTAAATTATTCATGCTAGTCATTATAAATTTGCTTAGAACATTGAATTAATGACCACTAAACCAGTGCTCTGAGGACCAAGACAGACTTAGATTCCTGTGGACCTCTGGTTACACAATATTGTCAACCCCTCAACACATATGCTTGTTTTATAAGTGTTTTGTTTAAAAATACCTTATTTATCATGAGCTGTTGATTCATTGACATTAAACTCACTGCCAACAGCCCTGTAATGCTTGTCTGAATGAAGCGGGTCTTACACCTGCATTTTCTCCATAAGGTAGTTTTTTCTTGGGGTAAGAAATGCTAGACAACCCTTCAGCACTATACTTGGGAGCCATTTTCAAAAGTGAAATCAGCACCAGAGGACACAAACATGCAGAAACTATGACATTATAGACCATGAACAGGATGTTTATGGTAGAAGCTCTGAGACAGGAAGGTAGAGCCTCCTCTAGTTTGACCACCATTATCTTGCTCAGCCTAGGCTGGCAATGAGTGCATTGAGTGACTCAAAGTTTTTGCTGCTTTGTGCATGTCTGTCTGCTACTGACAATGGAAGAACTGAGAATATCCATCCTGGGATCACAAATAAATTCTAGTAAGTGAGCAAATTTGTAAATACAGAATCTGAATCAAGAGGATGTCTGTGTGCAGCTCACCTTAGACTGAGTGTAAAGGGCTAAAGAACAATGATTTCATAGGTTTTCCTCCTCACATGCATTTGCAAGAGGTCATGTCTTCATCATATTTTAACTCATAAGATGTCATCAGTGCTTTGGAGCTTAATGCCTAATACAACTTACTCTAAAATTATGTTCTGCTTTGATCTCAGTAACTTGAAATCAGATCTTACTTTCTGCTCAGTATCTTCTTCCTATATTCCCACTAACTGAATACTATTGTTATGGCAGAATTCCGTTGGGGGGTAGGCATCATTCGGAGAAGAAGAGGGAAGTTCTTTATTTACACCAGTGGGCTTTACACCGGCAGGCCCAGAGGACATCTCTCTCCAAAGTCTGAGCCCCGAGCATCTAGGTTACAGGGGTACAGTCATTCATGAGAATGCATGAATCAGAGTGTGTATGGTCTTGAGAGTTATCAGTTGCTCCCTAAAACTTTTATTCTACAGGCTATGTCCCAACTTCAGCTAATGAGCAGGTCAGCCTAACATTTCCCACTTCACTATGGGCATTGTAGTCATTGGATAGTACAGAAGTTGGAGTTCCCATTTAATACTCTTGGGAAAGATAGTTTCCTGCAGCAAGAAGTTCAGAGTCTAATTTTGCTGTGCACGAAGTCCATAGCCAATTCCATCTAGACGCCCATCATAGAACAAAGGTATTTCATGGCACAGATTTTCCCCAAATTATGATGAGGTTGAGTCCTGTTAAACTTGTCTTAAGTTGACAAGATCATAAATCAAAAACACAATGCACCTAGGCTACCAAAAATCATAGCCTAGACTGGCCAACCTTAAACATGCTCAGAATAATTACATCAGGTAAAATCACCTGATGCAAAGCCTATATTATCATAAGGTGTTGAATGTCATGCATTTTCTTGAATACTATTCTGAACATGAACTACAGCCTGCAGAATGTCACTTGTTTACTCTCATCACTGTGCGGTTGCAGAGAGCCCAGGCTCCCTGCCACAGCCCAGTGTCATGAGAGAGTATCGTACTCAAATGCAAAGTACGATTTCTATTTAATGTCTAGGACTTTTGGACCATCATAAAGTACAAACCTCATAACTTGAATCATGCTAAGTCAGAATGTGGATGTACAGGCTTTCATTAGCTCTTCAGCGGCAATTTGCAGCTATTCCCTGGGAGATTCAAAGCCCATGAATGGACCATGTAGGTAAAAACCATTAAAAGGACAAACTAAATAACATTATTTATGGAGATTGGGCCAAAGCAACCCTGGGATATGGATGAGAGGGGACTGCTTCCCTCTCTGAACATGCTCTGAGTTTCTATGAAGAAAAACAAACCAAATTTGGGGTTTTGTTTTGTTTTTTTAAAAGAATTATTTATTTATCATACAAGAGCTGGGGTACAGGCCAGAGTCACAGGAGGTGAGAGGATTCAACAGACAGAGCGGGGAGCAGAACAGGCAGATTGACTGAAACACACTGCTGAGAGGAGCAGCGGGCGAGGCAGGAGAGGTCTGCTGCGCCATGTGGGTCCCCTCCCTGGCCTGTGGCAGGGATAGAACTCATGCTGCAGTGGCTGCGGTTTGCTTCATAGTGTGTTGCTTAACCCACTTCGCCACCAACGAGGCCCCTCAGATTTGGTTTTAAGGGAGAAAATATCCTGAACTTCTGGCTTTAATAAGCAATTTCCCAAATATCAAAATGAAGTTAAATTTAAATTTAAGAAGGTAGTGAAAAATAAACTGAATTTTAATCCCAATGTCCTTTAAAAATGCCTTTATAATTTTCCATGGAACAATTCTTTTGTGTGTAGTTAAGGAAAAGCAAATTCATCATCTTTTCTGGCAGCCTCCAAGTATTTGTCTAATTCCTAAAGGAGTCATTTAGCTCACTCGAGAGTAACCAGGCTGTCCTGCAAACGCCCACTGCCCACTTGGAGCCAGAGAATCCCTCTAGAGGCTCAAGGGCATGGTTGTGACTATCTCCATTGGAGGCTGCTGCACTGCAAGTCCAAGCTACACCCAGGGCCTCCAGGGGATAGACGGTGCCTCCGGGCTAACGGGCTGATCAGCTGTCTCCTGCCTTTTCTCTTCCCCTAAAATGTTGAATTTTTCTGCCAAGATAATGTCTTGGCTTGTGCATATGTAAAAAGCAAGGCAGAAAACCACTCCACTTTGTTTTGCCTGGAAGTTAATCCTGAACTCTCAAAGGAGCAATTAACGTCTGGTGGAAGCAACACCCTCCAAATTCAGCAACCCCACCATTCTGGGGGCCAGACTGCCATTGACCTCAACTTTCCCAGACACAAAGGATTTTGCAAAAAACGAAAACCTAATCAGAAAACCCACCCACTTTTCTCAGATCACAGGGCCAGGCAGATGAAGGAGGAGTTTCCAAGGTTGGTATGAACGCAGACTAGGATACTGGTTTTGAAGGAGCTCTAAAACCCCAATAATAACAGGAACATAAACAAGAACAGCTATGTCAGTTTGTTGCGACAGGAACTTTGTTGCCGCTTTCCGGCGGGAACGCGATGAGGGACACAGCAGTGTCGTGGAGCAGGTTTGCGAGGCAAGACTCTGCTACTTGAGCAGAAGTTCTTGTGCCATCTATTGAAAGCATCCAGGTCAGCAGAAGCTGATCATGCGACAATGGTATGAGGAACAAAGACCAGAGGGTGGGATAGGAGTGGGGGACAAGTTTTTATGAGACGGAAGGGGACATTGTGACCATACGTTGAGACATTTACGTCAGCAAATATGATGTTATCGCAGGTAGTTAACCTGAGACCACCATGGAGATAGTCCCATAATCAGGTCACCAGTGGCCTAGATGTCCCCAGGCCTGCCTCGTGATACGAGCTACACTCCGTAGGCAGTCAAGGCATGTTCTGCTGTGATTTGCAGATAGACGATAGGTCACAGTTGCCCATGAGTGGCCAGCTCATAGCCAGCTCACAGGAACCCACATCAGTTAGCTCAGGTTTTTGCTTCAGTTGCTCTGGCGGAAGTAAGCACTTCCTTGCTGCAAACTTCACTATGGGGTCTTCTCAGTGAAGCTTTTTCCTTTTTGTGACCCCTCCCTGCTAGCAGAGGGCACTTCAGGCCAGATCTCAGTGCCTCTGCCCCTGTGTCCACAGGCTGAGACTCAAGCCACATTTCCATGAGCTAACCTGCAAAACTGCATAAAGCATGAGGATGCTATTCGTTGGAAATAAGGGGTTCGTTGGATCCTTTTTTTATCTAAATGATAAGCTCCTTAACATACCTTACATTGAAGTGTGGCTTAGGAAACTACCTACCTGAAGCCATTCTCCTATTATGACTCTAGGAAAGCACACAATTTTATGTGTAGAAGCTTCTCCCTCCCTTAATCTCACTAAAGGAGAATGGCATCACTAAGTACCCCAGGGATCCACTTGTTAGGAGTGGATGCTCGTGAGTCTGGGTGTGTGCGCAGATTGAAGAGTAACAGCCGTCACACCAAACGTGAGAGCAAGTGTGGATTTACTGAAGCAAGAGGAAAGAACTGACAGCAGAAGGGGCCCAAGAAAGAATGCCCATTAACTCCAGCCTGTCTCTGACTATACACTGTCAGACCTCCTGTTGCCCAACGGGCCAGACTATTGATTAGGCTAGACTACATGGTCAGGATGTCTCGTGGCGGTTGTTTTTCTGTCCCTGATTATCCTGTAACCCATCTTACTCTAGGTGGTGGCAAGCTCAGCAACATTTCAGTAAAACGCTTCTGTTTATCCGGGAGCTGGAAGATTTTATTTATGCATGCAAGAGCTGGGGTACAGGCCAGAGATGCAGGGGGGAAGAGGGTTCACCAGAAACAGTGGGGAGCAGAACAGGCAGATTGCCTGAAATACACTGCTGAGGGGAGCAGTGGGTGAGACAGGAGAGGTCTGCTGAGCCATGTGTGTCCCCTCCCTTGCCAAGGATTGAACTTGAGCTGCAGTCGTTGCGGAAGCCCCACAGTACAGCGCTCAACCCCTTGAACCACCAGGGAGGCCCTGGGAGCTGTTTTGTTCCTTCTGTTCCTGTATTGTGTAAAATCACTGTCCCATGTCTTAGCCTTTCTCATTCCCCAAGTCCTCCTTGGTCTATGTTCCTCTCACTCTGTGTCTTGGTCTGGCCCTGCTTATTTGACTTGCCTATTTAAAGACTTCCTTTCCCCTTCTCAGGAGCTAGTGATGGGCCATTGGGAACAGATCATCTGGTTTACCAAAGTCTAGTGTTCTGGAGAGTGCAGTCTTGCTCTCAAGCTAGGCTTCCCAGAGCAGTCAGTATAGATGAACAGGCCTCCTTGTTTCAAGCCAATGTATGCCTGGGGGGGCAACAGAGAGGTGGGTTCTGGAGAGTTCTGGAGCCACTACCTGGATTAGGACCCACTTCTGTTCTTTCACTTGCCATGCAGTTCTGGGCCAGTTCCTTGCTCCTTGCTCCTTAACTTCACACCTGCAAACTGAGAATAATAACAGCTACCTTTTAGAGATCATGTGAAGCCTGTCAGTGTGCTGGGCACACAGGAAGTGCTCAAAGATTTTGTGTATTATTGTGATTATACTATATGTTATGTTATATTATATTATATTATAGTGATTATTAGTATTGAAGGTAATGACATAGGTGGGGTGGGCAGTCCTGTGGGAGAAGTAGCACATGTATCTGATGTCAGCACAAAGCTATCAAAAAGCAGTCAAATCACATTCTTGACAGCTTAAGAAAGTGGGAACATGTGGGATTGTGTTCTTCCTTTTGGAAACTGGGAAACTGTTTTTATCAAAATAGACTTTACTTTTAAAAGTTTGGGTGCCTAGAGGGGCAACTATCAAGTATCTGGTAAATCCAGGCAAATAAATTTCTTGGAAAGGAAGGCAAAGCTCTTTATGCACCCTCAAGACTCTGTGAACCTTACAAGCTTCCTTGCAGGGACACCAGACTCTGCAGGGGCTTGGGTGGGGACAGGGGGGGTCTGAGGGAGCTTGTGGTTCATCAGCCCCTCCTGGGGTGGGGGGGCAGAGTAATAGCCTGTAGACAATGTGCTGTGGAAATCTTCCCTCCGGGCGCTGGGGCTCCAGGCACATGTGTTTTAGATCAGTGTTAATAGTGTTAATTTCCTGTCATTTGGTTGCAAATTTTGCTGGAGTCATTTGACTTCATGAATCTTCTGGAACAGTAGTGACATGACATGACTGGGGGAAACTGTTGTGTACCCACAGCTTGCTGCTGGTTTGCAATTTTGAAACTCCAGTCAACCGATATTCACAGATGTTAACTGGAATAAAAGTCTCATTGAGTGTTAAAATGTTTATTAGATGATCAAAATCATCCAGGAAACTGACAGATTTTCTTCTGTGAGAACTGTTCAAGCAATTACAAATATGAGTTTAGTTTGTATAATAGGAACAGTGAGTCACTGACAGCAAAAATATGTTGTTAATGGTGGGAAGTAACATTTGATTTATGTTATTTTGAACTAAAGATATGTTGATGCTATCTTTGAACAGAGGAATACAATGGACTATCTTATCTCCACTGAGTTGTCTTTATGTCACTTTTGTTGAAAATTACTTGACCATATACACGTGGTATGTTTATTTCTGAACTTTCTATTCTATTCTTTTGATTCATGTATTTTTATGTAAGTCCCACACTGTCTTGGAAGCAGTCATTTTGAATTATGTCTTAGTATCTAGTAGTATTAAGTTTTCCAACTTGTGTTTCTTTTTAAAAGTTGAGGTATTTTAGATTTTCTGGGTCCTCTGGCTGAGTGTTCAGGAAGTTATGTCTCTTACAAAATGTACATGTTGAAGTCCTAACCCTCAGTATCTCAGAATATGACTGTGTTTGGAGCAGAGCACTTAAAAGGAAGTAATTAGGTAAAATGAGGTCATAGGATGGGCTTTACTTCACAAAGGAAAGAACGTGGGAAGATACAGGGAGAAGCAGATCACCTACAAGCCAAGGAGAGACACCTCAGAAGCAGCAGCCCAGCTGACATATTCATTGATCTTGGACTTGTAGTTTCCAGAACTCTAAAAATATTCATGAATACCCACCTGGTCTGGGTATTCATTATGGAAGTCCCAGTACACATACACGATTTTTCACATTTCCATATGGGCTTTATAATTGGTCATTTTCTAAAAAGTACCTGTTGAGATTTGGATTGGCTGTGTTGAGTCTGCTAATCCATGAACATGGTTTACCTCTCCATTTATTTAGTTTTCCTTTGTAGTCTTTCATTAGTATTTTGTTATTTTCAGTATACAGATACTATGTGGGTTTTTGTTTTGTGTATTTGTATTTCATCTTCTTTATAATGATAACAAACAGTATTGTGCTTTTAATTTTGGACGTCCCTATGTTTGCTGTTATATAAATGTTATTAATTTTTGTGTGTTTATCTTACAGCCTATCTTTCTGAACCCATTTATTCTAAGAGCTTTACTTTTTGTATATTCCTTAGGATTTTCTATGTAGATAATCAGGTCATCTTCAAAAAAGGGACAGCTTTCTTTCTTTCCAGTATTTGGAAATCTCTTTTACTTATTTTTCTTACTTTATCATATCATTTTTTAGAATGACATTGATTAAGAGTAATAAGAACAGCTATAACTCCTGTCTCCAGTCTGGGGAGCAAACAAAACACTTGCTTTCACTATTAAGTACAATCTAAAAACGCAGGTTTTTCACAGATGTCCCATATCAAATTGAGGTAGTTCTATTCCTAGCTTGATATGAATTTTTTATGAATGGTTATGGGATTTTGTCAAATGATTTTTGTTGCACCAATTGATCAGGTGTATCATCTTTTGGAGTCTGTTAATATGAGGAATTGTATTGATTAGTCTTCAAATATTAAATCATCTTGGAGTTTTTTTTTTTTTTATGGAAACATTTTCAAGCACAAGTTTAATATTTGAGCCTACCTAGTGGAAGTATAACTGAGCAACCTTACAAATCCATGCCAGTCGGAGAGTATGTGATTTCATGAACACCATAGATAGCCCTTGATTTGCAGTGTCCCCATATTTCCTGTCTATCACTAGGAGGTAGGCTAGTATCACTGTGACCCCGTGATCCTCCCAGAAGTTATATCAGAGGGACTGGGTGGCCGGTTGCTACTCAACCAGAAAGGTCAGCAGGCAGCTTGCCCTCAGCTCTGCTGCAGAATCTTAGACACAGCTCCAAGTATCAGGCCCAGACACTACCACTCCTTGCCAAACTCAAACCCCAGCAGGCTTCCTTTTACAATGACCCTGGGGCCACTGTGATTTGAGTTTTGCAAGACTGAAATCGGACAGCATGACAGACTGTTTTGTAAGTGTTCTTTAGTCTGCCCACGTTTATACTTTCTTATAAGAAAAGACCTTTTAGCTGTTTCCTCCCTCTTTTTTTCATTAATTTGCAAACAGCACATTGTATTTTGCCAAGAAAAAACAAATCCCAAACTCAGAGGATTTCTTGTCAACTTACCCCTCAGTACAGACTGTTTTTGAGTAGGTTTCCAGGGGCCCAGACTGTGTCTGCCAGTGGAATTACTCACAATAATTGAAAAAGAAGATTTGGAACTTGGAACTTCGATTTGAAAACTACCATTTTTCTCTCCTCCTGTTATGTATCACATCAGGAGGTGTGAAATGCTCATGGTGTGTGTGTGTGTGTGTGTGTGTCCATGCAAATTTGGACTTGAAGTCAAGAGCACATATATTGTTTTGCCAGGTGGTGAAATGTCATGTTAAAAAGCAGTTTGTGGACAAGCAAGCCCCTGCTTCAGATTGTTGGGTAAGCTCAAGTCCAAACATTTCAATGTGATACAAGTGACAGTCACAGTAACTTGTCCCCCCAATTTTTCTCCTGCTCACATTCTTATTCTTTCTTCAATCATTTGCCAAGTTGCTCGAAATTCTTACTTTTAGCAGCACTGTGTACATGTCTCTAGGAATTGTGGTGAAAGGGAATGACTGCCGTGGACTCGATTTCTCACTAACCTGTTCTTTCCCATCCTGTTGGGAAGTGCTTTATAATGTGGTCTAGCAAAGAAACCAATAGCAATAGGATGACCCCTAAGATAGGCCAGTTTTGAGGGGCGGTGAAGCAAAGGATCTCACAAGGACCATCTTAGGAAGGAGGCAGGGCACTGAGGGGCCCTGGAGAACAGCTGTAAGGAGAGACAGTGTGAACATGGTGGTAAATGTGTGAATTTCCTGCCTTATCCCAAGGAGGCCCCTTCTGGAATGGGGCTTTGACTATGCCCACAGCCTTCTGAGAGTGACACAGTGAAGACTTCTCCCATCTGGGGCTGCTGTTTGGGAGCTGCTCCTTACAGATGAAACAAGAGAACTCTGGAGTGGCAGGAAGGGCACTGGGCACTAGCCTCAGTCTCCTCATCTGTTAGATGACATCCGGGTTCTGCATCCTCCCCCTGGATAACCTCACACACTCCTGTAATGCTTTCAGGAACAAGTTTGAAATGTCTAACAGGACCATTTTGGGTTTCTTGTTCAGAGAGTGAGAGGCCCATGTATTTTCTTCCCTCCCTTTCAGACACCGATTGTCTGAAAGGTACAGTGGTGCAGAATGCACCAGGTAGGGAACTAGCAAGAGGTTTTCATACCTTTCTGAGAGACAGAGAGCAAATGGGACTGAATTGCCAAGTAATTCAAGGGGCAGTATCAAGGTGGGGGGGGAATGCTGCAATGGAGGGGCAACCAGACTCTTGGGAAGGGAGCCATCCTCCTGGGGGTCTGAAAGGGCACCATGCTCTGAGTTGACAAAATGGAAAGGAATAGAAAGTAGGTCAGTGATGAGGATGACGATTTGCAGGGTGACGTGCAGCTCAGCTGAGCCAGTTCCCTGCCCTTACTCACAATACCTCCCTAGCAGGGGTGCGGAGTGCCAACCAGTACAATGACCTTCAGAGGCTAGTCTGTTCTTTGGGGGAATTCAGCAGTCTGCCTGCAGAGATCCTCACCAAGGACCTTAAACTCTTTGAATGAGGGTTGACTTTCAGAGACATTTTCTTGGTTTTGCAAACTCCTACTTACCCATATGGCAGAAAGGGCAAGCAAGCTCTCTAGGCTCTGAAAGGGACCTGTGGGGTGTGAGGGGCATCCCATCAGCCTCATTTCTACCCCTGCAACCTGGAGTAAGTGGGGCACATCTACCTGTTAACATATACTCGAAAATGTGATTGGACAATCAAGCATAGCCAGAGTTCTTGAAAATTAAACATTTCAGTAGAAGAGCTGGAAGACAAAGTTGAAGAAAGATTCCAGAATGTTGAGCAGAAAGAGAGAGATGGAGCTATGAGGGGAAAATGAAAAGACATGTAAGATCAATTCAGGAAGTCCAATATTATCTGGTAGGAATTCCAGAAGGACAGACAACATGAAGGGAAAATGTTACCAAAGGAAAGACAAGAGTTCTCAGATTGGAAGGAGCCACCAAGGATTGAGAAAAAGAATTTTAAGATTGACCCATATATGTTGTGATAAATTCAGAATATAAAATATAAAGAGATCCATCTTCCAGGGAGTAAAGATGGTGTCATAAAATAATAAGAGTTAAGCTGGTGTTGGCCTTATTATCAATATTTGTGTTATTTTTTTTTATTAAGGTAACACTGGTTTTCAATGCTGTATATGGTTCAGAAGCACAGATCACACCTCTTCTGCTGCATATTAGATACCATACCCAGCACTCTAGCACCCCAGCACCCACAGTCCTCCACCATAGTCCGCTGGGCCCTTTCCGCACCTTGCTCTCCACCTTCCCCTCTGGTAGACTCATTTCTACAGTCATATTTCTAGGATTTGTTTTGCTTCACTTTTGCCTATCACTTTTATTTTGTTTCTCTATAATCCACATATGAATGAAATCATCTGGTATTCATTTTTCTCCTTCTGACTTATTTTGCTTGGCATTGTTCTCTCTAGATCCATTCATGTTGTTGAAAATGACAGTGGCCCTTTTTTTGTTTAAATCTCGTTAGTAATTTTAGATGCCAAAATTACAGTACCCTCGTGGAACAATAGGTTTGTGTTCCTAAGGGAATGTGATTTTCCATTTAGAATTATTAACCCAACCAAAGCACATAAAGTTTTTCAGAACCACACTACTCAATTCTTAAAAATATTTACACAGGTAATTTTCAATTTTTAGAATTAATTTTGTTGTCTATAGACAAAGGGATAAATGTTTATCCATTGCCTTACTCTGTTCCAGCTGCTTTAACAAAATATCACAGACTGGGTAGCTAATAAATGACAAAAATTTATTTCCATACTTCTGGAGCCTGGAGGCTAAGGTCAGGGTCCTGGCACGACTAAGTTCTTGGCAAGACCCTCTTCTGGGTTGCAGACCACCTACCTACCCCAAGGCAGAAAGGGCAAGTAAACCCTCTAGGGCTCCTTTCACTCAGGCACTCATCCCGTTCATGAGGTCCACCCTATGACCTAAGCAATCTGTAAAGCCTGCACCTCCCAAAGCCATCACATTGCACATTAACATTTCAACAAATGAGTCTGGGAGACACAAACACGCAGACCATACCACCAAAAGACTACGTGTGTGTGCACTCTAGTAGGATAAGAGGGTCCAAGAAACAGGAAGTCAGAGGATCCAAGAATTGTTAGACATACCTTACGGGTATAAAACTGAAAAACATGGCAGCAACCACAGTGTATAACTAGAAGAGAATGAGGCAAAAAGCCCCCCCACCCCGAGAATGAATGGTGTTTAAGAAATGATCTTAGTGCTATGGTAATTAGGATATATGTGCCTATTGTCCAGTTGTTAAAAGGAAGTAGAAACTCAAGAAAAGGCAATATTCAGAGGTAAAATCCTAATGCAAAAAGGCAGCACACTAATTAAGGCACAGTTGTGAGAAAAACAGTTAACAGCAAGAAAAGAGTATTCATTTGATTTTGACCTTTGAATCTCCTCTTTTGAATGGTGCAGGATTATTTTTATCTTGACACTTCAGTACATAGTTGTGTATATTTGCAGCATTATAAAAACTGCTTACTGGTTCTCGGTTTTTAGAATAAAATTTTAGGCAAAGTATAAAAGGCTTTACTTTGGCTTCAGAACATAATGACTTTTATAAAGCCAATAAATATAGAAAAGAATAGGGAAGTTGCAGCGGAAGACAAGAGCTGAAGGAAGTTGGGAGAAAGCGTGGGGAGAAAGAGTGGTGGGACAATTTCCGCATTACACAGTGAGGAATTAATGGAAATTATGAAAGTGAGACGAGTCAGATGTTCAGGAGATGAATGAGCACATCCTCATGTGCAGCCAGCAGCAACTTGACAAATGAAGAAATAGAGGTTTGATATGATTTAGTATCTTGTGGCACCAGAATTAAAATCAGAATTGGCTAAAGCTAGTTGTGTAGAGGGAAGGGTGCAGGGCCGGGGGTGGGGTGGAGGTTTTCCAGAGTTATGTACAATCTGAATGTAGTTATTATCCCATGTAGGTATTATTTTTTAATAAAAGTAGAAATAATAAATATTATTACCAAGTATGGGTGCTGGTGAAGAAAACAGATCCTTTTATACTTTATTTGCAAGAGTGAAAATGGAATTGGTTCAAATTTTTGGAAAGACAGTTTTGTAATATTTCAAATAACCAGGTGCTTCCTCTAATGATAATATTGGACTAAGTAATATCAAACTAATAATTTGGTGCAGTGGTATTGGATTTAAAGAAGGACGATGTAGAGCAGCAGTTGGAAAAACCAACCAAAGAGGAAACAGAAGAGGACACAGGGGTTACCCTCATGGTACATGAGTGTGAACATGGACACACTTACCCACGTCCTCCCACGAATCTCACGTAGTGACTCAGATGGCAACATCAGCCGCCAAGCTTCTCTGAGTTCTCCTGTCTCCAACTTTAATTCTTGACCATGATGCTCACATGGAAGGCTGTCTCTGTGGTTTCTTCATCCTCACATGACTCATGCTGGTTTACTTTATGGAAGCGACAAACTTGGAGCTGGGACTTTTCCCTCTGCCAGAAGTCTGGGGTGAACCACAGCACTCCAAACCCGTGGGTGTTGGTCAGCCATTTGGAAGCGTGCCCTGGAGTGTTTGTCCTTTCCTTGTGGTTACTCAGAAGAAGCCCTGTCTGCACCCCACATGTGGTCAGCCTGTTGGAGAGGCGGCCCTGTGGCTGGTGGCTCACAGTCGCTCCCCCATTATTGCTGGTGCTGTGGGAACAGACACCATGGTCCTGGGCAGCTTCCACAAGGCTGTCCAACTTGACCTGAGGAGAAGCCAGGTTCTTCCCAGGATTTGGTGATAAGACTCCTGGGAAGTAACTTTGGTCAAACTACATCTTTTTTTTTTTTTATTGTATTTAATTGTATTTGACATCGTTTGTAGTCCCCAGTGGGTTCCCACCACCATTTCACCCGTGCACCATCACCTCAGTCCCTTGTGCTCTTTACATCTCATCACCGTCTTTGCACTCCCCTCCCTCCACCCACCCCCATGGACCCTTGGGTTTGGTCAAACTACATCTTTATAGAACATGATGGTTAACACATAATTACTCACAACTGCCTGTGACCTCTGTTTCAGATGACAAAGTTGATGGTCAGTGACAATAGGTCAGTTGTCCTAGATCATCCAGCTAGAAAGTAGAGATACATGACTTAAGATCCAGATCTTCTGATTCCCAAATTTATGTTTCACACACAACTCTCTACGATGTATCTAAGGACTTCTCTTAGTGTGACTGCTGCTGGGATTAGACAAGAAACTCTACTCTGCTTCAGAACTTTTTAGAAATTCCTTTTCTGAATGGTGATATCCTGTATCTTACTTTGTTGCATTTTGGACTGGATCCTAAGTGGGCTACTTAACAACCCACTTAGGTTGTTATACTTCGTATATGCCCTGGGTCAAGTTCACTGATCTCTGAGTTTGTTTCTTCATCTGTAAAGTGATGATAGTAATACTTAATGCCAATAAAACCTCACCAGGATTGTTGTGAGGTTTAAGTGGGATAATGTACATACACCAAGAGCTAAAATAAACTAATGGCACTTGTTTGGGGTCTTAGATTTGTAAACCAAAGTGTGTGCGCTCTAATTAGGTGTTGCTAATGTTTTTGTTTAAGGGAGGTTTAAAGGAAAAAAGATGGAGAAAGAAGTACAGAATTGAAAAACTTAAGATTGGTTATTGAGTACATTTTTTACTGTCATTGACTCTTAGTAAAAACAGCCTTGGTTAACAGGAAAAGAAGAAACATTTTTTAAAAATTATCTTTGCATTGTCAAAGGCCATGTCTAACTGGAAAAATTTTCTTACCAGTCAGTAAATCGTTTTTGTTTTGTTCTTCTTTTAAGTTAAAAGTACAGTAAGATGGAGTCTCGGCACCAGATGGAATCAGTTCCGTCAGCTGGAATATCCCTTTTAACACCAGACAGATAAAAGATGAGTCTGAAGGTGTTCAATTTCACAATATATGTAAAACAAACTATCGAAATGGTAGTTTAATTAAATTTTACAGTGACCTACATCAATCATTTCGCAATAATACCTGGGCGAGGGAGAAGTTCACAATGTCCTAGGTGACACGGTGTGATACAAATAATATTACAACTGTAAACAACCCTGGAGAACTGGGAGGAAACCTAAGTCATTTGCCTGTGGTTACAAAACTAGTTAAATGACAGATGTGAGACTTGTCTTAAGGTCTTTTTGAGTCTCCAGTAAGTCTTTGGTCTTGATACACACACACACACACGCACACACGCACATGATGTTCCTTAGTTTCTTCAGATATGCAAAAACAAAACTGAAGAAAATCATATCGATACATTGCCCAGTGGGTGAAGTATGAAAACTTTGTTGAAAGAGTGGTAGAGACTAAGATATCGAATGTAAGACAAGACGTATCAGAGACAGCTGACTTCAAAACTACCACTGAGCTGTTCCTGAGGTTTATAGTTAGTAATATTAAGACCCACACCCCCATGTAATCATATTTAGTTAGAGAAGGAAATAGAAATCTCTGTGGTTGGGATAAATCCTTTTAAATATTGCCAAGCCTCCCTTTCCTCTCCCTGAAGCCAGGCGCGAGGATTTCTCCATTTATGGAAGCCGTCTTGGGTGCGTGGGTGTAGCGGCCTATCAGCGGCAGGTAAATTTGAAGGAACATTGGCTTCTCTAGAATTTGCATTCCTCTGGTCAGCTCCCAGATTCCCTTCCTCCCCCAAACCTGGATGGAAATATGAAGCCACAAAATACTGGTAGTTACTCATTCTGATGACGAACAAGAAGCTGATTCCAGCAAAATATCATTTTACAGCTTGTGCTTCCACTTCCACTTCCCGGGAGATGTGTTTTTTGACATCCGGACCTGTTTAAATGGGTCCGGAAGGACAAAGCCTGCAGTGCCGGCTCTCCGGGAGACAGGGAGTGAGGGGGTTCAGCAGGAGTGGGGAACAGACACTCCCTTTATCCTTTCAGGCTTAGACCAGGGTAATGGGACCCACGCCAGTGACACAAAGTACTTACACAGGCCAGAGTTTTGTTCCCAGGGGATGGAGCCAAAGGTAAACACGAAACCTGATTTGATGATGGCATGGAACCACAAAAATCTTGAAGCTGTCATGGGTCACTCTACCCCACTTCATTTCCTTATGTTTCCAGGAGCTGCGGCCAAGTTTACTCTGCCCGGCGCTCCATCAAAGCTACAGCTGATTGGAACAGAGTGAACACATGACCTGAGCTAGGCCAATCAGAGTCTCTCCCGGGCATTGGACATGGCGGATCACACCGGAAGCTTCAAATTATATTTGCTCCATGTTAAAATTAGCCAGGGAATTTTGAACACACACACACACGTGTTTACAGTCCTGCTCTGCAGAGCCTGCTACTGCGGCTAGGTGTGGCAAAGGTGTAGACAATGTATTTGACCTTCAGAAAGAAGTTGGAATGAGAGTCTGAGACTCTTGGAAAAGTAGACAGTGGTTTTGATTCCTGATAGCTTTTAATCCTGGGTTCCAAGCATCCTTAGACCTGGTTGTAGCTCCTGCCCTTGAATGTTTCCTCGCTTTGAGTGTTTCCTCTCAAGCTACTTGGAGTGGCTTCTCTTACATAAAGCAAAATGAAACTTCACTAAACCATTCTCACAGTCCCTCCATTTCTGTTACAAATAACAAAATCGTTTTGTATAAATTGAATCCTAAAGCAATAACTCTAGTATGTTACTAACTGTGGAAAATCATAGATCAATAAGTATGGGATACTTTAGCTCTTCTTTTTTTTAAATGTGATTTAAATATATGTATATAAAAATTCCTGAAAAGTTTTAGGATATAAAGGATATTTTTTAAACTATTAATGAATGGCTTTAGATGGGTCAAGAGGCTATGTCTTTATATATTTTTATACCATTTAATAAGTGATTGGGTGGGTGTACAGTCATTTTAATAATTTTATATTTTCTTCCAAATTATTACTATTTTTAATTCCCACGGCCCTTCATGTTCTTGTCCCCATTGACTTCCTAGTATACTTTCCCACAATTGTTATCCATGTATTCTCCAGCTATTCTGAGTTTCCCATCCTTCTCCAGTCATATCATCCCTTTTCATGAAGCTGTGGCAATGCCATTCTCTGTCTTTTTCCTGAAATGCCTCCATTTTCCATCTGAAACACTTTCACTTTCTTTTTTTAACCCAGCTCAAATATCACCTCTAAAAAACTTTCCTGTTCTGATCCATCCTTATCTTATGTCAGAGTTAGTTCTGTCCCAGTGACTCCATGGTCTCTTGCTTCTTTGTTTGCTTTACTTCCACCAAGTGGTATCATGGCTCATGAAATCATATACTTGACTCCTCAGCGCCTTGACAGTGAGGGATGAGGCCATTTCAACTGATTTTTCTATATCTAGCAGAGAACTGGGCCAATAATGGGTGCACAGAAATTCTTGGTTGGCTGAATGAATGAATGAATGAATGAACAAGTTCTTGTACACAGGGTAGAGCCATGATTTATTTGCATCTTTCCCTGACTTTATGAGATAAAGTTCACCAACTTAAACTCTTCATAGTTTGTTCCTGAACTTGTCCCCTGCATGGAATTGTTGCTTTTTATCAGTTAGTAGTCTCAGTAGCTACATTTCATCTAGAGTAGTAACTGTTGAGATGTCACCTTAAACATCACAAAGATAAAATTGAAATGTATATATAGTGATTAGTGACTAGTAATAAAGTAAGGAAAAATGTTCAGGAGATAAGTCAAAATTTATCTCTGTGTATCCCCCATTTCCCTTATTTCTGGAAGACAAGCTAAGCTAAGCTCTATAATAAAGTGTTGATGGAGGAGGAGAAAGGACAGTCATAGAGACAGGGAGTAGAAGAGGTTTCTTTCCGGATATGAAAACATACACATCAGATGCAAGCTGGTCCAGCCATTATGGAAAGCAGTATGGCGGTTCCTCAATCTACTAAGAATGGAACTTCCATATGATCCAGCAATCCCACTCCTAGGAAT
>JAGFMF010011858.1:3382907-3576205 GCA_019455555.1 Galemys pyrenaicus
AACACTGATTCAAAAGAATACCTGCACCCCTATGTTTATAGCAGCACTCTTTACAATAGGTAAGACCTGGAAACAACCTAAATGCCCAAAAACATATGACTGGATCAGGAAGATGTGATACATATACATGATGGAATACTATTCAGCAATCAAAAAAGATAAACTAGAGTCATTCATAGGCACATGGGTGGAGCTGGAAAGGATTATGCTCAGCGAAATAAGTCAGAAGGTTTCCCCCCTTAGGAGGAATATAATGGAACCAAATAAGGATCAAGGAAAAGAATAATAATAATAAAAACACAACACAAACAAAACGATAAGGACAAACTGGGGACACTTGGTGGGGAGGGGGGAGATAGAGTGTTGACGGCAGATAAGAGCACAAGGGACTGAGGTGATGGTGCACTGGTGAAGTAGTGATGGGGAATACATGGGGATTACAATTGATGTCAAATATATCTAAAGAAAAAAAAATAATAATAAAAACATACACATCAGAGCAGTTATAGCTAAGGAAGACAAGTGAAAATGGAAATTTAGTATTTAGTAAATTTTAAAGAGTTTCTGTGTCTACTTTTTGTAATGACTTGTATGAAACAAGGAATACAAATCCTTTTAAACTGAACTTTGGCACTTTTTTAAAAATGTTGGTTAGTGTCCTGTATTTCTAACATATACCACTGTCCTGAGGCAACACAGAAGAGTCCAGGATCTGTGCACATTATACCTATAAAAGAACGAGAACGACCTTCAAAAAGACTAAAGATTTACTCAGTACTTTGCTAGCTCCACAGCTGCATCCACTGACAAGACTGGAACCGGGATAAATAGAGGCCGTGGAGGTTGCAGAGTGGGTCAGTTCTGGATAAGGTGGGGAGACAGCCTAGATATGAAGGGTGGGAGTGGAGGGCAACCCAAATAAGGTATGTCTTTAACCAGGAGTGTCCTGGAGCCCATGGAGGGAAGAAGGTAAACTCAGGTTGGAACAAGGTCACAGACTGATGTGGGTCCTCTGGGGCAGTCTGAGGCTAGTCAAGCTTTCACCCAGCTTAGGGATGGGGTAGGAGCTGCCAAACCACTTTGCCGTGGGAACTACTCCTTATGAACGGTGGCCCTGGGCCAACCAGGGCTTCTAATATCTCAACAATGGTCTACTCAAAGAGAAGCCTCTGGGACACACTCAGAATCCCCCCAAAAGTCACCACAGATATTCATATAAGAAGGGGAAGATCATGGGTAAGGTCAACATTAGAGAGACAGTAACATATATGGGGGAGTTAATTAACTGTGGGAAGAGGGCTGTTGATGGTGGCAGTCCTGTGACTGCCAAGTCAAACGTGTGGGAAGAGAAGATAAAAAAAGGTGGAGTGGTGAAGGGAGACATTATCTTGAATGGGTGTAGTGGGACGCATTGGACACAAATCATCTAAGACCTGGGTTGAGGCCTTGCCCACAGCTGACATCTCAAATAATGTGTAACAACCAAGATCTCCAAAACTGACTATGTGAAAGTATTTTGTACATAGTATGTATCATTCATTTATTCTTCAAAAAATACTGGGCATCTGCTATCTACTGGGCCCCAGGTTAGGCGGAGGAGACACAGGTGAGTAGGTTGATGTGGCCCTGCCCCCCTAGGGCTTACAGTCAACCAGAGCAATCAAAATGTTGGTTAAACCTGGATTCCTAGCTGCCTGACCCCTCCCCTGGACCTCTTTCCTAGGGAATGAGCTTTAGCCAGTACCAGTACTTTTAGAAACTGTTAGCAGGAATAAGGGGAGACTCAAACACCACATTTCAGAGGAAATAGGAGAGTGAATTTATCTCTTGGCCATAACCATCCTTTCCAACATAAGGGATTTGTAAAGAAGTTGAAGTTCCAGAATAAAGCCAGAAAATGATCATAGCGGCTTCTAGTCCTTTCCAGGGAAACCATAAATCTTTTTTCCAGGCCTATGCCAAACAGTGAAAGTCACCAAATGATCAGTTACTAATTCTTCTGACATCCGTAGAATGTCAGAAGTAGAAGGCAATTTTTAGAGACTTGTTAGAAAATTAGAAAAGAAGACCAAAAAATTATAAGCACTATAATGATCGATTGTAAAGGCAAAAATAACTATAGGGTTGATTTAAGTAAGGTTATACATTGCTCTCAACCTTTTGAATCTCCAGTCTTTGGTCTATCTTCTTTGGCTCTTTGCCAAAGCCAGAAACACACACCCCGCCCCAACCCCCCACCCCCAAAACACACACTGCAGTCTTTTTCAGCTCTATAGAAACTATTTAAGATATAATATGTTTTTGCTCTGGTGGGAAGCTTTTAAGTTCAACATAGTAAAGGACTTCCTGAGTCTAAGAATGTTTAGATACCAACAAAATGGAGGAATATAAAATAAAATCATCTTTCTTATATTTGAGGAAACAAACTTACACATAAATTAACCATTTATGAATTAACCATTAAGAATTAATTTTTAAAACCATTAATTAATTCTTAATGGTTACTTAAGTCCATATGAATGATTGTTATATGATTCTGACCTTTAAGACTAAAACCAAAGTAACACTTTGAACATTTGTATATTAAGAAAGACTGGACATTCTGCAGGAGTTCAATTTCACTTGAAGATTCTGCCCTCACATCTCCTTCTAGGCCTCAAGTCCATCTTCTACCTTTTTCTTTAACTCTTTGCCTAAGACACTGACCTTCAGGTCATTTTGCCCTCAAGGCTGCACCTGGATTTGGTCAATGATAAGCACTGGCAGGAGTCTTCCAGAAGAGCTGGGTCAAAGTGATGATGGTTATTATCCAAACTTCCCCCTGATGGTTTGACAGCTGCTGTGTTGTTTTAGGAAGGCTACAGTTGCATTGTGTGACCTTTCTTAGAGCTACAGTTCTCAGTGAGTTTGGGGAAATACACCCCCACCCCCCATTGAAGTTATACATGCATAACATCAATCCTGGAGGTGGTGAGAGACTGTTACCACAGTTCCCATAACTCTGCCCGGACCTTTGTAATTAGCCCTTCAGTCAATTCCCGAGTCATCCCTTTGAGTGTTTAGACCATCTGTCTCTAGTCAGCATTGAGGAATTTCTAAAATTTCATTAAACATTTATTTTAACAAAAAGTTTTGAGTAACTGCTTCAAACAAGTGATAAATTCTTTCAGACTTCATGATAGTATCTAAGCATTGTTGAGTGGCTGTTGGGTGCCAACTATTGGACAAAAAAATTTATATGATTTGATTATCACAACAACATGTGGTGAAATTCTTTTTACCTATGGAAATCAATGTTCATTAAAGTTAAGTACCTTGATGAGGTCACATCACCAGTAATTAGGGGAGGCAAGATTCATACTCAGATAGGCATCATTTTTAAACCTATATTTTCAATTTCTCTTTATAGCTTCTTATATACACTGATCATTGTGATAGGATGTTCTGGGAAATAAACAAAAACAGAGGAGAAGGGATGAATCTATCATGTCCCAAGAATTGGGTGCATAAAACTAACTCTGTTTTCTGAAACTAAAGTCTAGTAGAGTGCAAACATACACAGAAAACAAACTGGATAACTAAGCTTAGTAGATGAACTCAGGATGGGAGGAAAGTATGGATGGGGTGCATTCTGTGCAGTGATATGCTGGCAGATGTTTAACAAATGGTCCCCTGTGTCCCTTCAAAAGCATGATTTACAGTATTTGCCAATTTCTGTGGTATAAATTCTCCTAGCATGGCTGATATCAAGTCACCAATATGATGCCACTGAATGGGGTGGAATTAGGGGGAGATGTGCACAACTGGCTCTAGAGAGATAGTACAGCCTGCTGCAGTACACCACTGAGCTCCTATGTAAGGGCAGGTGGGGGGTTCTACAGATGAAAAATGTGGTAAGACACAAGGAAACATGAGGTGGAAGGTAGAATGGAAACAGGGATGAGTAGAGTAGAGTAGACAGAGAGGAGGTAGAAAAGACCTTGGGAGTGGGTTCTGGCTGAAAGACTAGATCTGCATTGTCCAATATGATACCTACACATCTTGACTTAGTGTTGGTGTGTAGGTGATCCAAATTGAGATGCTGTAAGTAAAAAGATACATACTGGATTTCAAAAAGTTAGTAAACGAAGCATATAGAATATCAAGTAAATATATGTTATGTTGATTATATATTAAAATATAATATTTTGAATATTTTGGGTTAATCACATATTTGCAAATAATTTTCTCTATTTCTTTTTTTACTTTTTAAAATATGGCTACTAGAAAGTTCCAAAAAACACACATGGCTTGCACTATATTTTTTAGGCAGTTTGGGGATTTATCCAACAAATAACAGAGTATTAGAAAAGCTTTATATAGATGTTGTCTGTTTACCATAAAGATCCATCTAGTGGAACTTACTGATGCCAGACCAGAGGTGGAGAGGAAACTTGAAAACATGCAGGCTAGAAGGATGTGGAACCAGATGGAGGCAAGGGAAGTGGGAATGAAGAAAGGGCAAACTGAACAGACCAGGGTAGTTGGTTGGATGTGAAAGGGAGGCAAAGAGAGGAATTGAATATGACATGATACCTAGGTTTCTGTCTTACAGTGGTATTAACAGATAAAAATACAGAAAGAACAAAGATTTCTTGGGGGAAGATACTAAATTCAGTTTCAGATATGATGCTGAGAGAATTTAAAGGAGTCCATCTCTGTACAAGGGTTTGGAATCCTGTTGGTAGCATCTTAAAAAGGTCCTACGAGGTATCCACTATCTACCACCTCTGCTGCTAACAACCTGATCTAAGCCACATAATCTTTCATCTGGATTGTTGCCATGACCACCTATCTGGTATCTTTGCTGATGTATTTTCTCAAGTCTCAATCAACAGTCAGAATAACATTGCTGAAACTCACATCAGAACATGGCATGCCTCCTCATATTCTTCCAGCGAGATCCATGTTGTATAGGCTGATCTATAGCCCCATGTGACCTGACCCTGTGACTGTTAGCTCTCACCAATCTTCCCCTCAATGACCCTGCCTGACCTCCCTGTTCGTACAACTCACCAGGAAGCTCCCTGCCTCAGGACCTTTGCACCTGATACTCCCTCTGTCTTGAAGCGTCTTCCCTTGGATTTATGAGGAGCTGGCCTTTCTTACCATCTTCAGGTCTTCCCCCAATTATTCTTTCTCTGTGAAGCTTTACTGCTTACTTCATCTATAATGACATCCCCACTCTTTCCTTACCGTCTTTGTATTTTTTCATTAGCTCTTTACACTATGAATCATACCATAAATGTTACTTAATTATTATGTTTAATGTCTCTGTCCCTCATTAGAATGTAAGATCATATTAGGCAGAAATATTGTCCTAGTCTCTGTTGTATTCCCTATATCTGAAAGAATTCCTGGTACATACTATAAACTGGATTAATATTTATGGAATGAATAAATGAATAAACCACAACATATCAACGGCATGAGTACATAAGTCTAAGGAATAGACATATCTTTGGAATCCCAGCTCTGCCACTCACTACTGAACCTTGGGCTGGTTATCTACCATGCAGTGGAGACATCAGTGCTACCTTCCACAAAAGACTGTTGTGAGGATGCATTTAGTCAAGAAATATTTGTGGGTGCTCTCCCATGTGCCATGATTGGGCTTAGTGGGAACCGAATGAGATGATTGACACTGTGTCTGCCGTAGCAAACACTCAGCACACATTAGTATTTGTTGAGTACTAGCAGAGGAGGAGCATCAGGCAGTCAAGAGCAGAGCCGAGGGAGGGCTGACCTGGGGGTGAGTGCCCTGGAAGAGTGAACTGAACCAGACCCTCTCAGACCCTGCTGAGCTCACAGAAGATGAAGGCTGGGATGGGGAGCTGGGAGGGAAGCTGAACTTTAGACTGAAGGAGAATTTTGGTGTCATCATCAGCATACCGGAGCCAGAATCCTGAAGGATTACAGACACAAACTTCCCAAAGCCACGAGTCATCCCTCTCAGGAGGAATGACATGGTAGTGGCCTCCTGTGGAGAGCCAGAGACCGTGAGAACGGCAGAGGCCCTTAGCCCCATGCTTCCCAACTTAAAGCCCCTTATGAAAGAGCTGGGGCCTCGTTCTGGACAGCAGTGGATAATGACTGGGGGTCATCATCTGGTGAAGTATAAGAGCGAGATCTGGTCTTCAGGGCCCGAGGGATCTGTGCCTGTGGAGGAACTCAGATGCTGTGGAGGGGCCAGGGCCTGGGACACCTCAGGTCAGGCAAGATGAGACCACAGTGGACTGGAGACCTGCCCTTTCCCTCCAGACCTGGCATGGCTCTGGTTCTTCTTGCTCTGGGCTCTGCCTTGCCTTAGTTTTCCTGGTGGACTTTTCCTAGAAGACTTGCTAAGCACCTCTGAGCTCCATGAGAGGAATGTGGAGCAAGTCCATGCTCCTGTGCTCAGGTTTAGGCCCAAGGATTAGGGAGCCGAGACAGCAGCTATTTCAACTATAGGAGCTTTTGTGGCGTGACTGTGTCCCTAACATGAATCTGAGGACTCCACTATTTTCTGGAATAGAAAAGACTGTGACATCAAACCCAAGCACAGCCACAAGTTCCCTACCCTACAACTGCAAGGTCTATTGCATGAGAGAGCCATCCTCAATAGGTGGCATAAAAGATACATATAGTTCAACAAGTATCATCATCATCATAAGGTACCACCTACGTCAGGAGGGGTCACTGCTGATACCCCTCAACCCTTTCTGATTTTTAGCCCATGCCTTCCCTAAAAATCATTACTATTCTGATTTCTGGAACAACCTTTTCCATACCTTCTCTTTTTTAACAAGACAGTGTGGTGCAGTGGTAAGAACATGGAGGCTAGAACCAGGGAGAGCTGATTTGCATCTTGGTTGTTCTACTCCCTTGCTGTGTATCCTGGGGAAAACTACTTCTCCTTTCTGTGCTCAGTTTCTTCATCTGTGATATGATAGTGATAGAATTCAAGCTGATAAGGTTGTTGAAAAGATAAATAAGTTAATACATGGGAAGTGCTTTGAACAGTGCCTTAGACATGATGGCTTCTCTTCATAGCAGGCCACCCAAGTACATACCCTTCATGAGCATAAACCTGTCTGCTAGTGTTTAAACTCTGTGTTAATAGAATCATGTAACACCAACCAACCAACCAGCCAACTAACTAACCAACAGGCACACAAGCCTGTGTGAGGGGAGCAGTAAGCTGACTGAGGGAAAAGAACATGCCAGTTGCTGAAGTTCTGGAGATGGGAGAAACTCTTGCGGGAGGTGGGTGCGGGCCAGGACGAGAACACCCGGAAGCAGCGTAAGCAGATGTTGGAGATCTCAAGAGAGCCGTGTAAATGAGAGAACACCGCCTGGTGCAAGGGGTGGATGGGCTCTGGAGAATGAGGCATCTCCTCCTTTCCCACCATCCTGCACCACACAAGGCCGTGGGAGCAGGCATCTGTGAGCAGAAGAGTCAGTTCTTGGAAACTCCTGCTTCCTTCCCAGTGCGGAGGAGAACACTTCCCCTCTGCTCTCTGGTTTGCGTAACCCCATCTCCACGTCGCCCTACTGGTCACTCTACAGACAGCAAATGTTTCGGTTTCACTGCAGCCCCGATTGTTCAAAGCCAGGTGACTGTGGAACAGTTCTAGGGAATCAAAAGCCCGACTCCTCACTGCATCTAGGCCTCGTTAAATCAAAAGGGTTATTTAGCAAACTTACTCTACTAGAAGTACCAAGCTCAAGTGACCCTTGAGCAATACAGGCTTGAACTGTGAGAGGCTACTGACGTGGATTCTTTCTATCCCGGCTCGGCATTGGTGAGCTGCTGCTGTCAGTGGCAGCGTCCACAGCTGCAGAGCCCACATATATGGAGCTCAGTTATTCTGTGGTTTTCAACGCTGCCGCCCAGAGATGTGGTTCTCTTGCCTTCTCTGTTTTATGGAGAGGAGATGAGGTGTGGAAACTCGCTTGAGCTCGCATGGCTAGTGAGTGAAGGTGGCCTGGCAGGGCGTGCTGTACAACAGTCCCAGCATCTAAGGGCCGGGTGATGGGACACGCCACTGAAACTCCTGGATTCAGTTTCTGCCTTTCATAGATGCAGCAAGTGCTGGACACTTGGGGACTGCAAGAGAATTAACACCATGCCTCTGGCTTCTTTGGGGAATTTATAATGTAGTTGGGGCACAGCTGATGGTGCCAGACAGTGAATAATGAATTTCTCAAAGTGTGATTCAAACCACAGTGTAAGGGCTCTGGGAAGGCAACTGAGGGATCTTACCTAGTGGAAAAATGGATCATGTTAAAGGAAGAAGAAACCCTCATAAACATTTGCTGAAAATCTCTTCTCTGTTAGGCAAGAGTCAGACACACTCATCAGATGGCCAAGTCATCACCATCTGGTTCCCAGCTGGCCTAGGTAGCCCAACCCCAGCTGGGAGCCCTGGGCTACTGGTGGACAGGCCTCGTTTCCATGAAAGCATGAACTCTTAGAGGGTGTTTTCCCCCTCCATATAATATGCTTTCTTGTGTTGAAACGCTTTCCCCATGGGGCCATTGCATGGAATGGAGAGGATTTATCACCTAGGAAATAGAGGGCTAGTTGGCATTGTGCAGAGGTCACTGAATGGGCTGAGGGGTGGAGACACCATGCCTCCTGAGGCTGGTGTCTCCAGCCAGAGAACTAGTTGTGAGCAGAAGCAGGTTAACCGGGTTTGGGGCCACGACACCGTGGGACAGTCACTGGAGACAGTATTATAGAATGTTGAACTTGGGTTCACTAAGTAAGTGGAGGAGTGAATCTTGGGTTGATTTTGACATGCTGTTGAGGCAGCTCAGAGTCTGTGGAGAAACATCACCTCTCCCGGGATTCTTGGTTTCTCACTTTCTCTTTCCCTCTGTTGGTCTTCCCCAGGCTCCAGGCCAGCTCTCTGGCTCATTCTGACATTGTATGGTCATACCATCCATTTCCAAGATTTCAGTGTTCAGCATGGGCTTCAGATGTCAAGCTGAGGGCTGGTTCATAAGCTATGGAGCTCTGAATGTGTCTGTCTTCTGGGCATCTTCATTCCGAGCCCCACAGGCACCTCATCTCAACTACACTCGTCCCAAACCTGCTTCTCCCCCACTGCTTCCTAACTCATAGATGGCACCATCACTCCCCCTCACCAAGCCCCATGTCCAGATAATCACCAGTGCCCACCTCTGTAATGTCTCCCAGTCTATGTGTGAGTCTTGGGTCAGGTCCCAGCCCATCCTTCCCATAGCAGCCTTTGTGTGAAAACTGTCTCCGAGTTTTGTTTTCCTTGAACCCACCCTCCACATAGCAGCTAAAGGACTTCACAGCACAAACAGGAAGTGTAACTTTCCTAACGAAAGCCCCTCTAACACTGTCAACTGCATTGGGGATTTGCCCTAAATTCTGCCTTCTGTGCAAGCCACTGTTCTGAGCAGGACCTGATTTATCACGCCAGTGGTCTCAGGCCTGGCTGTCAGGGAAATTTCCTGCTAGAGTTGTGTTTTTCTGGAAAGAAAAGAGATGAAAGAACAGGATGGAAGAGGTGAAGTTGCTCAGTGAAAACTACCCTCACTCCCAACATGGTACTCTACTGTATTTCTGAATTCAGAACATCCTGAGAGTCCAACAAGCCATTTCTAACCTAGTACATGAATGTAACCTGCTTACAATTCAAAACAAAGAAAAAAAAAAAAACCCAGAGATAAGCACAGAAGGTAACCAGGGTAGCAAACTGGAGCCTTTCTTTCTCTCCCTGACCAGAACAGACAGTATTCATAGCTGGATTACAGGCCAGGGGTGCAGGGCGAGAGGATCCACCAGAGACAGAGTGAGAAGCAGAACAGGAATTCATCTATAAGTGGATAAAGACACCATTTATTTCATTAACTTTCTAAAAATAGTTGCCTATAATACAAAGATTAATACCCTAATAAATAGCCTGCTCTTTCAAATAAATAAAAGAAAATCAGGTGTCTTAGAGAAGAGTTGACTAGAGGTATAGATAGTTTGCAAACGAATTAATACAAATGGCCATTGAACATGTCGCAGATGCTCATTCTACCTTGTAAACATGAAAACTGTTTTTGAAGCTATGGAGAAAACAGTCTGATGTAACGTTGGTGGGAATGTAAGTTTGTAGAACCCTCTAGAAGACAATTATATAAAGAAATAATAATTCAAAATTTAAAACTTGCACAATGTTTGACCCAGTAGTTTCAGGAATTAGCTTTCCAGGAAGAGCCAAATCAGGGTACCAAGTTAATATGAAAGAATATAATTACAGCAATGTTAATAAAATAGTTAAAATACAAATAAGTTAAAATTTTATAGTAGTGAGTAGTGTCCAGGAAGTGTGGCACAGGGGCAAGTTCCGGATGGTTCTGGACAGACGGGTCAAGGAAGGAGAGTCTTGGAGCCCTTGGTGGCTTTTATGCTTTATTTAGTAGAGGTGGCCAGATACATGGCAGGCATGGGTGTGGGAGGTCTGGGGGGTAGGGGGTATGGGGGAGCCCGGGAAGCTGGCAGGCCTCCCAGCCCCAGGCACATCTCACCCTCTCGACTGCTTTCTACTGCTGCTGCTGCTTGTTCGCTCTCACTTGTGTTGGTCAGTACTCTTGCTGCTCATTCGTCCTGTCGGTTCTGGCGTCCTCATGACGCCGCCCATTAAGCCCGTGTCCAACTCAGGTGTACCCACTTACGCATGCCCAACCTGGAATGCTCGCAATACCACAGGTGTCCATCATCACAGTGGTGGGAGGGTGGAAAGACCTGATTGTTCTCTGACCCTACATAGTGATTTGGTTAAATAAATCATGCTGCAATTCTACAACAAAGGGGAAACAATTACACTCAGTTTCCATTTACAGATGCACAAGAATTCTGTGCATCTGTAAAAAAATAATAAATATGTTAAATAATGTTTTTTATTCATTTATTTTATATCTTTCACCTACACTCCTCCTAACCATTCTTTTGCACTTATTACCAACACAAAATAACTGATTTCCACTTTCTCCTTTGTTCTTCCCAGAAGTACTCTTGATCTGGATTGTTCTTAGCGAATCTTGCTTATTCTTACTAATCACTGATATCTTTTCTACCTAATCACAACAGGCAAGGTCTCTCCCTTGTGAAGATTTATGTGAAATTGCACCAACTTGGTTCCTTTGCATCCCTTGGTGACTTCCCCCATCCCATACCAGTCACTTCCAGGGAACTGCTCTGCCTTTGCCACTTACACAGGACTCCTCCTCTTGGGGTTTGCTTTGGGGCAATCCTCCACTCCTTAAAGAGATGGGATAATAAAAGATCACACTCACTGAAAACTGATTGCATGTACAGCACGGTGGTGAGAGCTTTTACAGGCCCCAGTCCACCTAATTCTCTAGAATCTGGTCAGGTGAAGCGGGTACAAATATAAACTCTTTGCAAAGCTTAGCACTCAAGGGTATAGGTCCTGGGTATTGCCTTGCCGTGGAGGGTCTGCTGTGTGTTCATTCTCCTGGGGATCTCTCCGGGGCCTACATTTTCTTCATTAACGCCCTCCCCCCAAAACTAAAAGCAGAAAGACACCATCTTTTGCTACTATTTACTAATAATAATTTACGAGCACCTTTTTTAAATTGAAAAATCCTGCTTTCTATTTTCCCATTTGCAAAGGTAAAGGAGATAATTTAAAACATATGGGAACATGTGAGGTGGGGAGTGAGAATTTTCTCACTAGCCACCATGTGGCTTCTGAGGCTGCTGCAACGCCCTTGACTCACTGGGGCCTCACTGGCTCCTGCTGGGCTTTGGGATGACACACCTGGCAGGCCTGGGCATGCC
Source organism: Galemys pyrenaicus (assembly GCA_019455555.1). Classification (NCBI taxonomy): domain Eukaryota; kingdom Metazoa; phylum Chordata; class Mammalia; order Eulipotyphla; family Talpidae; genus Galemys; species Galemys pyrenaicus. Next base: position 3,394,756 of record JAGFMF010011858.1, read on the forward strand.
CTTATAAGGCAGCTGCTGGTAGCCCAGCCCACCTCCCTGTCCTGTGCTCTGTGAGGCGATGAAGCACATCCCTGAACTGGGAGGGGCAGGGAACAACTTGCCCTGAATTCCCTGTCGCTCCACAGAGGCAACCCTTTACTGCTCTGCTTCACTGTACTGCTTCCTTTACTGCTGGTTTGAATGTGAGGAAATGAACTGCAGGAGAAGATAATGAAAGAGGCCATTTATTTCTCTACTGTTCATTTAGCTCCCATGGATTTGCAGCTGCAGGGGCCAGGCGCGTTAATCTCGCCAGGTCACTGCTTACAAGAAAGGGAAGCCGTCCTTTGACAAACTGCATGGATTCCCAGAATCCGTGACCACTTTTTTTATTGTTTACTTTTGTAAAGTCCTCAAAGTTCACCTCCCAGAACTTGGGAAAGGGGGTAGAGTGGAAGGGACGTTTAACATTTATTATCATGTCCCAAGCTTGGTGCTTCATATACGTTACTTAGTCCTCACGGTGCGTGGGTATTTGGGGTTATAGAAGAATGTCCTTGCACGTCAGCCCTGGTTTATGTTGCTTCTCTCAGATCCCACAGTCAGCCAGGACAAGACTGTTAGGTTTACATTTTAACCATAAAGGGTGTCTTCTGTTTCAGACTTAGTTCTTTGCTTCAGCCCAGTCATTAGGGTTCCTTCCAGCTAGATGCCCAAGCAAACTGCCCTGGCCAACAGCCAATGCATGACTCCCTAGGCTGTCTGCCATTACCCAGGCTGCCCACAGCCGCTGGAAAACCTGGTCAATTTCTGACTCCACTTCCCCAACTTATCCCCATAATGAGAGGGGGGTGGAGAGGCACCAGCAACTCACTTTCTGGGCTCCTGGTTTCCACCTGGTCTATACACCGCCTGCTCAGAATTGACTTAGCTCATCAAGCTGATGCCAGGGTTTGCTAGAGCTTTGTCTTCTTCGGACAATAGGAGCTGCAGACACAAATGTCTTTATGTCCCAGACTAGGTGTGTGATGTGCTCTCTCTTAGCTCCTCTTTCATCTCTCAGCACACCTTCACTCTTACACAGCTGGGAAAACATTCCATTGGAAGAACTAGAAGCACAGCTAGATGGCTCCTCTGGTTTGAAATGCCACCCACCTTCTCCTCTCCAAGTCTCCCATCCTCAACTCCATCTTCTCCTGCCCCCTGTCCCCTGTCTCATTTCCTGGCTGCTCCTTGAACACACAAAGCCAAGGTTGCCAGACACAATACAGAATCCCAGCTACATCTACATTTCAGATAAACAACATTTTTTTTTCAGTAAGAGTTCATCTCAAATAATAATTAAAAGTATATCCCCTCATAAATAGATATTTCTTGGTCTGATATTTAAATTTAACAGGGTGTCCAATTTATCTCGCCTTTCTTTTTGTTAGGTGTGGAGACGCTACACCAAGGTCATTCCCCGCACTGGGTTATTTTTCTGTCAGCGACTTGATTCCCTTCCCACTGGACTGTGGTCTCTGAACGAGTAGCACCCACCCTCCCAAATCCATCTCTCCTGCCTTATTTCCCTCTCAGCCCTATGCTGCCTGATTTCACCTCGCATATTTCTTTTTTGTGCATTTCTCCGCTGCAGCGATTACGTCAAAGTCAGGAATGCATGTCTGTTTTGTTCACTGCCATATTCCCGCAGTGGCTGCAATGGGGTCTGGCACAAAGTGGCACCCAACCAATGTAAGCCCCAAACACAAATCCTGACACCCGAAGGTACATGAGCAGCAAGGGCTGTGGACGCTGACTCCCCCTCAGCCACGCTTCTCCAGTCATGAAGTTCACTCCTCCATGACCTCGTCAATTTTTGCTGGCTCTCAGTTCATGACCAGCTTTCCAAAAGAAACAAGGTTTTTGGTTGTTGTTCTTTTTAAATAATTACTGCAGAAATTTCTGGTGTCCATGACAGTGCTCAGAGGAGAATAAGGCATGTGCTCTGGGCACAGGGGCCACTCTCCCGCCAAGCAAGTGACCCCATCTGTGTCCCCAGGCCCGCAGTGCGAGTCACTTCCAGCCCCTCCATGTAAGTCAGTCTCACACTCAGGGAGCGTGGGAGTTTTTAGGAAATAGTTGAAGCTGCAAGTGCTAAACCAGGATGGGGTGTCAGGGGCCCGAGTCACTGAGCACACAGAACGGGGTGCAGCTGTGATTGGGGCCACTGGCTTTGACACTTGGGCTCTGTGACCCTGTGCATCCCTTAGCCTCACACTCTTCCTGTGGAAAATGGTATGCTGTTTCCTGGTCTGTCTTTCCTACAGGTTTGGATGACCAGAAAGTGAAAGGGGGATGGATGACAAGGAGCCCTGGCAGCCGTCAACTACTATGTAAAGCCCAGGGTCACCGTGATGTCATCTGCATTGTCTGCAGCAGAAGGGGGTTCCAACTGGCTGCCTAGATCACTGGCTCCAGGATGGGGTGTACCTGGCATCTTGATGTCACCTACACCCTGAACCTCGTAGACCTACACCCTCTTCCTGGCGCCAGGATAAAAATACCACCCAGTGATGTGTCCCTGTAGGGTTAAAAATGACACAAGGCCCTTGCACCCTGGAGATCCACCACTGTGTGGCCTGCTCAGGTCAGGGGTGTCTGCCAGCTGTGCAAAGACAGGAAACCAGCACAAGCTCTGAGTAAACATCTCTGCTTTTGCTATATTAATAACTGGCTGCACTTTTCTAGAACTGGACACCCTGCGTGAACCATCCCATGATCCCCAGCACCAATGAGGCAGACCTAGCCAGAGCAGACTCCAGCCCCTCTCTGACCCCATTGTTAATGGGGTGTTCTTAGGTAATCACGCTGTCCTAGGCCAAATGGCACAGTCACGCAAGGTCAGGAAGAACCGCGCCATGGCATTAACCTGAATCTGGGGCCTGGCCCAGCCTGCTAATACAAGTATTTCTGAGAAACAACTTTGCTTCCTCTCTTTTGGATGCTTCACTGGCCGGAAGTGTCTTGCAGCGGCAGCAGACAGGATCCCTGCCTCAGGCTGTGCGATTTCAAATGTTTTTGAAGCAAATATTAACCAAGTGACTACAAATGTACTAGGTACTAGGAATGCATCTGTAAACAAAGTAAGTCTAAAACTTTACTTCGTTCCTGGAAATTCCCTTCTAGAGCGTGTGGAAGTGGGTGGGAAGGACAAAAGAGAAACAATACATAACTAGATTAGGAACTGTCTTAGTAGGTGGTAAATAATATGGACAATTAGCAGGGTAGGGAGGTAGGTGTGTATGCCAGGAGGAGAGAGCAGTGGGTTCCCCCTTAAACAGGGAGCTCAGCACAGACTCAGAGAGAGGAGGACCACCCAGGCATCCACTTAAAAAGGCTTATTTGGAAATAATTATAGGCACCAAGAAAGAAAACAAGTACAGAGAGGTACTGGGGGTCCTTTACTCAATTCTCCGCAACGGTAACCCCTGCACAGCTCCAGTCACGGCCAGGAAACCGACATTTGTAGAAAGCACACGTCTTTTCCAGGTTTGTTTCTTTTGCATAGCCTGTGCATCTTTTATTACACCTATAAATTTGCGTGACATCAACCTCAGTCAAGGTGCAGACTGTTCTGTTACCACAAAGATACTCTTTGTGCTGTGTCTTTACAGGATCCGAGTCCCTGAACTGCTACTATCAGATTTTGAGAGTCTTTTATCCATGCTAGTCCTTTGCCAGGTATCTTCTGTAGCATGCCTTTTCATCCTTCTCACAGGTCTTTTGCAGAATAAAAGATTTAAATTTTGCTGAAGTACAATTTAGTGACTTTTTTTTAATAGATTGTACTTTTGTTATCACGACTAAGACTCTTGGTCCTGAAGATTTTTCTCTTTTCTAAAAGTTCTGTAGCCTTCCTTACATTTTAATCTATGACCTTTTTGAGTTATTTTGTATAAAATATGAGGTTTAGATCCAGTTTTTTCTTCCTGTTGTTTCCACATGTCCAATTATTTCAGCACTATCTACTGAAAAGATTACTCTTCCTCCATTGAACATCACTTGCTCCTTTGTCAAAAATCAATTGGCCGTACTTGCTTGGATTTATTTCTGATTTCTGTATTCTGTTTCATTCATTTATGTAACTGTCCTCTGTAATACACGTTGTCAGTTACTGTACCTATAGAGTAGACCTTAAAATCATGTAGAGTGATCCTCCCAGCTATTTTTCTTTTCCAAAATTGTTTCAGTTACTCTAATTTCTTTGCCCTCCACATACATTTTAGAGTAATCTTGTCTAAATATACAACAATTTTGTTGGAGTTTTCATAAGAATTGCATTCAACTTAGAGATCCAGTGGGGAAAAATTGACATCATCACTAGATTGAGACTTCCAGTCCTTGAACAGAGTTTTCCCCTGTATTTACATTTTAATTTTTTTCATCAGTATTTTACAGTTTTTAGCAGGCAAGTCCTGTACGTGTTTTGTTAGAATTATGCTTATATGTTGGGAGAGGAGTGTGGGAAGAGCAATGTGAATGTTTTTTATATTTGGTTTCCACATGGTCACTGACAGTATATGGACATATAACTGGTTTTTGAAGATTGATCATGTAACCTGTGACCTAGTTAAATTACTCTTTCTAGGATGTTTTCTGTTTGTTTGTTAGGGGCTTTCTTGTTTATTTGGGGGGGGGGGTGTTTTTTTTAAACTCCTCCTTGGGATTTTCCACCGACATCGTGATGCCATCTGAAAATAAGGAAAGTTTATTTGATGCTCTCTGATCCATGTACCGTCATGGGTTGATTATCAACTCTTGATGTTGATTATCAACATCAAGAAAAAAGATAGATTTAATCCCAAAATATTGTTTCCCCGCTCACTTCTAGATTATTTCCTCACATCCACACTGTGGTCAGAGACTCGCTCTGACATTAGATAAAGTAACTATTATTAGGGAAAAAACATCTGGAAATCATAAGATAACACATTACAAAGCCAAAGAAGGAGGATTCGGGGAATTTTCACGCTACACCTCCTCCATGAGCAAGAGTCACTGAAGGGTGACTCTGGAACTGCGTGTTCCCTTAGGTGAGGGCCACCCAGGCCTCAGGGCTGACCTTCACGGAGCCCACCCAGGGTAAATAAGCTGCTCCTGCCCTGTGCTGGCCAGGGTGGGGGCGGGGAGTCTCTGAAGGCAGGCCAGGGATGAAGACTGAACCATGGCCTGAGGAAAGGGTGGAGGGAGGCCTTCAGAAGTTGGGGAGGCTCTCCCGTCACCTCAGATCCAGATGGGATTTGGGCAGGCGTGTGTGCTACATCACTGCTATACTGTGCTACAGCACTGGGTTCCTGCAGCATAGTTTCTGGCATGTATGGAGGTCTCCCCACACCAACAGCAGATTCTTGGGTATCAGCAGTGTATCTAAGAACTCTATCCAATTCTGACACCACCTATTGGGAGAAAGCATCAGATTCCACAGGGCAAAGGCTAATCTCCCAAGATCACCCCCCACTTTGAACACCAGTTGCAAGCCCTTAGCAGTCACCCAAGCTTCTGACCAATCAGCTACAGATCAAAGGTCCCATGAGCCCCACCTCAGACATCAGTCAGCTGCCCTTCACAAGCCCAGATTATTATCTGTGCTCCTACAGACTGGCTATAAATCAGAGGTTCTCCATACATGCTGGGAACTTGCTAGAAGAAACTGAGATTTATTATAAGAAATTGGTTCTGAAGGCTGGTAAGTTCCAAGATCCTCTGGATAAGTTGGCAAGCTTGCCCAGGAGAGCTCATAGCTTCATTCACATCCGAAGGCCACAAGCTCAAGACAAGTTTCAATTTAGGTCTAAAGGCAGGAAAAAAGTTTGATGTCTTCTTCTGAAGGTAGTGAGGCAGGGAAGAATCTCTCTTACTTGGGAGAGGTTCATGTTTTGTTCTATTCAGGGCTTCCACTGACTGAGCAAGGCCCATCCACACTAGGGAGGGCAATTTTCTCAGGTCTATCAGTTACAATATTAATTCCATCCCCAAACACCCTCACAGAACCCCAGAATAATTATTGACCAGACACCTTGCCATTCCAGTCAAGTTGGCACATAAATAAATCACCATAGCAACATAGACATGGCCAGTGAGAGATCATTCCTTAAGAGCATGAGGTTCTGGAGTCAGCTTTTCATGGCCTTCTCAAAGAGGACTGGGCTTCTTATCTCCAGCTCAAGGGGGTGGGTTCAGAAACCTGAGTATTTTCTGAAAACCACGTAATGGATCTCATTTTCTGTGTACTTTCCATGCGCTTGGGTGCTCAGCAAACATCTTGCTTAATCCTCTCACTAATCCTAGCCCTGCTGAGTCAAGGGAGGGAGAGGAGTGTCGTCCATAGGTGAGAAAATCAGTGCTCAGCCCTGCGTGCTGTCACCTGGAACGTGCTAGGTGTGCAGGAGTCTCTGTTGAATGATGTTAAGCCTCAATAAAGGTCAAACAACTCGTAGGTGGTAAAGTAAATTAATTTCAAAACTGGATCATCTGACCGCAGAGATAATGGACACAGGAAAAACTAGTGAACACCTGCAAGGAAGAGGAGTATGTGCAGTTCGGGTAGTCAGACCTTTAACATTTTCTCAGACTCCTCAGTCAACATGACTGAGCCTGAAAAAATTCCAATAATCCCAACAAATCTGGTCAGTATCTAGTGCAGCGCCTTGACAGTGGCCTTGAGCAATTAAGTCACACATCTTGGCAGATGTTGGTTCTTGTTCTGGTTGAGTCAGAAATTCAACGGCCCCATTCCTGGTACGCTTTCAGCGTAACTCTCTCCCTTTTATTAACTCATTTAAAATGCTTTGGTAATAGCTAGGAAGATGGGGACAGTGTATGTTTTCAAGTTATCTGGTCTCCGTTTGGCTAACAGTGTTGGGTTGGTGGTGGATAGCGTTGGGGGAGGAGAGCTGGTTATTAATTTTACAGAAATGGTGTTGTTTAACTTCAGTGAGATGTTTCTGAAGGGGCAAAGGGTTTTTCTAGTAATTCATTAGCTATATTTGGAAGCACGTTAAGTCTTGTAGGTCACAAGAAACTGTTTGAAGTTCCCTAGCGGTGATTCATGACATAAAAAGGTATCTTAATCACCCTCTGGGGTTCTTCCCGGCTTTCCATCCAAGGAACACTGGCCTTCATTATTCCTTGCTGCCCCCTTTCCTCCCTCTTTCCCAAGGCTATGGGGAAATGGTTTTTCATCTTCAAAGAAAACGTGTGAATTTTAAAGAAGGAATTTTATTATTTCCTTGTCAAAGACTTGGTAAGGAGATCTCAAAATGGACAACGTGATTCCCTCAATTATTTCATACAGTCGGGGATAAACAGTGGGAAAGAAGGGAAGATGGAAATAGTTTAAGACAATTCATCCAGGCTGATTCTGCCGGGCAGCTGGAAATAGCCTTTTGTTTAAAACTGGTATGAACCATGCTGTATGAGAAGTTCAGTGTTGCCGGGAGGGACAACCTTGACCTCCATCTAAAACTGGGAATCGAAACCAGAGCTTTGTTCTGGGTCATCCCTCACCAGCACTCAGTGTCTGCTGTGATGTGCCTCTGTGGAATCACATCCGGAAGACGGCCTGGCCTCACCGACACCATCGGTCCCACCCTGGACGGAGCCACGGCCACCATTTGTGGGATTGCCACAATGGTCTGCTTCCTGCTTATCCCCACAGTCTGTTTTCCACACAGCTGCCCAGTGAGCTGTTAAAAGCCCCCGTCACCTCACATCCCTAGTCTCCTGAAAAGTTATCTGTCATTCCCCAGAAGTGTCAGAGTGAAAACTACAGCCCTTCCATGCCCACGTGATCTGATCACAAAATATGTCCCCACTTTCCTCCTTGACCTCTTCTACCTGAAGATCAGGTCCAGAGCAAAGGCTCAGGCTTCATGTCCAGGCTTAGGTTGGAAATCAAGTTTCACCTCGACATGCCCTTCCCAACACAACCTCTCTCTTTGCTGGCGTCCCTCTGCCTTCCAGCCGTGCCGTGTTCAAGGCTTTGCTCTCCCGTTGTGTGGTCTACGCCAGTCACTTTGGTGTCCATTGCACTTCCTCAAACACACCAGGCTATTTTGCCACAGGATAATTGCATTTGCTGTTGCTTCTACTGAAATTCTCTTCCCCCAGTCAATTGCTTGGCGTGCTTCATTTCCTGTAGGATTTTACTCATGTTTCTTACTTAAGACCTTCCCTGACTGCTATTTACAATTATAACTCTTCCCATCCACCCACATCCCACCCTTATTCCTCCTTTTCTTGGTTTATTTTTCTGATAAGCACTTACATATGTTATTTAATACATTTTACCAGTCCATAGGGTGGGGTTTTTTTTTCAGTATGTTTTGTTCATAGTTGTATCCTGAGGGCTTAGAAGTACAGTTAGCATACTCTAAATGCACTTTACACACGTAAGTAAAGAAATGAATGAGCAAAGCATTAAAAGAATAACTAAAGTATGCCCAGCCTTGAGCGCCATATGCATGATGTGGAAGGCAGGTTGCCTGCTCTGAAGAAAGTTCTAATCATTTGGGAAGGCAATGCGAAGAGAACTGGAAGTTCAGTTGTTTCTGCTGTGAGACATGGAGACTTGCTTTAAAACACTCTCAGAAATTGGGTTGATTATAAGGACCCTATGAACTAAAACTGGTGCCAGAACCAGCGGGGCGGTTGGAACCCAAGGTAGAACAGGGCAGCGCCTCCTGTGCTTCTCCCCCACGGTCTCCCTCTCCGATGGCTTCGCACAAGGTCCCGTTGGTTCTGCTTCCTGCAGGATGGCCACTTCCACCCCTCTCTCGTGTCTAGGTCCCGGGAGCTGCTCTGCCCAGTGTTTGAAGTCTCCCTGTCAGACTCACCCCTCGTGGGTCACTGGACCCACCCTAGGGTGAGCTGCCCCTGACAGGATCCCACTGACAGAACAACCTCATGCTAGTTCTCTGAGGGGAGATGCAGGCTCCAATCAGCCAAGCACAGGACGTGAATAATATAAAACAGTTTAGGATTTTTAAATTTTTTACAGGGACTACTTGTAACTATAGAAAAATTGAATGCATAGAGAAGAAAAAATAGCCTAAAATCCTAACCACTATCAGTGTCTTGCTATATACCCTTTTCCCTGCACATAAGCACCCCCTTTTAGAAACAGTATTACTACACATATTATCTTACATTTTTGTTTTTACCACTTCACCATATTTCATGAACATCATTCCATGTCATAGCTAGAACTCTGTTGGTATTTAACTATTGAATGGTGTTTTATTTCATGGGCATATTATTTTAATTTTACATTAAATTATACACATCATTTAGTCAACCAATTTCCTCTTCTTGGATACTCAGACTGTACCCAGCTTTTGATATTCTAGAAGTGCTTAAGGAATCTTTGTTTAAAAAAGAGATTTATTTATTTGTGCATATAAGAACTAGGGTCAAGGCCAGAGATGCAGGAGGGGGAGGGCTTGAGAAGATTCACCAAAGACAGAGCGGGGAGCAGAACAGGCAGATCGACTGAAACACACTGCTGAGGGAGCAGTGGACGAGGCAGGAGAGGTCTGCTGTGCCACGTGGGTCAGCTCCCTGGCTGGGGATAGAACTCATGCTACAATGGCTGCGGATGTTTCATAGTGTTGTGCCCTCACCTCTCGGGTCACCAGGGAGGCCCAGGAATCATTTTTCATATAAGTTCATGATGGCATAATTCTGAGAAGCAGAATTTCTAGGATAAAGGTCATAAACTCTTAAAAAATAATAACAACCAACATTTATTCATCACTTTACCTGATGCCAATTACTGTACCACAACACACATGAAGCAGACACTGTTGTTATACTGTTTTGCTGGTGGAGGTACTGCAGGGAGACTCGCGATAACATGCTCCATGTCACCCAGCAGGTTAATGGGAGACCCAGACTTTGAATGCAAGAGCTCTTACTCACCCTTCCTTTTTCTGTGCTCCTGCCTCCCTGAGGGAGTAGGAAGAACTTTTCATACAAGGCAGGATGGGTGGCTTGCCACAGAAGGACTCCTTTCGAACAGGTCTCACACTCCCACTGGACAAACCAAATGTTCCTGGTGGCCATGTGACTTTATTTAACAGAAGATGTCATGGGGCCCCTGGCCCCCTTAGTACCTTTGGGTTCAGTTAAGCTGTTTCTTTTTTAACACTTTAAAGGTAGCATTTGCTTGCTCCCCTCTTGAGCTCAACCTCTCAATCTCTTCATTGAGAAAATGTTGCCTTTACATGGGAGAGGACTGGCAATTTGGTTGGAGAGATTTGTCTTAGTAACCTATGTTTCTGGAAAATTACTATCCCATACCAAAATATTATTTAAAAAAATCACTTAAAATTTCAGCACAAGACTACCTGATAGAAGGGACAAGACTGGCTAACTAGTTTCTGTGAGTGACCTCCTAGAGCTGGCTGGTGTGGGGAGGTCAGGGGCTGCTGGCGGCCCTCAGGTGGTGAGTCACGGGGTGGTCAGGTGTGTGTTTGGAAAGGATAACAGGTCTAGCCTTCATTAAACAATTGTCCAGCTATGAGCAGTCATCAGACCCAGACAAGCAAACATGTCCTTTTACCTGCAGATAGTTTATGACAATGTGGAAAGTCCACCTGAAAGCTCCGGGCCTCCTCATAGTCCCACATGTTCTCAAAGGATTTGATTGAAATGGTCTGACACCTAGTTGAAGAGCGAGTCAGATTATCTAGAAGACTTCCTGAAAACTCAGGAAGGGATACAGCATGGCTGGGGAGTGAGAGCTTCCCACTGAGAATTTACCCTCTCTGGCCTTTAAATTCACTTTTAGAGGTACACGTTAAGATTTTTATACACAGAAAAATCTAGATTTTACATTTGCAAACATATCTTGATAGGACATCCACCAGGTTTGTCTTTGTTTTCTGCTCAGTTTTCTAGAACAGAGCTGCCCTATCCAGTGTGGAGAATGAGGACACAGGGCAGCACCCCCAAGACAACACCCTGCCCTAAGTTTATTGACCCACCCAGCCCCTTCCACCTACCAGGTCTTCCAAACTGTTGCACTTCCTCAGACGTGTGACTTGATTCCTGCAGGGGGCTGTTAGGTTGTCTTCTTCCCAGCTTCCCCAACTGAACCCCAGTTCCATTCAGTATACAGGAACCCCTCCTTTGGTAGGTTCCTGTGTTTCATGGTGGGCTAGGTTCATCTCTAACTTCCAGAGGGGAAGTCATGATGAAATTGTCAATCTGAGTGACCCTGTTCCTCTTGCCATTAATGGATTAAACTTGAACATGTGAAACAATTCTGGCCAGTTAGAAATGAGAAGATGGGACTGAACCAGGTAAAGGGGCCCATTCAGTGTGATGGGTGGAAACAAGGCTTTGGTGGTGATCATGACATAGTGTATGGAAATTATTTTGCTGTACACCTGAAACATATACTGCTATAAACCATTGTTCTGCGATAAAAATGTATTAAAAGGAACAAGGAAGTGAGAGGACTCTTCTGGAAGGCTCTGAGAAGGATTAGTTACTTCTTAAGAAATACAGAGAGAAAAAAAAAGAGACACAGAAACTTTTATTTGGTGTTTTTGTTTTCATATGAGACTTCTGGCAGTGGCTGCCATTTTGTAAGTGTGAATTGGTACCCAGAGGATAAGCTAGTAGGTTTGTATTAGGGCTGGTAAAGCCACAACATGAAGAGAAGTCGGGTGACGTTGCTAACCCAGGCATCATGCTATAAGGCGTATCTGTTATATAAAATAAGAATTTTCCTTGTTGTGTGAGGCTTTTTGACCTGAGACTTTGTTTCTTGCAGCCAAACTCAAACATGTCCAATTAATACAGTGCCCAATTTTTTCACATTGGGAGAGTTTCCAACCAGCACTAGCTGATGATAGAAACACCCAGCATCTCTTCTCCACATCTGCTTCTTCTGGAGAAAACACTCTGAAAGGCAGCCTATGAATTCACTAAGCACTGTTGGTGGTAAAAGAGGGTCAAGTGGATTGATACAAACTCCCAAGTCTGCCAAAGTAGTTCTGGGAATTGTCACCAGTGATGAATTAACCTTAAAATTGGGACGAATTATTAAAATTGGGATTCTGGGCTCTTATCATAAAATAGTGCTGGTAAGCCTCTAGTTTAAGGGATATACTTTTTAGCACACCCAATGTTTCCAGGAACCTACTTATTCTACTTTGGGGTTGGTTGGGCATTGCCAATAAGTTTCACAACTTATTTATTGCAATAGCATGTGGTATTTCTATCCAAAACTGAATTAGTAATAATAGGCAAGTGAATGCTCTGACTCTAAAGCTCACAATATCACAAAACCAACCATTCAAGGATAGGCAATGCTATTAGGATTAAGAAATGGAAAGCTTTTGTCCAAATACTTATGAAATTTGCAAAATAAAAAATTTCCCCTGATTTAGCACCATTTTTATACACCTCCTTATAGTCTATTTTTAATTCATCCAGAACCCAGACATCTGATATATCATCATCTTTGAGCTATGAGGAAAAGAGACATTTCCTAATTTAATGTCCAGTAAAATGACCAGCAGAAAATGAAGCAGCGTTTTTCCCTAAAGGGCACAAGAAATCTGGTCTGTTATACTCATGATCTGGGAGTGTGATGGGAGGTAGACTTATTTATTATTTTTTAAGATTTATTTATTTATGCATATAAGAACTGGGGATATAGGCCAGGGCTGTGGGGGTGGGGGTGGTGAGAGGATTCACAGAGACAGAGTGGGGAGCAGAACAGGCAAATCCACTGAAATACACTGCTGAGGGGAGCAGCAGGTGAGACAGAAGAGGTCTGCTGTGCCAGGTGGGTCACCTTCCTGGCCTGGGATTAAACTCGTGCCGCTGTGTGCAGAAAGCTTCATAGTATTGCGCCTTAACTCCTTGTGCCACTAGGGAGGCCCCTAGAGTTACTTTAGAAGACAGCTAGAGCTGTGACTTTTGTATTGTAGCTCAGGTGTCAGGAAGTTCCCTGAATCTGTAATCATCATCTCTTAGCATTTTCGACCTAGGATTTAAAATGAACAAATGTAATTCAGTATTGCTGATTCCGCCAAAAGCCAGCAAAAGGGCTGGGACACGTGTATTCTGGTAGAAGGGGCGGAGAAGAAAAGACTCAGTGGGGGCAGGGAGAGGCTCAGAATTGCTGTGCATTAAGTAAAGGAATGTGGCATTATTTTCTAATCAAGGCTGGTGCCCTGGGCAGTCTCCACCTGCCCCCCCTTCCTTCTTTTCCATCATGCTCTGTGCCCCAGGAGGCTGAGGATTTGTATCAACAGACTCCTTTGTCCTCTGAACTCTGGTTCTATTTGTCAAGGAGGGCCCACAAGAGACTGGAAGGTGGGGGATGCCGAGGAGACATGTGGGATACGGCAGTCAGTCTTCATCCCCCAGCTCCCTTCTGACCATGGGTTATTTATGGCTGCATTCTTCTCCCTACGAACAATCCCATTTGGCCACCCTCTCCTACATCCTATTTTTCCCAGATTCCCGTAACCCCTGCAGGCCTAGGGGTGGCATATTTCACAGCGTTATGAGTGTATTGGTGCCTCCCAGCCCTTGGGGGTTTCCCTCTTCCCCTTCTAAATGGCCCGTTCCTTCTCCTCGTGTTAATTCCTCCTCTAACACATGCTCTTGGTCTCCCGTTGGGCCCTCTGGGTCATACCTCAGACATCTGAGATATAAATAAGTGGAAAAAATAAGAGAAAGCTTTTTCTTTACATTAAAAAAATTATTCATTTGGACAACATCTGAAGTTTCATTTTCTGAAAAATTTAGCTAAAAACTGGTTTCATTTCTTAATCTCAATTGCCTGACTCTCCCTACTTCCCGTGTGACACTTGCTGAATTCTTACAATTGTTTAATTTCCAGACAACCGTACTCTCCCTTTCTGAAGAACCAGACATCTCTGTGTCCTCAACATGGAAGTATGACAGAGAAAAATTGGCTTAGGTTTTTGACTATGAAAGTATGACTCTTTATAGACTCGTATTATAAATCACATAATAACCAAGAGGTTATCAACAATTCAGTTAACTACCACCAATGTTTACTAAAAGCCTGTCATATTTAGGGTCAAGGGTTCAAAGGCATGGAAAGCATACCCTCTGACACTGAAGAACTGACAGCCTAGTGCAGGTGTTCCAGACCTCAGGGAGAGAGAACAGGAAATAGTTCTGTAATCATGAAGGTATACGAACTAGGGATAAGTGTGCATTTTGAAATAAGAAATGAGAGAAGTTTTGAACCAAATTAGTCATATAAGACCTCTCATTTTGTTACAGGGCAGTCCTAACATAAAATGGGTTTGCCTGACTGGGTCCTCACCCGCGCACTCGAACGGCACTTATAACTCCCCAACTGCAGGCACATGCGACAAAGGTTGATAAAGGGTTTTGATTTACAAAAGAAGGGGAAATAAAGTAATGAGTATCACAAGGAGGAGAGGGATACACATCTGTAAATGTCCTACCAGTTCCTCGGAGCTGGAGCCCAACAGCACACTGAGAGCTGGCTCTGAATGAAGAGAGCCCCCAAGGCCACATGTCTGCTTTTATATCCAACCTGGGGATAAAACTCCACCCTCAGGTCCCAGTGACCCACTCTTCAATAATGACCTTATAGGGTTTGTGGTTCTTGGATATTGTTGGTCTGGAGTGGGAGTTGGAGTTCATAAACCTATTTGCGAAATCTATTCAGGAGGACCTTTCCCCCTCACAATTTTACACACACTTACACAGATATACATACACTGAGTTTTAAAGTAGCAGTGCTGAGGCTGGGGGTGAGGAAGGTATGGACTGATATACACACCATGTTTGCCTGTACATCGTGAATGCTAAAATGGGGTGCTGTGCTAGCATGTTGGAGGCACAGGAGGGGCTCTGGACCCGAGCTGGTATTTGGGGAAATTTCTTGATGGGCTGGGCTCTGCTTTGGGGAAGAGCTGTTCAAATGAAGACAAGCAGCCATTAAATCAGAAAACGAGAAGTAGTAGACTATAGCATTGTCTCTCTGGGATCCCCAACTTGCCAACTCGCCCTCAGATCATGAAACTTGTAAAGCCTCCATCATCTTATGAACCAATTCCTTATGACAAATCTATTTATTGTAGGAGACCGGAAAATGCCACACCAGAATATATCTCATTGGCATACGGATTATTTTGAGAAACAGCAGTCACAGGAGACTCTCTGAAAACAGAGTAGAAATTAATTTTTCATAAGGGACGTTTACATTCATAAAGGATATCTCCATTTATAAGGGTGTCTCCTTTATACTGAAAGAGAAGAATGAAAAATCACTGGAGACTCATTAGTGGAAGAGGCACAGACTTGTATCTGCCTAACAAGCTGTATTTTTGTTTATTGTACTTTTCCTGGTCACCTTCCAAAATAATCTCTCCATACCCTTCTTTCTTTGATTTAGCTGAAGGTGGTATTTAAGCCTGAATGCTAGCCATCTCTTTGAAAGTTACTTGTATTTCCCCTGGGTATGTTCCATGTATACATGAGATGCACATGTTAGTGAACATCTGTTTGTTTTTCTTTTGTTAGTCTGTCTTTTGTTACAAGGAAGAGTTTATAAGGGGGGCCCTTCCTGGTGACACAAGGGGTTAAGCAACGCACTATGAAGCATCCGCAGCCACTGCAGCACCAGTTTGATCCCCGGCCAGGGAGGGGACCCACATGGCTCAGGGGAGCCTGCCTCACCCTCTGCTCCCCTCAGCAGTGTATTTTAGTCAGTCTGCCTGTTCTGCTCCCCACTCTGTCTCTGGTGAATCCTCTCACCCCCCCCCAACATCTCTGGCCTGTACCCCAGTCTTGTATGCATTAATAAATTAAATCTTAAAAGAAATTTAGAAGGGTAGAGGAAAATTATTCTCTCTTTCTCTCTTTCTGTTTGTCTCTTTCTCAATGAAGACAAGTGGCCATTAAATCAGAGAACAAGAAGTAGTTAGACTACAGCATTGTCTCTCTGGGATCCCCAACTTGCCAATTCGCCCTCAGATTGTGAAACTTGTAAAGCCTCCATCATCTTATGAACCAATTCCTTATGACAAATCTATTTATTGTAGGAGACCAAAAAATGCCACATCCCCACCCCCAGCTTATCCAACCATTCTAGGGGTTCTGTTTCTTGGTAGACCCCCAATACTGCTGACCTCCAGCAGACACTGTCAGTGGAGCAGGAGTGGGAGCCTCGGTGTAGCAGGGAGAAGGAGAGATGGAAGAGAAGAAAGAGATGTGGGAGGCAAGATATACAGACCAGCTCATGAATATAGGCCCACCGGATCATTCCTGGGGTCGCAGGACTGGAAACCAGAAGAACAGGAGTTAGTGCGCTGGTTCCCCCAGCTTAAAGAGGGCGCTGCTTTAGCATCCTGCATAGGGACTTCAGACAACCATTGAGTGTTTTCTCTGCATTCTTCTCTCTGGAAACCTGAGCATTATAAGTTGCACTCTTTCTTGCTGATGTTTGTCTCCTCTCTGTTTATTTACCTGTTCTCTTGGAGCTGTGAAGAAGGTCTGTGGCTTGTGGCCACTTTTCTCCGAGTGGAATGAGGACTTGGAAGCAATGGGACTGAGCAAGGAGGGGTTTACAGTAAGGCCTTTTGCCCCAGGAGACTCCTCACAGTCTCATGTGAATTGGCCCACCCATGCTGCCCTTCCATAAATGGAGCTTTTCCTATTAACAGCAGGCCCTGAGGCCCTTCTGTACCCCATTGCTCTGCAGTTTCATTGGGCCCACATGCATCTCCTGAGACCTTTCCCTTTGCCAAAAGAGCATAGACTCTTGTGGCCGGAGGGATAGTGGGAGATGCGTGGGCCTGGGAGATGTCCTGATAAGAGCAGCTGTATGAACTGCATGAAGATTGCAAAATCAGGCAAGAAAACTTCTTCACCAGCATCCCACTGCCCTTGGCTGAAACCTCACGCTGGTTATTGCTCAACAGCTCCACTGAGCACGCAGAGCCCCATCTGAAGTCATGTCAAACAGAATCTAATCTTTATCCGACAGCCAAGCAGAGCCTGCTTTCGGTCTCTGGGTGTTTCCTGCTTTCTGGGGTCAGGGAGACTGCCATGGCGACAACGCTGAAGTGCAGTTCTTCCTCTCCCACTCTTGAGTGTGGAGCTTCTGGACCTGCACCTCGCTGTCTTGCACAGGGCCGGGCAGGGACTGCAATCAACCTGGAGAGGAATCGAAATTACCTTGAGGTGGGCGAAATGAAAATAGATTCTCCTCTACATGCCTCTGGGATTTCCTTTCATGATATTACTGAAACCAGGGTCAAAAGTTCATCTAGTTCATGACCCAGAAGACTTTTGGCACCAAGGCACAGGCAAAGTGGCCTGTGCTCGCTCTGGGTAGCCCACACTGGCTCTGTCACACTTTCCAGTCACAGTAAAGCAGGTGGCACCCTGGCCCTGTGAAGGTGCCCCAAACCCCCGCAGAGTACTTCTTCCTGCTCAAAGCCCACTAGTAACAGCCCCTGAACTCTGCGTGTGTGTGTATAACAGTATTGAGGTATAATTCATATGTCACATAATTCACCCTTCAAACTATACATTTCATGGCTTTTGTTAGTCCCACAGTTGGCCAACTATCACCGTTATCAAATTCTGGAGATTTTCACCACCCACCCACGCACACCCCGACAGCCTTTGCCCCCGACAGCCTTCCCCAATCTCCCAGCCCTGGGCAGTCACCAATCTGCTCTCTGTCTCTACAGATTTGCTGAGTCTGAACAGTCCACGTAAAGGGAACCATCCCATAGCTGCCTTTTCTCACTGTCTTCTGTTGCCCAGCACAGTATCTCCAAGTTTCATCATTCTGTAGCACGTGTCAGTGCTTCGTTCCCTTTTATGATGGATAATATTCTATTGTGTGGATGCAAATTGCTATTTAACCACTCCTCATGTGCATTTGAGTTGTCGCCACTCTTGAGCTATTATAAATAATCTGCTATGAAGTTCCTGTACAAGTTTTTGTATGAAGATCAGGTTTTTGTTCTCTTGGGTATATACTGAGATCTGGAGTCGCTGGGCCACATGGTAAATGCAGTATTTAAGTTTAGAGGAACTTTCCATTGTACCATTCAGTGCACCATTTTGTATCCCTAGCAGCAGTGTATGAGCATCCTGACTTCTTCGCATCATCAGCACCCCGGCTTTACCACCTTTTGATGCTAGACATCCTGCAGGTGTGAAGTTGTATGGCATTGCAGTTATGATTTACACGTCCTTGATTGCTTGAACCTTTGTGTTTGAGAGTTTAAACCAGTTCTAGAACTTTCAGTCTTTCATCTTCCAACCTAATCTTCAACCCTTTGCTCATTTTCCCAGTCCCAAAGGAATGGAAACTTTTCATGGGCCATGACAGCATCACCACCCTGATCACCCTGAAAATTTTGGGATTTGTTCAGCAGCTCTTGAGATTCTTCAAGCGCTGTATTTTTAACTTCTCCTAGCTCTCTTAATAAAAGCAGGAATTCTTCACAAGTTAATAGCAAAAAGAAAAAAGCCAGGGAAAATTATTCTAAATTCAGAAACACGAAGAGACATAACAACCAAATGGAACTGGATCATGATTTGAAGAAACTGATGGTAAAGACATTCTGAAAATCGAGCATGCACGGAATCTCAGATGACACCCAAGAACTGTTGCTAATCATGTTAGGTGTGATGATGTTGCTATGGTTAGATAAGAAAATGTCCATCATTTTTGGAGATACTGACTAATGAAATAGGGATAAAATAGCACAATGTCTAAAATTTGCTTTAAAATACTTCAGCATGAGGGAAAAAAGCAACAGATGAAACATGAATAGCAAATTATGGATAGTGGGATATAGATGGATTCTCTGCTTTTCTCTGTAGTCTTGTATATGCTTGAAATTTTTTCACACAGTTAATAGTAATAATAATAATAATGAAGAGGAGGTAGAGGAGAAGTAAAGAGACACTCTCAGATCTGAATGTAAAGGTGTAAACTGAGAGATTCCATAAAATATTTCAGTCCCACACTGCTCAAGGCTGTTCAACTCTGGTTGAAATCTTAAGTTTAACACTTGAAAAATAATAACAGATTCAAACATATTTTTGCATTGCATTTTAACCTAAAACATATATTAGCCAACGTTTTGATTCTGGGCTAAGATTTTTTTTAAGTCTGGGTTTTTTTTAACCAGTATTTATGTGGTTGTTTTTATATAAACTGCAGTCATAATGCCTCATGTGTAACTTTTAATCCTGGCTTCCTCAAAATAAAACAAGAAGCTATAGCTACTCCAAAGCAACCTGAGTGAAGAATTACTCTCTATATTTTTTTCACCTACCAACATTTATTCCACATACCAAAACTGACTGTAAATTTTTTAGGAGTTCCCCCCTGCCAGGGGTACATTTTCATTTTTTAAAAAAAATTATATATATTTTACATTATTTTTCATTTTTTTATAGTGTATAGTTCTTGTCTCCATGAAATTCCCATCACCAATTCACCCGTGCACCATCACCATAGTCACAAAGTTTTTAGGAATTTAATCTTTGTTTACTTCTTACTAAGCACTTAACTTAGTTTTCATGCTAACCACTCTTTTCTTTGCAGATATTTTTATTTGATTTAGATAATATCCAAGTAATTATATGACCACAAGTGTGGGGGCTGACATAAGGGAGTTGGGGGGCACAGCCAACTGGCTTAGCTGGTGGGCGTAGAGAGTATAGTGTGCCCTCCTGGTGTGGGGTCATCAACAGCTCCAGCGGGGGAAGCGTGGTTAATATAATGGGTTCAGAGAGGTCAGTTTCAAAAGAACAACTTAGGAGATGAGAACGAAATGGTGGTTACCAGAGGGAAGGGAAAATCGAGTGAAAGGGATGAATTACATGGTGATGGGTGGAAACTAGACTTTTGGTGACAATCATAACGTCGTATGTACAAATGTTGATTTATAAGGCTATCCACCTGAAATCTATACAATTTTATGAACCAAAGTTTATTTTTAAAAAGTAACTTCTTCTCCACTTGGGAAAATCTGATATGACTCACTGAACTGTTTGTCTTATATCAAGTTCTTTGAGGGATGGTACCTGGTGACAGGCGTGCTCAGTGTGTGGCTCAGTCACGCCCAGGAAGGTGGGCAGGACAGAAGGCGGCCCACGGGCAAAGATAGGGAAGCTGGGAGACAAGGCAAGGACAGTGGGCTTGGGGATCAAGTAGTGTTGGCCGCTCCCTTTTCTCTCCAGGGATTAAACTTGTTCAACTGCTTCCCACAGCAGACTTATGCTGGGAATGGGGACCAGTGGGGAGATGTCAGGTCTTCTGGACTCGGTTGCAGCCTGTTTTTCAGAATTCAGTTTGGCTTGCTGGGGTGAGTCCGAGAGTCACAAGTGTTTGTTTCCCGCTGCCGGGTGGCTTGGCAGCCATGTCCTTGTAGAACATGATGTGCTACTCGTGGGAGCGAGTGAAACGATGGTTATGAATCATAGAACATCAGAGCTGGAAGGGACTTTCGTGGCCCCTACTCCAACTGTCCCATTTTACAGATGTGGCAACTGAGGTCCAGGCAGAGGATCTGGCTTGTGATTGACTTGAGCACCACGCTGAGGTCCATGTTCAGCAAGCATAGATATGCTAACTATGCATTAATCCCAAACTTCTACTCCCAATTCTCTGAAACTTAGAGGGATCCTGTATGGTTGGATAATAATGAGAGAAGCAAAGTGGCCATCAAAGTGCTGACAAGTGGACTCCAGAATGGAAGAGACACTCATTGCTGAGTGAGAAGTATTTCCCATGACCAGGTAGCCCACGCTTTTATTTTGCAGCTAAAGACACCAAAGCTCAGTGCGAGCAGGGCAGGAAGGTGGTGCACTGAGGGTCTAGAACTTTCTTTAACCCTTCAGGGAGTCTGGAGAGGTTTTAAAAGGCAGAGGGGTGGGGAGATACAAGATTGATGTTTAAGAAGTGGCCCCTACAGGGAGCTGACATCAGTTGAAAAACAAGAATTTTCCCCACTTCGTTCAAATGTCCTGGCTCAGTGAAGAGGTCAGACAAACAGTGAAGACTTTCTTGGGAAATTATTTCAGGCAGTTGACGCTGTCAGAGAGATAAGCATCCTTATCATGGTTCTGGTCTCCAAGAACCATTCTGGCTTAGGGAGTATAAGGACGCATAAAAATTAGACATGCTGGATGACAATGTTGGCTAACCATTCTCGGTTCTTCAGAAAAGTTCAAGCTCAGTTCAAATTTGGGGCTGAGGTTTGAGCTGTCATTGATTTTATCAGCACCTATTTGCCCCAAACCTTTTAGAAGAAAGACAGTTTGTATCAGTTTTGACGATGCTGATGGAAGAAAGACTAATGGCCATTTACTGAGTGTCTCCTATGAAACCCTCAGTTAGTCACTTGTGTGTAGTTTCATCAGTTTTATGGGCAATGTGGAGAGATAGGCCACTTTGGAGGTGGGTGGTAGCTATGTTTTTTGTCTGTCTGGAAGAAGTTTCCATCACCCTGGTATCAGTGGCCGTGTGGCCCAAGACTGCTGATTGTAACTGTTCACACCCATTGCATGACTTTCCTGAGGTGGATGCCTGGTGCTTAGCACTGCTGGGGATAAGCTGGGGCAAAGTGGCTGCTGGGTCAAAGGAAGCTCTCTCCAGCCTCTGTGGCCTTTGCCCCTCACTGGTGTGGAACTTGTGAGCTCACCTCAAACACCTTCTTCCCGGTCTCAGAGTCATGTCCAGGAGGAAGGGGAGGGGGCATGAGCTGTTGGTGTCTGACTTTGCAGAGACGCTTTGATCCATTGCATAGAATGGAAGCATCTGGGGAGCCCTCAAAGTCCAGCCATTTTCTTTCTTTTTTTTTAAAGATTTATGCATGCAAGAACTGGGGTACAGGCCAGATGTTTGGAGGAGGCAGGGTGGTGAAAGAATTCACCAGAGATAGAGCGGGGAGCATAACAGGCAGATCGACTGAAACACACTGCTGAGGGAGCAGCAGGCGAGGCAGGAGAGGTCTTCTGTGCCTTGTGGGTCACATCCCTGGCTGGGGATCGAACTCTTGCTGCAGTGACTGTGGATGCTTACTAGTATGATGCTAGTAACCCCTTGCACCACCAGAGAGGCCCCCATTTTTTTATTCTTACCGGGAATGACAGATAGTTGAGGGGTGACATTTGTCTAACGGCTGGGGGATGGCACCCAGATGACTTCTCAAGGACACCTTCAGCTTTCAGTTTCCATGAATTTGCTTTACATTTGATTGGAGGGTTTCAGAGAAGTCGCCCTTTGAGATTGAGTCTTTGAGACTGAGTTGGCTTGAGATTGAGTGTTCCATTTGCTGAGTGGGCAGGGGCCATGAATGGTTCTGAATAAGCAGGGTCGGTGCAGCCCATTAACTTGTCGCCCTTGTTGCTGCATCATCAACTTGATCGCTATGCTCAGGTCTATGGGGGTAAATCTGAAGCAGTCATTCCTGTTGCTGAGACACCCTCACTTTCTGCAGAGCACAGACCCTGCCAGCAAAGGGGTTGGGAGCCTTGCACACTACCAGCAATGGCAGAGGCTGAAATCATCCTGTTGCTGCTTGCAGAGCTGGATGCCAGCAGTCACTGTATTCTCGCTGGAAGGCAGAAGGCCTTTCTCCAGCCTCCACCAGGACACAGCAGCAGCTAGCTCTTCCCTGCCTGGAGCTTCCCTTCCCCTCTTTTAATCATGTTCCCAACTGAAGGAAAAAGGAGTTTGGGGTCCCAGCATGAATGACTGCTAGGAGGTGGGGACCCACCCAATTGGGCAGGTTTGTTCACAATTCATGGGGCATGAATTCTTAATTTGTTTTCACATTAAATAGGCTGGTGGATATGACAACTAAATTTCTCATTGCCATATCAATGACAAGAAGGATTTGGAGCATGGCCAGGAAAGCTGGTTTTGTGTGTGAATCCAATTATTCATGGAGAAAGTTCACAGAGTTTACCTGTAATCTTAGATCTCAATCAGACAAATAGGTAAGCTCTGAGCATGTTGAGGTTATTGAAAAGCTTAAAAGGAAACCAGGAAAGAAAAACACAGTTTTGCTTTCCTCTTATTTGTGGCCAAGCTAAAATGCTGTATGCATTACTCAACATCTTGATGGGAACGCTACCTTCCCGCACTGCAAGGATGACGAAGGTGGCGTCATGCCAGAGGCACACAGTCCCCTGGACTCATGGCCAGAACCTCTTGGCCACTATGAAAGGGCAGGCAGACCCCAGGGAAGGGACAGGGCAGGCCACTTACGGTAAGTGACATCTACGGCATAGACTCATGGGTTGGCATTTGTACCCCAAACCCTCATTCAGAGTAGGACAGGAGGAATATCTCTAGAAATGCCAGATTTGATGAGAAAAGGACTTAACCTAGAATTGCTTTCGTGATCCATTTGATTTAATATTAATGACAGAACACTGAAGTCTAATGTCACGAATGGACAAGCTAGCCTGAATTATAGTAGGTATCACTTGCCTGCAGCAATTTGTGCACTACTGCCTTTGAGTTTAACATTATTTTTACTGAAGAATATCTTTCTAATGGCAAGGAAAGCAGTGAGTCACTAACATCTTAGCAAGAATAAGTGCCACCTGGGACCAAGGGAACAGAAGAAGAGGTCTGGGAGTAGTTCTGGGTTTGGAATGATGATGGCTGTGACCTGGAAGCAAAGGGGAAGGGATTCTATGGCTAAGTTTGTCCCTATCCTTTAATCTCACCTTTTCCACAAGCTTGTTCTGGATTCAAAGGGAGAATTATGTGCAGTCTTTGCCTCTATTTTGTAGCCATGTGTTGGGATATGTGGATTTCCTTGTTTCCGCACAATAGGGGTGCCTCAGACTTCCAGACGTCAGCAGTGAGTCCCACAGCCTGATATTCCTGAGTCGGCTTTGGACTGCAGCACCCCACCGGGATCAGTCAGCAGCCAGGCTTCCTAAAAGCCAAGCCACCCAGAGCAGATCTGTTTTGAATTCCAAAGCTAGCATGAAGCATCTGAGAAAATAAATGCAGGCGGAAATGACCGGGACACAGCTGCTGTATTTGCTCTGTGGGCTTGGGTATCTAGAGAAAGCCTTCCTCTTACAAAGAGAACATTCTAGAGGATCTGGAGAAAAGCAGGAGAATAGTCAGAGAGTGTGTTGCTCCAAATTACCTGAAACTTGGGGTTTCAGGTAATTGTTACCCAAAAGATCTAGGTCATATGCACCCACCCAACCATCTGTCCATTCATCCACACCACCATTACCTCCACCCTGTCCCCCAGACACTATCTGACACTGCCCATTCCAGGCTAAAGACAGCCACGGACACTCATCTACTGTCTGGGGGAGCAAGAAGAAGGTAGTTCTCTTTGGCAAAGGAAACAGCTTCAGCATAACATAGACAGCCGCAGCAAAACTTGGACGTACAGAGCACGGGCGCTGGCATTAGCCGGGTGCAGTGGCAAAGGGGAGCTTTCTAAGGCCATGTGCCAGAGGCCATGGGCACCTTACGAATGCCCCCATCACTGGGTGTGGAAGGAGTAAGTTGGGCGGGGGGCGCAGGGAAGCTCAAACCTGAGGTTCTCTCGATCTATTTATATTCTTGAACCCAGAGGTTTAGCAACAGCTCATGGCAAAAGAGGGCCTGGTGAGGAAAGCCAGGAGATGGAGAAGGTCTCCAGACAGAAAAGAGGGGAGCAGACCAGAGACCCGGGGGGGGGGGAACCTTAGGCTTTGAAAGACAAAGCCCTTCAGAGCTCCCAAGCCTGTGAGGATTTGGCTTTTCTCCATTAAATATCCCCAAGAAAGCAGCTGATAAAGAGAAGTTGGAAGGAAGACAAAGGCCAGATAGAAGGCCCAGGGGTTCCACAGTCAACAGGGTGACTTCAAACCTACTAGCGTGGCTGGGAAAAGGTGAGGCCCAGGCCAGGAGTCAGACATCTGGCCATACAGAAAGGCCAGGCAACTCTGTCCCTGGCAGTGGACAGTGGTGAACGCCCTAAAGCAGTCCCTCAGGCTTCGCTGACCAGCAGACCCCGGGAACAAGGGGTCAGGAGTCAGGACCAGGGAGGATACTGCAGCTGGAAGAGGTTCCGGCCATCCTGGGATCTGCAACTAAATGTCTGTGAGACTTTCTGGAGGTGGGAGTGTCGCCTCCTGCAAGTAGCAATGAGGCCCACCACCTGGCTGCCTCCATCTCAACGGAAGGGCACGAGCCATGTGCCACCTGTGTAGACTGGAGACCAGGGACAGGGAGGGAGAGACGGCTAAGGACTTCTGCCTGCTGGCCTGAATCAGCTCTAGAGGAGAATCGGCTTTTGGGAGAAGATGACAGTTCTCTCCAGGCTCGCAGAGTGTGCCGCTCAGTGCTTTAGGACCAGACACTGAAATCTTGGTAAGGCCACCCCAAAGATGCTGGGGCGCACAGCCAACTTTGCCCAGGATGTGCCACAGACACAACTGGAGCATCCCGCCTTGCCCTGTGGAGGGTAAATGAAAATTATCAGGTTTTTCCACCCTCCCGCCATTAGCATCAACGATTTCACCTTCGGTCCTGCACAGGTGATGGTGTGGGCATGCGTCGGCGGCGCACCTGTGCAGAGTCTGGGCCTATCAGACTGGTGTCACGGGGCAGCCGTGTGTGGCAGTGCAGTACGGCGAAGTGCGGTGGAGGGTGGCAGAGGTGAGAGGAGTTCGGTAGAGCATGTCATGAGAAGAGCTAAGACAAGGAGGCTGCTTGAACCGATGACGAGCCTACCCGGTCTGGATGGTTGCAGGACGCCCGGTAAGAAGAGAGTGACTCAAACACCAATTCCAAGACCCACGGATAACATAAATCACTTCTCAGATACCTGAAAACTCGGAAGCGGCCTGTTCCTGCTTTGCCTTGGCTCTGAGTTCCTGTTTCTACTCCAACTCCGACTCCTGTTGCTACTCTGAGCTCCTTCTGCTGAGGCGCTTGTGTAGGGTCTGAGAAGTCTCAGGCTTTTCCGCCCTCCCGCCATTAATATAATGATGGACACCTGCGGTGCTGCGCATGCCTAGGAGGACATGCACAAGTGGGTGCACCTGAGTTTGGACACGGGCTTATATGGGCGTCATGAGGACGCCAGGACCTACGAGCAGCCACCGCCAAGCAGCAGCAAGACCAACGAGCAGCAGCGAGAGCAGCGGGAGAACAGAAGACCAGCAAAGCAGCCGAGAGAGTGAGATGCGCTGGGGGCTGGGAGGCCTGCCAACCTCCCGGCCCTGGGCACCCACGCCTGCCATGTACCTGGCCACCCCTGACAATAAAAAGCATAAAAAGCCACCGAGGGCTCCAAGACTCCTTCCTTTACCCCCGTCTGCTAGAACCATCCCGAACCTGCCCTGTGCTGCCTTCCTGCCGCTACAACTTGTTTGTTAGTTCACCATTCTCCTCCTCCCCTCTGGCTCCTCTTTCTGCAGATAGGGTCCTGGTTTCACGGTCAATGACCCATATGTGGCCCTCAGTCTCTCCCTTCAGGTCCACTAACAGCGGCTTCCGGAGCCTGTGTGAATGCATGGGGCAGACTTTCATGGGGGCAGCGGTGGGGCAGAGGGTGGAGGAGCTGCAGGACGGGAAGGAGGAGGTTACATCAGAGCAGACAAATGACTCCAAGCAGACTTCCTGATTCTTAGCAGTACTGGTCTCTCAAACGCGTGGCTTGTCTTTCTTCTTTCTCCAATTCCTTTATTATTAATCTTTATCTCCCCCACCCTCAAATTTCTGTTAAATTTTAATTCAGAATTGCTTAATGATTCATTAAATTAATTTGAATGTCTTGTTGTTAGCTAAGACATGATTCAGCATCTCACTTTCTAACCCTACGTGTTTACCAATCAGTGTCTGTTCTTTGGCAAAGGTAATCCCCTTTGAGAGAGCTAGCTGATTTTCTGTCTTGTCTGCTGGGCCTGACTGATGGTAGATGACAGATGGATAAAGACTTAGCTCTTCTATGCCAACCTAGAAAAGCTAGGACTTCCTTAGGGCATGTGAAGCGTATGAAACTGACTCAGGAAGCAAAGCTGAAAGAACAAGGCCTCCCTCCCTCTACCTATGTGGAGGACTGCTCCATTTGCAGGTCAGAAGAATCCTGGGCTCGTTTCATCTTCCCCAAGATGGAGGAGTGAGGTAGACTATGGTGCTGGGTGCTCTTTCTAGATCAGATGCTCATCAAAGCACCCTACCCTACACCTGCAGATTATGCTTAACAAGGGCATTTCTTTTAGTAAAAATAAAACAAGATCTTCACCCTCAGTGGCAAAAGGGCAAGAAGGCGGTCAGAGTCATTGCTATGGTAAGAAAAAAAAAAAATGTCTGTCCCCTCGCCACTCACTGTCCACCCAGGAAACATACAAGAGACTAGAAACTCACTAGCTGTTGACTGGTCCCATT
Source organism: Galemys pyrenaicus (assembly GCA_019455555.1). Taxonomy (NCBI): domain Eukaryota; kingdom Metazoa; phylum Chordata; class Mammalia; order Eulipotyphla; family Talpidae; genus Galemys; species Galemys pyrenaicus. The sequence goes on from JAGFMF010011858.1 coordinate 3,422,198, forward strand.
GATGCCTACTTAATACCGCCCGCTCTGTGCTGAGTGCTTTGGAAACATGATCCTACTTGATCTGCAGGGGAAATTTTCTAAGATTCCCCAAGAGAGTTATCTCCACTATATGCCTGAAGGGGGCATATATGCTTGGAGGGGGAAGGGATGTGCCCGAAGTTAAGGAGAGGTTCATGTGACCTCTGTTTGCCTTCCTCCTCCGAATCTCAGTGGTTTTCTATTGTTCCCAACCCACCCCCGACACCACAGTGGCTGCATGGAGATGGGAATAAAGCTGAGAAGAGGCCAGGAAAATGTCTCTGACTTAAGCGTGCTCAAAGGAACAAGGACTCTGAGCGCCAAGGGTGTCTGCTTTTGTAATGTCTAGATTTTCCTTTGGGGGTTAAATTATAATCCATGGTGAAGCAGGTATTTACAGGTATTAGGAAATTGTTTCTTAAATAATAGAAAATTTAAAAAAAATAGTTCTTTGTTCCTATTCAGTTCAATAAAGGCACTGATTCAGAAACTTTATGGTTGGGATTATCTCCAGGAACTAATACTCTCTTGACTGTGTGGGAAGGGAGGCTATCCCTGGTCTGCTTTCCCTCCCCTGCCCAAATGCTGGGCTCAGGTGTGGAGCTCAGGTAACATTAGCGAGGCCCACATTCCTGAGCAATGAGTGTAGCTGATGAGTCATTGTCTCCTCCTTATAAGGACAGAGTTATTGGACCTGCAGAGAAGGTCACTGCTGTTTTTCTCAAGTGACTGAAATTAGCTTTTTTTTATCCTCAGAGGGGTGGAGCAGTGATTAAATAGGGTAAACATTCCAGGCTTCGATAGCCAACTATGAGGCTATTGACAGAAACTTGTAACCTTGCTAGGTTTTTGTGCGGTCCCAGGGACTTTCAGAAGACTCACTTAGAAACCTCCCCCTTCTCGGAGAGGCAAGTCAGACCAAGAGCCATTTTTGCAACTGAGTTGGGGTGCAGGGTTGGAAGCAACAAAAGTTGGCGGGAGGCCCTGCAACTGTGTTTCCACCCTGGCCTAAACCACTAGATCCCACCTTACCCTTCCATTTCCTGGCAGCACTTGAGTGCTGTGGTGTGGGGTGGGTAGTGGCTGGGAGGGGCAGGGGACATCAAAAGTGACAAGAGATGCTTTCCCTGGGGTATAGGCCAGAGATGTTTTGGTCATCTCAGAAAGCTCAGCTCATACCACCTCCTGGAAACATGGACATAGGTAGCCACTCTGGGATCGCCAATGCTCAACCCTCACCCCCTCCTTAGTGTCCCCCATCCTGCCCATTCCTATCCTGTCCTCAGGACCCCTAGAGCACCATCTGAAGCTCACACTTTGAATGAATTAGGGCACTTTCTTGAGTCTTTGCCTGGCCCCCCAAGACACGGTTTTGTCCTGTGGCAGGTGAGTGACTTCCACATCATCTGCGGCCCTGCAGGGCCCAGTCCAAGTGCTGGGCAGTGAATGGGCGCTCAGTGACTTGATAGAAACCCAAAAGGTTTCATGGGCCAAACGGCCTCACCACCTCCTTTCTCTGCTTTATTGAGAATAAGCCTAAGGTGTTGAGAACTGATTACCTAATGGCATGTAGATCTCCTCCACTCGTGGTGGCTCCTGCAGGCCACCTTCTGTATGTGCCATTGCTCACTGAGAGTTGAACAGGCTGGTTAGCTCCAGGGCTTCTTCACAAGCACAGAGACCATCTTCAGAATATAGTGAGTTCTTCCCTTTGGTTTCATAGGACCATGAGACAATGATATAAGCTTTGTCCAGCAGGAATTCCAGACAGAAGCTTTCTGAAGAATGAGGTATTAAGGGACTTTGTAGTCTAGTTGGTGATGATAGGTCTTGGATAGATCTTTAAAAGCTTTTTTGGTTTGGTTTGGTTTGGTTTAGTTTTTGTGGTGTGTGGTGGTGAGGGTGAGAGAATTCACCAGAGACAGAGTAGGGAGCAGAACAGGTAGATCTACTGAAATACACTGCTGAGGGGAGCAGCAGGTGAGGCAGGAGAGGTCTGCTGTGCCATGTGGGTCACCTCCCTGGGCTGGGATGGAACTCAGGCTTTAATGACAGTAATGCTAAGACTTAACCCCTAGGCCATTAGGGAGACCCAGGTCTTGGATAGATTTTAAAATTGCCTTGGAGTTGATTCTGGAGTTGTGAACTCTTTCTTACCAGAGTTTTCAGGAAGGAAAACAATACATCCCATTGGCTGCCCTAGGGACTTGTTGCCTCTAGTAAAGTCCCTGTTTAAAAACAAATTTGAAGAATATGAAATAACTGGTTTTTTAACTTGGCCTCAGGAATCATAAAGGTAGTGATCAGACTATCATCCAAAACAGAAATGAAAACAGATTTTAAAACAAGAATCCAGCAGATTGTGGGAACTGGAAAAGTATCTTTACTTTGGTTTCAAGACATGCTGGTAATATAACTAAGGATGTGGATGCCTATTTGTTACAGTTGCACAGAGAGATTTCATCTACAAAAGCATTTTGTTAGTCAAAGCTTCTTGGGATTATAAGATTTCCAGTAAAAGGCCTCATCTATGTGAACTATGGAAGAAATCAAAATTATTTCTTATCTTTTAAAAAGCCACATAATGAAACCACTAATAAAACTCTAATAATTTATTTCATATTAAAGCAGGAAAAAAATCCAAAAGGAGTAAAGGACTGTTCTCTTTGCTGCATTTAAGATTATGTGGTTATGTGGTAGCACTGTTTAAGAACTACTGGGTTTTAATGTAATTCTCATGGAGCATAAGACTATAATTCATATTATATGAAAAAATAAGACAGTATAAAAATTATGACATATGGTATGAAAAATAGAGCTTATATAAAAATAGGAACTACAAAGACTGATCGTGATTAATTTTTTAAGATTGAATTTTATAAGAAAACACTTGCATATATGCAGCTGCTTTTATATGTTGACTGGACCATGAAGGTTTCCATTCTAGCAAATAATCAGTATTAAAATTCTTTTTGTCCTTACTGAGATACTGTGTATGAAAAATGCTTAAATTATAATTTAACCAATGTGTAATGATGTCGATATCTCTGGTGAATTTTCTCACCCCCTGTCCCCCACATCTCTGGCCTATACCCCCCAGCTCTTGTATGTATAAACAAATAAAATCTTTAAAAAAAAAGAATTTTTAATGATGTGCAATAATGCTCAAAGTATGTTTGATTTAAAAATACATTTCAAACTTAAAATTACATGACATATATTGGTGCTTGTGGTGTAAGTCTATATCTCTGTCCTCTATCTTGATCATCTGTCAATCATCTTTCTGTCATTCACCTAATTATTTATGTTTGCGTAATGATATTAAAGGAAGCAATTGCCATGGGAAAGGCACTGGAAGGGAAGGTTTTGTGCCGTGTGAATTTGGGTGTGTTATCACTCTGGGGCTCAGTTTCCAAATCTATCAAGTGGGAATAATTATGTAATCCACAGTCGATAGTCCAGGAGAAGCGTGAGAGGCAGATGACAATATCTGGGTTTAGAGGCTTTCGTGTCTATGATACATTTTAGCTGTAACATGTTGCATTACGGCAGTCCAGTAAGGGAAACTTAAAGGTCCCTGTGGAGCCTTACCTAGCTTCTGATGAAAAGCCAGTCTCAGAGATAAAAACGATCTTTTATTTATTGGAAGGTCCCTAGATAGAATGAGTCAAACTATTGTGTGAGTAGAAGTTAGTTTGGCTAGAAATTCCTGATTTTCGTCCAATGTTTCCCAGTGATTCACTTAAGGAAATGGATATACTTTCACAGAAGGTCAGTTTACAAAATATTGAGAAACTGGTCACTTTCTCAGTTTCTCTGACAGATGGGTCTATTCAACGTACTCAAGTTAGGAGCCTTGTTGGAATGCAGCAAGTTCCTGAAATAGACATGAAAGCTATTTCATCCCCCAAGCACCTTTCCTGAGAGGAAAGGATCCAACACTCAGACTTGCTGGGACTCCATCCAAGGGGTTCAGGGTGCTTGGAATGTTTGCCTCCTTCCTAAGCATGCCAGATTTCCCCAATGACACTCCCTCCTGCTGACTTTCATCTTCACTCCCCTTCATCTTCACTCCCCACTCCAGAAAATTCCTTTCAACTTGTTAACTGCCTGAAGTCACTTGAAAACAGTTTTTCAATGATGGAAAGAGAGGTGGCATAAATGTATATATGTGCCCAGGACATGGCTTAAACTCCTATCAAGCTGTCAACCTGTTGTCTTGAAAGCCAGTTGTAGATGGAGAGTATGGGGTGGAAAGGTAATGACCTGGATGAGAGCAGAAGATCCAGAAAGGGAAACTTAGAGAAGACAAGGTTGACCTTCTGGAGTCTGATCAAAGCAGCTCTGGACCACAGTAGCTAAAGCACATTTCTGACCTTGGCCTCTTCCATCAATGTAGCGCACCTTCTGTCATCATCCGCTTCTTGAGTTCAGATAATCACAGAGGTCTGCACGAAAACACACACCCTAATTTGTCTTGTGACCCTACAGTCATGGGCCTGACGTCTGTAGTATGATGTTCTGAATAGAACCATGAACTACCTGGTATCGTTTAACTTTAGACAAATTACTTCTACTTCACAGATCTCAGTTTCCTCATCTGTTAATGACATGGTAATACTATACATTTTCCAAGTTCCTTTCTGGTTCTAAAGGGCTGCTGCTCCTCAATTCCCCAGCTCACATATTTGGATTCAGAAGAATGTCAGAGTCCCTCTCTTGCCCTCCTAGAGTGGAGAGAGACAAGGGAACACCTGAGTCAGCCCTCTGAGGCTCACCTGGTCGACAGCTGAAAGCATCTGAGTCAGAGGAAACATCACACCTAGCTGGGTCTTGGTCCTTCCTGCCTCCTCTCGTTCTTTCTCTGTTCCTCTGTCACTGGCAGAGAGCGGTGCCTGCCTGGCAGCCAGTGGAAGGTTAGAGTGGGTGTATTTCTCTACTTTTTAGAATGCACCTGGCTCATTACCATGATCCTCTTGTCGTTTGGCTTCCTTCCTTCTCAGTGGCTGAGTCATAGTGGACTGGGTGTATTATGAGTAGGTGATCTCATGAGTTGCTTGACCCACAGAAGTCTCAGTTAGGCTGTAGGATAGGCTGCTACAACAAAGAGATCCCAAAATTCAGTGCCCCAAGCAGGTTCAAGTATAATCTCTTTCCTATTGCAGAGGTCACAAGGTCAAGATAGGAAGCTGGTGAGCAGTGTTCATTATGAGAGCCCAGTTTTCTAGATCTTGTGCTTCTTTAAGACCAGCTCAGAGCCCACCTTTGGAGGTCCTGGGTCCCTCTTGTCCACAAGCACAGCACCTGGTCAGCCCCACTCAGCATGCACCACCTCACAGTGCCAGGTAAATGTGCAGGTGAGAAAGGGGTGACTCTTATTTGGAACCCCCTTAGGGGATCAAGGGTCATGTCTTCTGGATCTTTCTCTCCATCCTCCTTCTGCCTCAACCTCAGATAAGTTCCCAGTGTGGTGCTTGGCACACAGTAGGTTAGGAGGTTTGGGGGTGTTGGGGGGAAGGCAGTAGGCCCTGGGGGAGTGTGACCCTGAGTGACTGCATTCCTGGGAAGTCCAGCTAGCCCATTCATGAAAGCTGAGAAGTTTCCTTAGTCATCATGCCTTGCATATTTTTCAACTGTATTACCATGAACTTTCTTCATATCTTCCAATAAATGAAAGAAAAAAAATGTGTGTCTTTGAGGAGACATGTATCATGAAAGTCCTTGACTCATTGCAAAAATTCGAGAAATGTGCTTCTTACACATGAACAGGGGGATTGCTGATATGCCCTGCCTTGTGCAAGTCAAGAGCTCTTGGACAGAGGAGCTGACTAGGGTACCTGATGGAAAGTATGTTTGTATTACTGTAAATTTCATAGAGTCAAACTTCTTAGTGGAAATCCTGACCTCAGCCCTTAGTTTGGGTAAGTTCCTCAGCTTAACAGGCAAATAGCAATGTCCTACAGTCATCTACCTCGATGCTTATTTCTCAATTTGCATGAAGGGAAGACCACATTGCTCAGGTGAGCTGGTCGGTGGCAGGTCGCTGAGGTCATTCATAGCTGGTATAGGAGGAGGATATATTTTGTTTCACCTGCTTTGAATAATTTCATTATAACATTCTGTGGCCATTCTCTTTATTAGCTCCAACTTTCCATTCTTTGTTATGGAGAGTCTTCTTCCTGCCCACTGCGACTCCTTAAGCCCATTTCTGCATAAGTGACATATCATATGTCCTTTTCTGGCAGTGGGACGCTTACAAATATGCAGAAAGCCTTCCTCTGCTCTCACTGCCTTGACTCCTTCCCCTCCACAACCCCTGGTGACCACTAATCTACTTTCTTGTTGCCTGGTTTGCCTCTTCTGAACGTTTTATGTAATGGCCAGTGTTTTTCAACCCAAGGTCAGATCCCTGGGGCTCTGTGTCCCTCAGAGCCCACCAGAGCACCCCATCATTGCTTTTTTTTTTTTTTAAAGATTTATTTATGCATACAAGCACTGGGGTACAGGCCAGAGGTGTGGGGGGTGAGAGGATTCACCAGAGACAGAGCGGGGAGCAGAACAGGCAGATCAACGGAAACACACTGCTGAGGGGAGCAGTGGGCACAGCAGGAGAGGTCTGCCACACCATGTGGGGCCCCTCTCTGGCCGGCAGCAGGGATCGAACTCGTGCTGCAGTGGTTGCGGTTTGCTTCATAGTGCGTTGCTTAACCCACTGCGCCACCAGGGAGGCCCCCCATCATTGCTTTTTAAAGGCATATTTCCTAGGCTCTTTGCCCCTTCCAGGTCCCATATACCTGGGAGTCTTTACTCTTTTTTTTTTTTTTTTACATGTTTTGTTTTTTAAGATTTATTTATTTATGCATACAAGAGCTGTGGTTGTGAGTCTTTACGCTTTATCTTTTTTCCTAAATAAACTTTTCCAAGATTAAATAAATAAATAAAAGCCTATGTCCTAAGTTGGTATTTAACAAATCTTATTGTTTTGAGTGCAATAAACTTCCTTAAATTATTTTTAGAACAAGTCAGATATGGTTGAAACCAGTGCCAGAGTTGTGACTTCTTGCATTCATTTAAGGGATAGTAAGAGCCAATTATACATGAAGCAGCAGGAATTGGGGAGACCCACAACAGCCTCTGGCTTCTTGAAGCTTGAGTTACAGTTGAGGGGAATAACAGGACTTGACATGTAAATAAACACACAACTAAGATATTTGCAGATTGTAACAGGAGTTGTGAAGAAACCAGAACAGGTAAAGGAAAGAGGGGAACTCAGGACGGGAGCTGGGGCCTCACCAGTGATGTGCTACTTGAAATAAAAAGGAAGTGATGAGAAGGAGGGGAGCAGTGAGGAAGGAGGAGCGTTCCAGGCTGAAGGAGCAGCCAGTGCAAGTGCCTGAGGTGGGCAGGGGTTTGGCATGTGGGGATGACAGAAAGCAGACTGGCCAGTGTGGCTGGGAGGCAGTGAAGGGGGAGCGGAGCCAGAATCAAGGCCAGAGAGAAGGGAGAAGGCAGTTCTATAGAGTCTTGCTTGCATGGCAAGAACTTGAACTTGATTTTAAGTGGGCTAGAAAGTTGCTGTCCCAGCAGGCCAGTGACAAATGAGTTATCCTGACTGCTGCCTGAGCAGGGAGCCTGGCACAGAGGGTCTCTTGGTGCAGGAGTGCAGGAGGCCAAGATGATAAGGATTAGACGAGATAGGAGAGGTGCACGTGGGAGCAGGGCTCAGGAGTGTTTTTTGCTGATGCAATGAATGAAGGGAGATGTCAAGGATGAATCCCTGGTTTGGCTTGGCCAACCAGGTGGAACAGAGAAGTTCAGGAGCGGGGAGAACTGGCAAAGGGACACATTTTATGGAGAAATGAAGTGTTTCACTCTAACTATGTTGAGTTTGAAACGTCTATTAGTCACCTTGCAATTCTGCATATTATCTACAAAGAACTTCACACAGTCACTCAACTATTGTTTTTGATGTATTGTGAGAGGATGCCAGCCTTTTATAGATGAGGGAGTCCAGGCACAGAGTTAAATATTGGCAATTCAGAATGATGACGTGAATGTAGAAGAAAACAGTTTCGTCTATGTCATGACCAGTCATCTTAGCCACCTGTGGGGCGCTGGGCTGGGAACAGCTATCTCTATCTTACAGGTAGACTGCAATACTGGGAGGGACCACATGACAGTGCGCCCACCCCAGGGCAGATCCACCTCCAGACACCACCCAAAACCAAGCTCTTGGGGCACCACAGGGCTCAGAAAGACCACCTCAGAATCGGTGTGGACCGAAGGTGGCTCTTGGAGCCCTGGAGACTCTGGCCAACCAGAAACCGTGGGATCCACTTCTGCCCTGAAGTAGAGGCCTGGGTCATCAGATCTTCCAAACAGGCCTACCCCAGTTACAGGCCAAGAACAATGGCACCCACAGACGAGGCTCCCCACCTTGCTTTTGTGAGTCAGAAGCACCATGAGGAGAGGTTGGCATAGACTTTGGAAAGGTTTCTCCTGCAAGATACACACCTCTTCTCTGGGCTGTTGACTTCGTGGGTGTTAATTAAATTATTGAGGGGGCAGGTGAGATGGGTGTGGCCTTTCACAGCTGTTTCCAAATGTACAATCTTTCAACACAGATTGGCACCTTTCCCCTTGAGAAAATTAATTTTTGTAAATGGTCACGTTAGAGATAAGAAATACCAATATTAATTTTTGCAGTGCAAGTGATGTGATATATTAAATAAAAAGCATAATAGTGAATCTCACACTTCAGTAGAGAAAAACAATGGTATGAAGAGATGTATCCCATAAAATAAAGCACCACAGAGTGGCTTGGAAACACCATCAATTTATTTCTCACAGTTCTGAGGGCTGGGAAGTCCAGGGCTGAGGAATTGGCGTGGTCACATTCTGGTGAGAGAGCTCGTAGCTCCACCTTCTTTCTCACGGGATAGGAACAGAGGGAACCTCTGGAATCTCTTTTCCATGAACACTGATCCCATTCCCCAGGACCTCCTGTCCTAATCACCTCACGAAGACCCTAATACCTCCTATTATAATTTCAACATAGGAATTGCAGAGGGGTATGGACCTTAAGATTCAAACTATAGCAGCTGGCCTTGTGCGGCGGGTAAGCACTTCACACCTGAAGCCAGACTGTGTGTCTGTGATGCCTGGCGCCTTGGCGTGCGTGTGCCTTGGGGAAAGTGTCTCAATCTCTCGGTTTATTTACCTGTAAAACTGGGATAATTGTACCTAATCATAGATTACACTCAAGATTAAGTAAGTTAATTAACACAAAACACCTGGAGCAGTGCCTGCGTATGTGCTCTAGAGGTAAACGCTATAATTATTAACAATGGCATTATTTTTGTTAAAAATGTCAAATCCAGGGCCTCCCTGGTGGCACAAGGGGTTAAGCACTGCACTATGAAGCTGTCCACAGCCACTGCAGTGCACAAGTTCCCTCCCCAGACCAGAGAGGTGACCCACATAGGGTGCAGCGGACCTCTCCTGCCTTACCCGCTGCTCCCCTCAGCAGTGTGTTTCAGTAGATCAGCCTGTTCTGCTCCCAACTCTGTTTCGGGTGAATCCTCTCACCCCTCCACACCTCTGGCCTATACCCCAGATCTTGTATGTATAAGTAAATCTTTTTTTAAAAAAAAAAGTGAAATCCAGAGTCAACCACAGAGTTTCTGTTTCAGGGGGCCAGGATCAGGGTGCAAGGGTTTTTCATAAACATAGAGATTTTGGTGCTATCAGACTAGAGTGGTACTTTGCAAAACCCTGGACTAGAGAACAAAACAGGCATCCAAGAACAAGGAAAGATGGGGGCCAGGGGAGAGAGGATAGGAACAAAGAAGAGTATACACATTCCAGACTCACACTTCATGCTCTGCAGTGTGTTTAGAGTGGAGTCCTGTGGGTGCTTGCAGTGGCTTCAAGGAGGGTTATGAAGAGTTATTTAACTCTACTATTGTTTTCATGTTGGCTAATTATGTAATTTTAAATCAGTCCTCCACTAGATTCTTTTGTTGAGCTATGACCACATACCATAAAACGTGACCTTGTAAAGTGTACAAACTCAATGGTTTTTTAATACAGTTGCAATGTTGCACAATCATCACCACTATCTAGTTCCAGAATATTTTCATCACCACGCCCCCAAAAAATAACACAGCGACTAACAGTCACTCCCATTCTCTTTTCCCTTCCCCGACCCCGACCCCTGGCAACCACTAATCTATTTTCTTTTTGCCTGGTTTGCCTCTTCTGGACATTTCATATCAAAAGAAATAGAAATGTAACATTTTATATAAATAGAAACCTTTTGCAATTGGCTTTTTTTACTTGGAAGTTTCATCCATGTCATCACATGTAACAATACTTTTCTCCTTTTGTAGGCATATCACATTTTGTTTATCCGTTTATCTTTTATCCGTTCGCTTTTTTGGCTATTATGAATAAATAATGCTGCAATGAAGTTTGTGTCCACATCTTTGCAGACAGATGTTTTCATTTTCTTTGCATATGTGCCTAGAAGTAAAATTGCCGGGTCGTATGTTTCTTCTTTGTGAAACTTTTTGAAGAACCGGTTTCCAGAGCTGCCCCGCCATCTTATGCCACCACCACCATGTCCCCATCACCACTGGTTACTATCTGAATTCTCCTCTTTATTTTAGCCATCCTAGTATGAGGAAGTGACATTGCATTGTATGATTTGACTAATGATGCTGAGAATGTTTCCATCCTGGGTTTCCGGCCCTGCAGGGTTTTGGGAACCCAAGTTGGGAAGTCAGGGCATAATTGTTTTAGGAAATTGCTACTGACAATTTCACACTGAGTCTAGAAAGGAACATGTTTTACCAGAGCATGATTAAATATCTAGATCTTTTCTACAACAGAAGTGGGTCTTGCCTAAGAGTTTAGCAAAAGAGACTAGTCCCTCCCTGGTGACCCGAGAGGTTAAGGTGCAACACTATGAAACATCTGCAGTCACTGCAGCATGAATTCTATCCCCAGCCAGGGAGGGGACCCACATGACGGCAGCAGACTTTCCTGTCTCTCTGGCTGCTCCCCTCAGCAGTGTATTTCAGTCACTCTGCCTGTTCTGCTCCTCAGTCTGTCTCTGGTGCATCCTCTTATCTCTGCACCTCTGGCCTGGACCCTGGTTCTTGTATGCATAAATAAGTAAATCTTAAAAAAAAAATAAAAAAGAACTAAAAAAGTACTAAAAATATTTTCTCAGTAATTAAATAAAAGAAGACAGAAACAGGCCTCCCTGGTGGCGCAGTGGGTTAAGCAACGCACTATGAAGCAAACCGCAGCCACTGCAGCACGAGTTCGATCCCTGCTGCCGGCCAGAGAGGGGACCCACATGGCGCGGCAGACCTCTCCTGCTGTGCCCACTGCTTCCCTCAGCAGTGTACTTCCGTTGATCTGCCTGTTCTGCTCCCCGCTCTCTGTGGTGAATCCTCTCACCCCCCACCTCTGGCCTGTACCCCAGTGCTTGTATGCATAAATAAATCTTTAAAAAAAAAAAAAAAGAAGACAGAAACTCCATTGAAAGAAATTTCATATACTTGCTTTAAATACTTTAAATATTAAAGAAGTTTTTCAATAAGCTGTGTATTTATCTGAGTATATAAAAGAGAGCCCTTTGAAAGGGAATGGCTGACAGTATCTTCTCTTTATATAACTGACTGAAATTAGTGAACATTTAACAATCAGTGCTGAGAAGAAACGCAGAGTACATCACTATAACGGGACGGTCTTACAGAAGACCTGAGGCATCACCTGCGTTTTCCTCCTCGTCTGGGGCCTCCCCAGGAACTGTGAAAGCCTCACTCTTGGGGAAAAATGAGAACCCCTTGAGCCACCAGAGAGGTGCTGGCAGGAGGTGACCTCATCCTACGGGAATGAATGGCCTGGGAGGGCTGTGTGTCAGTCCCAGGGTTTTGTGCGTCTGAGGAAGGACTGTGTCCTTCTGTCCTTGGTCTCCAGGAGGGCAAATAAATTCTTTAGTTGCTAAGGGTTTGAGGTTCTGGTCTAACCCAAAGGAACAATACATTTTCAAAATAATTTGGGAAGCGTCAGAAAATGAGCCATTCCCCTAACCCTGAGGCTGTCCTGTGAGGCAAAGCGGGTTTCTCTGTCCTGACCCTGCAGCTGCTGAGAGGAAGGACCCTGGCCAGGCCCTCAGTTCTTGCGAATGCTCCGCCCCACACAGCCCATGGTCTTTCATCAAAACATATTTTTCTGTCCTGACTGTCCACTTATCAAATCCCAGTTTCTTTGGTGATTCTTGTGCCATCAGTGGCCTCTCCATTCTGCCTTCTAAATATTCTTTTAATTCATCCTGCACAAAGCGTTGTCAAAATTATTGTCTTGGAGGCATTTCACGAACTTCTCTGTAAAGCTTTTACATTCGCCAAAGTGATCCAGTGGGAAGCTGCCTTATCAGGGCCTGCGGCTGGAAGCTCTTAGACCCAAATTCATGGTCTTTGAGCTGATAGTGTATCTGGGACTTCTCACAAGAGATTTAAATAGTTGTTGGAAAGATATTCATTTGTAGTGAAACCCACTGGCACCTCTAACCATCTCTATTCTAGGCCAGCTGGCACCACCTCTAGTGACCCTATACTACACAAAGATAAATGGGTGCTCTCTTGGGACCAGAACTTTAGCTTCCTTCAGGGATCTTCAGAGACCTCAGGACAAGTAACTCTCACGGGATGTTCCCCAAATGCTAAGTTGGGGTAGGTGAGGGAGCGGGAGAGAAAGGCTGTTACTTGGAATCCTCAGTTGTTCAATCACCAGAATTTCAAAGTGTTCCCGGTTTACAGTTTGGGAATTAGGGAACTAAATTCCTGGGGGCCTGAAAAGGGAATCTCTAGACCTAAACTGGATTGGAAATGAATTTGATTTTCACTAATAGGAAAAACCAGGAATTCCCTAAAAATGAGATTTCCCATCCGGTGAAAATCATACAGGGGGTATTCTGAGACGTTTCAAAGTCTTTGTTTCAGAAATCTGATTCCAAATTTGAAAGTCTCTTCTGCATACCTGTTCTCGCATCCTGTGAATATTATGATGGAGTGCTCTGCTTTTAGGGTTTATGGTAGGAGAAATCTCAAACCAAAGCAGAGCAAAAACAGAAGTTCGCAATCATTTACACTGAGTCTGTTCTCCGAGGGTGTCTCTTGGACTCTGAGTGTTAAAGCAGCTTTGCTCTTCTGGAGAGCAGTTACCAGAGAGACACCTAAAGGGGGAGGGGCCACTGGCCAGCTGCTGAAGACAGCATCTCTATATTTGGTAGACTCAGGCTTTTCCACTTAAGTTGCCATGTCGTTTTTGGGTAGATTACTTATTCTATATGAACCTTCTTTGCTTCCTCTGGAAGAACACTGAAATAAGGGTACCAACCTCCATAAGCCTATTTGAGACAAACAATAAACATGAGTCACCTAGTAGTCTCTGAAGTGACAGAGGTAATGTAGTTCCTCCAACCTTCAGTGGAAACTTTCTTTCCTTTTCTTTCTTTCCTTTTTTGAAGATTTTATTTATTTATGCATACAAGAGCTGGGGAACAGGCCAGAATCGCCAGGGGTGAGAGGATTCATGAGAAACAGAGTGGGGAACAGAACAGCCACGTCAACTGAAATACACTGCTGAGGGGAGCAGTGGGCGTGATAGGAGAAGTCTGCTGCACCATGTGGGTCCCCTCCCTGGCTGGGCATTGAACTCGCACTGCAGTGGTTGAGGAAGCTCTACAGTGTGACATTCAACTCTGTACACCACCAGGGAGGCCCTTCTTTTGCTTTTCAAACTCCCTCCAGACTCCAATCTCCAACTCTGGGAATAATTCTAGGCATTCTATAAAAGTTTTCTTAGAAGACACAAATCCTGTTTCCTGGATGAACAAAATATTGAAAAGATGTCTGAATGTAGTTATTAAACTAGTATTCATTGGGTGCCTATTATGTTCCAGAGATTACGCTAGGTCTTGAAGAAATATCTGTGAACAAAACAGTCAAAAACCTATGCCCGGGCCTCCCTGGTGGCACAGTGGGTTAAGCAATGCACAATGAAGCAAACCACAGCCACTGCAACATGAGTTCGATCCCTGCTGCCGGCCAGGGAGGGGACCCACATGGTGCAGCAGACCTCTCCTGCTTCGCCCGCTGCTGCCCTCAGCAGTGTTTCGATCGGTCTGTCTGTTCTGTTCCCCACTCTGTCTGGTGAATCCTCTCACCTCCCACGACTCTGGCTTGTACCCCAGATCTTGTATGCATAAACAAATAAATCTTTAAAAAAAAAAAAAAAAAAACCCATGCCCATGCCAGAAAGAAGTAAATCATCAACAGACACTGGATTGTTAACTGGTGTAAAGGGCTATGGAGAAAACAAAGCAGGGAGGGAGGATGAGGGGTAGCAGCAGGGAGGTGAGACTAGTGATGTTTCCAGGTGTTGATAGGGTCATCAATTCACTATCCCAATGTCTGAATTTGGGGGTGAGTTAGCTTTGCAGGGTTCATTTCTAACAAGGAATCAGCTTCCTTCTTCGTTCAGTCAGCACTTTGGCCCCATGCACCTAGCATCCAAGTTCAGGGTCAGAGACCAGATCACAGTCTGGAGGGCATTCAATGACAAGATGGATGGAAGGAGACCCTGGGAGGACCTTCAGGACCCCCAATCCTGGGAATTAGATCACCTTGGGAAAGATCCTTTACCTGGGCTCAGATTAATAAGCCCTGCACTGTGTTTCCTTGAATAGTACAAGACAGAGACTGGCTTCATACACTTGAAAGAATGACACATTCCTGTCCAAACTCATCCTGAGTAACAGCTGCTAGTGAGTAACAAAGAGAAGGGAAAGAATATAGCTTCCAAATCAAACACCTAAAGTTACCCAGCCCCTCATGGGTAAATGCCCAGCCAAACAGGGGTGGCCCAAATCAGGGCCATTGAAGCCTGAAAGCTTGCCACAAGTCTAAGGC
Source organism: Galemys pyrenaicus (assembly GCA_019455555.1). Classification (NCBI taxonomy): domain Eukaryota; kingdom Metazoa; phylum Chordata; class Mammalia; order Eulipotyphla; family Talpidae; genus Galemys; species Galemys pyrenaicus. Next base: position 3,437,203 of record JAGFMF010011858.1, read on the forward strand.
ACTTCTGGAGGGACCCATAGAAAGGGACAGAAGGGGCCCAGCATGTCTAGGAAAGAAGGAGGGAAAATCAAAATTAAGATAAAAGCTGCCATTATTAACCTCCCCACAGGTCCCTCACCCACATCTTTCAATCAGTCCAGGACCAAGAAGCAAGTGCAGCTTCTTCACATGGCTCTCTGCTCCTGTGCCTCCTCCAGGTCTCCTTCTTGCTTTACATCCTTCCTTCTTTCCTTAGTCTCTTCTCCCTGCTCAGCTCCACCCTTCCTTGAGCGGGGCAGGGAAATAGGAATGTCCCTTTTTCCTGGGGACCACCTGCTACATGTCAGGGTAAAGACCACTGCCAAACTGCCTGGTTAAGGGTGGCAAATAGGTTGCATTTTGTGCTCCAGTTCCAAATGTTGGCTCCCATAGCACTAGTCTGAGAGAGTCTTGTGCAGCTGGTTGGGAAGCAAAGTGGAAGGCAATTGATTAGCAATGTCTGCCACGGATGAGACATAGAGGAGGGACACTCCTTTTGGGTATTGATGCCTAATCTAGCACCAGTTTTTCATTTTACCAAGTGTGAACCACATCCAGAGGGTTGGGATGACTCCATTCAGATCACACCATCAAAGAGCAGTCAGACCTTGGATCCAGCCTTCTAGACTTCCACTGGAGTATTGTTTCCAACATCACGTCTGTTTTTGCTTTCATTCATAGAGTCTTACTTTCATGAGGCAAGGCGAGATTAGAGATCTGACTGTGCAATACTTGACCCGGGGTGCATGGTAGCACCTCCTCTGTGACCCCAGCCTGGTTCCTGCTTTTTTTTTTTTTTGTCCAATCCCAGCAGGACTGCATGCCTCAAGCTACTGCAGATCAAGCAGGAAGATGAGTTATCCTCTCCAAGCAGAAATCTATAATGATACCTGGGAGCTCAGACTCCCAAGCAGAACCTATTCCCTTTTCCCTATAATTAAATTGTCTTCATCATTCTTATCATCCCAATTTGGGTGGCTGGAACTTGTGGTGGTATGCACAGAATCGCTTTTATTCCTCTCATAGAGTGATATTGACGTAAAATGCATTTATTTCTATTTCAAAACAGCCTTCTTGGCAAGGTGTTGCTATCATGGTCACACCCAGAGAACTTTAAACCTACAGGAATCTTCACAGGCTGTCCTGTCCACTTAGTCGATGATGCCTCAACCTGGCTATAGTATTCCCCCTTGATGCTCTACTCAGCCATTTTCCCCACCTCTGCAAGGATTTGTTGAAGACCTGCTATGTATTTGACTCTTTGCTAAGTGCTGTGAATACACTTTGCATTGTTATCTCTTTAATGCAACACTAATGTCAAGAGTTGAACGGCCATGTGTTTGTTAAAATGGTTTTGAAGGGGAAGTTCCTGAGGTCAACTAAGAGTTATTTGCAACTTTCATTTTCCAAAGCATTTTCTGGAAAAGTGAAGTGGTGTTAATGTTGCAGTAGTCTGTGTGGGTAGGCTCCTTTACTGTTCACACCTTCAGTAGCAGCCTCTGACATCACACAATAAATATAATTCAGTGAAAGCAGTTCTGAAGGAAGTCAAAAATTCGCCATCTAGGGACTGATGTCTTGCCAGATCGAGAAGAGGCACCTTCCATCTTGCAGAAAGAGCATGATTAGGGGGTGAGCGGCAGGGGGATGGCACCTTCACGGCATCAGCAGGTCGTGTTGCCCTGAGCCCGGCTTGGTCCTGAAGGACAGAGAACTGAGACAGGAAGTAAAGCTCATAAATGACTTTCTGCTGGACAGGCCCCAGAAGCAGAGGTGGATCCTATTTCACCAAGTTGGGCAGCAGCGCTCACAGAATCCAAAAAGGAAGTCACTGCAAGGCTAGCCTCGGCTCGGCCCCTCTCTAAGCCCCTGCCCCTCTCTGGTTCGCCCTGGTTGTGGCTGCTACCTGGGGGTGTCCCCTGGAAGCTGTGTTTGGGGGCAGCTGGAGCTTTGGATAAGGTGCCCTCTGCTTCCCTTCTCTGATAAAACCAACCTTCCCAGGTATTTTTTACCTCTTTTCCTCTCCAGGGTCATCTAAAGATGATGCATAGCACCGTGGAGCCTCCAAGGTGCTTGTGCTCACTGGTTCTCACTGGCTTCTTGTGTGCCCATAGCAGGCGGGGTCATGGCCATCCCCTGTCTGATAGAAGAAACTGAGGATCAAGGTCAAGTCTGCCAAGAGAAGGAGTTGGGGGTGGTCACTGAATCTTCTGATGATCCAGGGCTGCTTCCTGAGTAGGAAACCTCCCGTGTACTCATCCCTGACGTGGTTATGACAGAGTCCCTGTGTGCAGCTGCGGCCCCACGGAAGGGCTGCTTACATTCGTGAGCACAGTGGCATTTGGTTGTGATCTGCATGGCTTTGCTGTTCAGACACTTAAAAAGACAGGTGATTGTGGGGCCTCAGGGGTTAAGTCACAGCTCTATCAAGCTATTGGCAGCCACTGCAGCACGAGTTCGATCCCTGGTCAGGGAGCTGACCCACATGGCGCAGCAGACCTCTCCTGTCTCATCCACTTCTCCCCTCAGCAGTCTATTTCAGTCGATCCTTCTGTTCTGCTCCCTGCTCTGTCTCTGGTGAGCCCTCTCACCACCACACCTCTGGCCTACACCCCAGTTCTAGTATATACAAATAAAAATAATAAATCATAAATAAAATAGATCATTGTTATTTCCGCGAGGACAGTGATAATGCTTACCTCCAAAATTATTCATAATGAGTGGGTTTGTGGATTTTGTATTTCAGGAGAAAGTCTTTGGCTTTTTTTTTTTAAAGCAAACATTTTTTAAAAAGATTTTATTTATTTATGCACATAAGAGCTGGGGTACAGGCCAGAAGTGCAGGGTGGGGGGGTGAGAGGACTCATCAGAGACAGAGCGGGGAGCAGAACAGGCAGATCGACTGAAATATACTGCTGAGGGGAGCAGCGGGTGAGGCAGGAGAAGTCTGCTGCGTCATGTGGTTCCCCTCCCTGGCTGGGGATCAAACTCCTGCTGCAGGGGCAGAGGAAACCCCACAGCGCAGCACTCAACCCCTTGAGCCACCAGGGAGGTGCTGGCAGGAGGTGACCTCATCCTACAGGAATGAATGGCCTGGCAAGTCCCAGGGTTTTGTGGGTCTAAGGAAGGACTGTGTCCTTCTCTATCTCCAGGAGAGCAAATAAATCCTTGAGTTGCTAAGGGTTTGAGGTTCTGGTTTAACAGGTCATTCTGTCCTTTCCACAGTTGTTAAAGTCTTTTTGTATGAGGGAAGAAAGAGGGTTTATGCAAAAGAACTGGGAGCTAGGAGAGAAGAAGGGGGAGGTACAGTGCACCTGGGGGAGGGGGCCTCCAAAGGATGGCTTGTCTGCCTAGGACTCCTTGCCGAGCTGGTCTCAGGGTGGGTTTGTGGGACCCCTGGACAGAGAGAACTAGGGGAAACACCCTGAGGTGCTGGGGCTGTGAAAGACCAGAACACGCCCCTGCTCCAGGGCCAAACTAACCGGCCCGGGCCCCCTAGTGAGGGTGAGGAGCCCCCTCCAAGCCGTGTGTCCGAGTGTCCGTTGAGGGAGGTGTGAGGAAGTGAAGTGCACAGAGCCTGGATCTTCACACCTCCCTCAACGCCCAGCACATGCTCATGTGCGAAAAGAACTTAGTGCACCCTGAGCTAGCAGGGGCGCGGGATGAGGGAGGTGGGGAACTAGACGCCAGTGTGGGAAGATACAGAACAGTTACAAGAATTCACGTGCTGCCCCTTCCTGACAAGGGCAGCTAGGAGCCGAGCTGCAGTCCCAGTCTCCTTGGAGCCTCCCACCGGCCTCCCCGCCGATCGGGAAGGGCTGCCTGCAGCTCCCCATGCTCACACAGGATGTCTCACCCAGGCAAAGGCAGCTTTCAGTCTGAAGATTCCACCTCTGAGAAAGGTGAGCCTGGCACCCGGAAATGCTGGAGACAGGGCTCTTCACCACCTTTCTTGTTCTCTAAGTCAGCAGCACCAGAAACTGGGATCGTGAAGTCCAGGGACTCAGCAGGGAAGGAGCAGCCCCTGGGGGTGCTTACAGCGAATGTGTTCTTCCAGTCCCCCTTGCTTGGGGCTAAGTGGAAATGAACAGCTTGTGTGTGGCCTTCGGACATGACCGCAGTCCAGCAGCGTCTTGGCTAAGGCCTCGCCTGCTTCCCAGTCAGCCCCTCTCCTGCACGCCTGCAACAGACTGTGATTGGCTCTTCGTTTGTGTGTTGCAGGATCACAGCAATTTTTAAATAAATTTAATCTAATAATACAAAGCCACTGATGATAGGAGAATAATGTCCCCTGCGCCAATTGCCCATGTCCTAATCCCCAGAACCGAAGCCTGCATTAGGGGGCACGGCAAGAAGAGTTAAGGTTACAGCTGAGATTAACCAACTGCTAATCAACTGACTTAGGATCAGGAGACTAGTCTGGATCATCCAGGTGAGCCGGATGTAATGATGGTGCTTGAAAATTGGAGGGGGAGATAAGAGGAGGTTGAAGTGATGTGATGTGAGAAGACGCCCGCAACCCACCAGCACCCTGGTCTTAGCCTTGGTTGGACTTCTAACCTCAAGAGCCGCAAGAGCTTAGAATTGTGTTGGGTGAAGCCCTTTTGTCACTCCAACCCTATGAAACAAACACAAATCTCTGAGAAACAACTCTCCAGGCACTGAGGAATGTTCCAGAACTTTCAGATCCCACTTTCAAACAAGGCCACCACTCTTGTTCCATTTTCTAGGTTTCTTCAGATTTTGTTTCATGAGGAAAATATATGTTCTTAAAGTTCCTAGAACTCATGACTGTAAAGTCAGCATGAGGAGTCTCCTCAGTGAGGAGCAATTAAGATAAGTGTGATTTTTCTTTGTCCATCTGCCAGAACTTAGCACATTCAGTGTCCAGCCCAGACTGGGTCAAAACTCCAGACTCAACGAATTTTTAATCTTATCTTTCCTCTCCTGACGGGAGTCATCCTGCTTGGGACTTGAAGCAGGGCTGGTATGTGAGTGATCTGTCCTTGGCCTTTGCTTTTTTGGACCAGCTGCTGTAGTTGGAGGGAGTAGGGAAGAGGAGGAATGGGGGTGGGGCCCTCTGACATGACCTATCACCTGTCAGGACTGGGGAGGTCTCCTACTCTTGCCCTTGTTAAGTCGGCGGGGTCCACATACTAGAATTTCAGCTGGTATTCCGCTCTCAGCATAAATGGCAGGCAAAATATCCTCTGGGTCCTGTCCTGCCGCACCTAGGGCCCCCCTAGAGCAGCCAGATCGCCTTTGGCAAGGCAGGCAGGAAAGGACGGCACAGGAGCAAGGTTCGGGATGGTTCTGGGCAGACGGCTCAAGGGAGGAGAGTCTTGGAGCCCTCGGTGGCTTTTCATGCTTTATTTAGTAGAGGTGGCCAGGTCCATGGCAGGCAGGGGTGCTGGGGGGCCGGGAGGCTGGCAGGCCTCCCAGCCCCCAGCGCATCTCACCCTCTCAGCTGCTTCTCTCTCTCTCTCTGCTGCTGCTGCTGCTGTTGCTGCTGCTGTTGCTGCTGCTGTTGCTGCTGCTGCTTGTCCTGTCAGTTCTGTCAGTTGGTCCTCTTGTCCTCATGACGCCACCCATTTATGTCCATGTCCAACTCAGGTGCGCCCACTTGTGCATGCCCACCCTGGAATGCTCGCAGTACCACAGGTATCCATCATCACAGTGGTGGGAGGGTGGAAGACCTGATTGTTCTCTGACCCTACAAGGAGTCTGTGCCTTTAACTTCCTCTCTGGGTGGGTGTAAGGTCTGAGAAAAGTCTCAGGCTTTTCTGCCCTCCCGCCACTGGTATAATGATGGACACCTGCGGTGCTGCACTCATGCCTAGGTGGGCGTGTGCAAGTGGGTGCACCTGAGTTTGGACACCGGCTTATATGGGTGGTGTCATGAGGATGCCAGTACCCACCAACGCGAGCAGCAGAACCAACAAGCAGCAGCAAAGCAGCCGAGAGGGTGAGATGCACCGGGGGCCTGGGAGGCCTGCCAGCCTCCTGGCCCGCCCCGGCACCCCTGCCTGCCATGGACCTGGTCACCTCTGAGAGAATGGTTCCACCTCTGTGAATAAAAGCATAAAAAGCCACAGAGGGCTCCAAGACTCCTTCCTTTACCCCCATCTGCTAAGAAGCATCTAGAACTTGCCCTGTGCCCCTTTCCTGCCACTGTAGTGGGTATTGCCTTACTGGGCCAACTAGCTTATTTCCAATAACTACCAGGCAAGACCCTCACCCTCACCCAGCCTGCTCCCACAGGCCTTTGCCTTCAAAAATGTTCTGGTTAGACCCCCAAAATTCAGTGCCTCCAAAGTCCAGGTACACACGTAGGATCCCCCAAGGACTTTCCCAGCCTCCCCATGTGCTAATGCGCCCACGCAGTCCCCCAGACGGAGAACATGTCCAATCCTTGTCTTGCTTTGGGGAGGAAGTAACGCTCCTGTCCCCTCTCACCTCCAGGGTCCGTGTTTGCACTGCAGAGGGGAGCTGAGCTGAAGGCTGGGGGCACCAGCGGCGCCCACTCTGAAGCCTCTTATTAAGCTTGGATGAGTGTCTGTCCCTCCTTTAGAATGAGGGTTCCTAAGACTTGTTTTCAAATTTTCCTGGTCAGGTTTGCCCACTATCCTAGCTAGTACGAGAGGCCTGAAGTCAAGCTCTCTGGGAGCAAGGTGTTTAAGAATTTGATTTCAAGAGTCAAAGAAGGTAATGAAAAGTCCAGCTCATAAATACATTTAGGGAAGGACAGAGGAGTTTTACTGAATCCAATACAAAACAGCCGGAGCGCAGAGAAGCCAACCCTTGCACTTCACCCAGTTCCCAAGAAATAGCCCTTTCCTTTCTCTGAGTTTCCAGTTAAGAAACAGACTTGATTCTGCACTGGGGTGTCTGTGACTCAGCAATCAGGCCCTATGGTTGTGGTTATCGGGTGTAGATAAGCCCTCCTTAACAGTTACACGGACGCCTTTGTACCACCCTTTTGCCCCCTCCCCCCTGCAGGGCATCATCCTGGTGCCCAGCTCCCGATGTCTCTGCACCCCAGAAAGTCTCCCTTCCGTGGGAGTCCCTGCGCACTGCCGTTCCTGTATGGGCACTGGGTACCGCTCTCCTGTGCCCTGGACAGGGGAGGGTGGAGAAGTGCTTCCCTTCCCCTCTACCCACTGTTACGGGGCCCCAAAGTCATGCCATTAGTGGTCTTACGTTTTACAGGTGTTTTGAGTTTCAATTACTTAACCCTTGGCCCTCACACTGTTTGAAGTCATTTATAAACTTGATTTGGCCTTATAGCAACTCTGGTGTCATTGTCTGATAGATAAGGGAACCGAGCAGAGAGGTTAGGGACCCTGTCCAAAGTCACTTGGGACAAAGTTGCAATTTTTTTTTTAAATATGCTGATGCATGTTATTTAAGAAAAAATGTATATTATGTGTTCAGCAGCCCTTCCTCTCCCTATTGCCCGCCCAGATGATGTATCCACAGGGTCAGGCTGAGGACAGACTTCCCTGGGCTGAAATCAGAATGATGCCTGGCCTCCAACACCTAGGGCTTTGCTCCTGGCTTGGTGCACTTCACCTGGCTCTCTCACTCTACCACCAGTTTTCCAGAAAACTCTTACAGCTCTTTAAGATTTATTTTTTGCATACAAGAGCTGGGGTACAGGCCAGAGGCACAGGGGGTGAGAGGATGCTCCAGAGACAATGTGGGGAGCAGAACAGGCAGATCGACTGAAACACACTGCTGAGGGGAGCGGCGGATGAGACAGCAGAGGTCTGCTGTGCCATGTGGATCAGCTTGCTGGCCTGGGATAGCACTTGAGCTGCAGTGGCTGCAGAAGCCCCACAGTGCAGTGCTCAATGTCTTGCTCCACCAGGGAGGTCCATCTTATACCTCTTAAGTGCAAACCACAGTCAGGTAGCCCAGGCAGCCCTAGAGAGACCCAGCTCCTGGCAGAGGAGGAAAGTGTCCTCTCCATGGAGGTGGTTCTATAGCTTTGTTTGTGCCTTCTCAGGCAGGATTTTGGGAGATTCTTTCCCCAGCCATCTGCTGATCCCTTCTCAATCCAAGAGGTGGTGACGCTGGCCTGAAGAAGAAAAACAAGAAGGAGCAGCTGGGACCCGCTGGGCTAGGGCGGGGGCCACCGTTCACCATCCCTGAGCTGGAGGAGTTTGGGCTCAAGAAGCCTCCCCACCAGCCCAGCGACTCCACCTGCTCAGGGAGGCGAATTTTGCTTTCCCTTTGCCCTCAGCTCTCTTCTGATGAAAGCTTCAAGTGTGGTGCAGCTGAAAGATGAGTTGAAAAGATAACCTCAGTGCTTCAGGCTACTTTCAGTGTGAGGCCAGAAGTAGGAGGCTTATCTCTGAGTGTTCCCGTCCCTGCATTTGGTACCTGGAGAAGGGGAGAGGGGTGCTTACCAGCTCCCCTTGCCCCCTCCCAGCCTCCTCCAGTGCCCCAGTCTGTGTGAGCCATCAGCCTCTTCCAATTGGAGCAGAAGGCAGCTGATCAAACACCCAACTGTTTAGACACACCAGCCTCCCCTCCCCAGCCTGCCTGTCCCACCAGAGTTTAGGTGGATTTCCTCCAAAGCTAACCAACAGCCCATCAGTGCTTCCAGGTGGACTGGGCCAAGACTAGCCCCCAGTGCAGTTTCAGGGTTCCCTGAGCCCCTCTTGTGTCTGGGTAGTGTGCCACATGCAGGAGATGCAGTTTTTGCAAGCTCATTACAGCCCAGTTTGGCATCTCACGAACCTGTTTCTGGGACACAGAAACTTCCATCTGCCAGATAAGCACAAACACTGAAAACTCCCTGATACTTGGAATGTAGTAAAGATTCCAGAAGATCTGAGAATGACGCCTGGTGTCAGAGAACACGTGAAGCTGAAAAGCAGGACCCACAAACACTTTTCTAGTCAGCATCCCAGCGTCTGTCCGTCACCAGCTAAAGCTAGTTTAAGTTGGTAAGCATTTCACCGGCGATACTCTGAGCTCATACTCAGAACATGGGTGGACCCAGGAAATGTCACTGTGTGCAGAATTAATTCAGTCTATTTCCTCCAGTGCTTACATGCTTTCATAAGGAGAGAGGTACATGACCCCTCTGCTCCCCCACCCCCCACTCCTGCTGGTGGGCGGCCAAGAGGCCCACAGCCCTGGGGCCAGATTCCTCCACCCGGGTTGGATTTCATTTGTCCATTTCCTGCCTCCTGCTGCTCCTCCTCTTGTCCTGGGGTTTGGCCTCCTTCTACGAGCTGCTGCTCCAGGCCCAGGCCTGGGTGGCTGAGGCAACCTCTGAGAAGACGTGCCCAATGAGCTCGCTCCTGCTCACCCTCCACAGACTTGCATGTGCCATGGCTCTGCCCGAGGCCTTTTTTGGGATTCTGTCTGGGGAATGTGCTCAACCACGGACAGGGCAGGGCAGGCTTGCTGCAGTTACTGCCCTCTGCCAGGGACTTGGGGGGGGGGGCGGAGGGGAGGAGCGGCAGACACACCCATCCCCATTCACCCCACCCCACCCCTGGGTGAAGCGCCCTCGTCCTGTGAACAGGGCACCAACCAGGCAAGTTCCCCCCACAAACACTCCCCACCCCCCCCCACCCCCCGCAAGGCCCCAGTGGGAATGAGAGCGGCTGCCCACAAAGGAACCTGCTCGCCACCTCACTCCATGTTGCTTCCTTCCCTCACCCTCCCTCCTAAACCCACAGTGGTCAGGGAATGTCAGAGAGAGGGATGTTGGCCTCCTTTAGGCTTCCATCAACCCCGATCCAAAAGAAAATAATAAGCAGGTTAATTGATTTAGTACTCTTCATTTAAAGAAAAGCAGGGAGTCGTAGGAAAGTCCTGGTTAGAGCCACACTTAGGAACGAACTCGAGGGTCCATTTTGTATGATCCTAGTGGAAAGTACCCTCATAAGTCAAGGCAGGAAAAAGGACGAGCAGAGAGGGGACAAGGCATTGCCGCTTCTCAGGAAGACGAGGCAAGTCTGCCCCACTCGTCCAGGGGACTCCCGTTACTGCGCCCGTGAAGTCTCGGTATCTGTGCGCTGCTGGTTAGTAAGCCTGGGCCAGGACCTGGGAGGAACTGATGAACCTCTGTGTCTGGCTTTGCACTTCCGCGCCGAGTCACACAGAGAGGCTCACCTCTCCCCAGAAAGGCAGAGGGCACCAGACCTGGGTGCGGTGCTGCTGGCACCTGGCCAGACCCTGGATTCTCTGGTTCAGAGCATCCTGGCCAGCTCACACAGGTAGCGCCCTTTATTCTTGGAAGAGGAAACACTAAAGTGGAAAGGGAGGTGGAAGGAGGCCAGAGGGAGCATTTTTCTAGACCTCACTGACTGAGAATTTAGCCTGCTGGGAAATGCCTCTGACGGCTCCCAGCGTGATGATATCTACTCGCAGAGGAGCCTGGTGTCCAGAGGACTTGACACCTGGTTTGGATTCTTGCTTCTTCCAGATAGAAGCCCCAGCAACATGGTTGTCACAGACGCTGCCTGGGGGTGGAACCAAAGGAAAGCTGCCCCGCAGATAAGAGTGGAAGCCATGGAGTCATCATCACCATTTTAAAAATTAAATGAGTGAGTGGAAGCATAGATGTGCACACACACACATATGTGCATGCACACACACGTGCACGCGTGTGCACACACGGGCACCCACACACACTTTATCTGGTGCTGGGACCAAGGCAGTATTACTTGAGGGCAGGCTCAGCCCTGAGCTTGTTTTGCCTCAATACCACCACATAACTCTTTTTTTAAACACTGAACATTTATTACCTCGCAATTTTTATGTCAGTTGTGGGAGACAGTTCACCACTGTATTTCTGCACATCTTGTATCAATTCTCCTATAAAATAGGAATAAAATTATAGAAAAGCATATGTTCAATTATGCTTTTAAAAAAATTTTCTTACATAGTTGATCATTTTTGTGCAATATTTAATTTCTCCTTGCAGGTATAGTCTCCATAATGCTCCCACCACCACATTACCCATGAATCATCACCATAGTCTTTTGTGCTCTTCCCGCCCCTGTTTTGAGCCCTTCTTTTCCTTCCCCTACTGTGTGCCTTAGATGTATAGTTTGCCTGGAAGTTTTGTTGTTTTTCTCGACGCGTTGTTCAGTTTCCCTATATTCCACATATACATGAAACCGTTCGATATTTTTTTGCCTTCGGACTTATTTCCTTTAGCATAACCCTTCTAGCTCCATCCATGTTGCTGCAAAAGGCATGAGTTTGTCCTTTTTGATCACTGAGTAGTATTCCACTGCACCACATAACTCTTCATCAAGGATCCTTTGACCATGGAAGAGTGAGGTTAGAGGGAGGCTACATAGCTGCCTGCAGCACAGGCTCGTCAGAGACTATCTTCACGTCCCCTTTCTCTTGACACCCACAGGATGGACCCCAAAGGCACATACCACAGCACTGTCCCAGTGGTAGATGGCAAACGTTCACTTGATTCATTCATGAGTATGATCTGCTGAGGACTTTCTGTGGAACAGCAGGCTGTGGCTGTGTGTGAAGAAGGATACGAGAGGACACAGTGAGATGTTGCCCTCTGGAAGGCCCCAGTTCTGTCTGCAGAAGGCTGTGTGTGTGGTCCTGGACACGCCATACCCTCTCTAAGACTATTTCCTCACCCATGAAACAAGGGTAATAAAGTCCATTTTGCTTGTTATAGGAACCAGAGATACTAGACATAAAGCTTATAGGATTGTTACTAGGATTGGATCATTGTTAAGAGATAAACAGTATATGTTAAGCTAATACAGTGCCCAGTACCTGGTAGGTGTTAAATGGATGGTGATTACTATAGTTACTATTAAAACACTGTTATCGTTATCAGTAAGGGCCGGCGTTAGCAACGTTTCACGGGAGAGAGAAGGTGGCCCACCCACACCACATCTCCACCTGTGTCACTCACTCATCCTACTCAGGGGTCGTGACTCATCTTTCAGAAAGAACACTTAGGTCCGCCTTCCCCGGGACTTTCTAACAGTCCGTGGGTTGTTGGGTTTTGTTTTTTTTTAAGTTAACATCAAATTCAGGGGCCTCCCTGGTGGCGCAGCAGGTTGAGCATTGCACTGTGAAGCATCTGCAGCACAGCAGTGCGAGTTCGATCCCCAGCCAGGGAGGGGACCCACATGGCACAGCAGACCTCTCCTGCCTCGCCTGCTGCTCCCCTCAGCAGTGGATTTCAGTTGATCTGCCTGTCCTGCTCCCTGCTCTGTCTCTGGTGAATCCTCTCACCACCCTGGACTCTGGTCTGTACCCCAGTTCTTGTGTGCATAAATAAATAAATCTTAAAAAAAATGAATAAATAAAAAATAAATAAAATCAAATTCAGCATCCTATCATAAATCACGCTGCTTCATAAGCTGCTCCTCCCAAGCTTTTTGAAGGAGGTAAACCCTGACCTCTTTGAGCCCACCCAGGAACTGCTTTTGTATCCACAGTTCCATCCGGGGACTTTGGAGGCTCTGCCCTTGAAAGGGACCCATGCAGGTTAGGACCACTTTGCTGCCCCCTGAGGAATTCAGGAAATCCCTTTACTCACTAGAGAATCTACATGAACAGGCCTCCTGGTGGGTAAACAGAATTGCTATGATTTCTTAATTCTTTCTTAATTCAAAGGCCTTTAATTAATTAATTAATGATAATTAATTCCATACACATCACCACTTTATCTCTTTTATTTCCATACTATTTTTCTGAAACCATAACAATATATTGAGGGTTAATAAATTCATAATTGTAAAGAGATTTTTATTTCATTGATCTTACTTCTCTTCCTATCGCTTTCCCATCTAACCTTTATTTTCTCAAATGTCTTTTCTTTTTTCTGTAGAGATAACCATCATCATAACCACCATACATTTATTACTATACACCAGGAGTTAACAAAATGTTTCACTTACTTTATTTCATGCAATACAACCACCCCCTGATATAGTCCTATTATATTTTTATTCCTATTTTTTTTAAAGATTTATTTATTTATGCATACAAGCACTGGGGTACAGGCCAGAGGTGTGGGGGGGTGTGAGGATTCACCACAGAAAGCGGGGAGCAGAACAGGCAGATTAACTGAAATACACTCTGAGGGGAGCAGCGGGCACAGCAGGAGAGGTCCACTGCGCCATGTGGGTCCCCTCCCTGGCCGGCAGCAGGGATCGAACTCATGCTGCAGTGGCTGCGATCTGCTTCATAATGCGTTGCTTAACCCACTGCGCCACCAGGGAGGCCCCTATTTTTATTCCTATTTTATAATTGAGAATCATGAGGATAAAGAGAATTTAGGTCATTTCCCAAGATGATACAACTAGTAGGGTAGAGTTAGGACTTCATTCTAGAACACAGACAATGATTCTCTTCTTGACCATTACACTATTTGCTCCAAATTTCTAGAGGGTTCTGTGACTCCTCTGTATTTATTTTGTGGTCCAAATATTTATATTTCTGAGGACTGAGTAGATGCCCATAGGTACCTTGAAGCACCTGCCCAGGTCCTTCAAAGTTTCTGCTTTCAAGCGTACTTAAAAATGAAATTGTCAGCCATAGTTCTGTCCTTTTCAGAAACAAGGCAAGGGACAATGTAGTTTTGTGACTACTGTGGAGACAACACTTAATACTCTTAGGAGAGCAGATATATCCTAGGAGATCCCAGGTACAGTCAAGTTCTGTACCTCTTTAAAAAGATCCTGAAAGCTTTTGCTCCCAAATACACGCTAGGTCAACTACGAAAGTTCATGTGTGTCAAGGGCCTACACACACTAACCACAGAAAACAAAACAGCATGACCGAGAGCAGGAGTCGCCAGGGTGGAGCTCGGAAGTCTGATGGAAAGATACAGGAGAGACTTCCTCCTGAGCCTTCAGGTGCGGGGGCAGACACAAAGGTGTTTGCATCCCTGAGATCATCTTGTCACCCACGCCTCCACCCACACCCACAGGAGAGGTGGCAGAAGCCTGTGGCACGTCGCTCCAAGGATGAGCTATTGCCCTCTATGTCTCTGGAGCCCCGTATCACTTCCGAAGCTTCCAGATCCCTACAACTTTTTCTTCCCAGGGAATAGCCCCAGTGTCTTCATTTTAACACACCAGGGTTTGCATCCAACGCAGTAGAGCAGATGGAGCTGGTCACGAATCAGATTCCAATATGTTGCTGACACCAAGACCACAATAGCTCAAAAAACCATCAGAACTTCAGGCGTTGATTAGGCTAAGAACTCAAAAGGTTTATGTGGGCCACATGCGTGGTCATTCTAAGTTGCCAGGACCTTTAACCTTAGGAAATAAGTTGGCTGATTCACTGACTCGTGATGCTATATTTACTGTACAGGAGGCCGTCACAGACCGTGCACTTCACCATGCCACTTCTCTGCGGAAACAATTTCATTTAACTCGAGAAGCTGCCAGAGATATTGTTAGAAAATGCTCTGTTTGTCCCACCACTCAACCGTCCCTCCCAATGGGAGTAAATCTTAGGGGGTTAATGCCTAATGACTAACTTTTGAGTTTGTAAAACATCCACGTTTCAATTACGTTTTACTCTGTCTTGTTTCATGGCTTTCTTGAGTTAGTGGCAGTATTTGCCAATCATAAAGGTTTGTGTTGCAGTATTTGTCAATCAGTAATTCATCAAAATGCATCGCATCCAATTATTTTGTTTAACAAACAGCCAATTTTACAACCACACCGTGAATTAGCTTTCAGTGAGCACACATCACGAGACTCACAGAACTGCAATTATAAAGTGAGCCAAAAACAAAAGGACACTGGCAGGGACCAGCTATGGAGCCCCAGATTTTTCAGGATTATCCTTCATACCAGACTTTTGTCACGCAGTATGAGTAGCATGGCCCGTGCCACCAATGTATCTGCTATTTCCTCCTGCAAATCAAATGAGGATCCAAGGAGAATGTCCACAGTAGTTTAATGTTGGGTTAGGTATGTAAGTTTCTTATGAAAAACTAATTAAGCAAGGCAGTTTTGCAACTGAGGTGGCTTGAGAACTGTGGCAAACTACCTAAGTGGAACAAACCTAACCCTGTAAATGCCTTAAGGTTACAAGTTGAAACCCAAGGACAAGCAATCCAGTCAACTGGGCTGGAAGCTGCAGCCAAATAAATCATTTCCTTTTTGGGGCCCACACTTTTTCCTATAAATCATTCCCTTGATTCCTGTCAGCGGAGTGCGCCTGACCATTCCCAGCTCACTGCAACCACATACAAACCAATTTTTGCCCAAATTAACCTTAAAACATGCACAATACCAAAGCCTATCTGTTAACACTCAACCCTATGAGGCCCTCAGAACTAACAACTTCAGACCAAAGAGGCAGTGCCCTACTGGATACCACTTGGGCAGGGGATGCACTCTGAGATGGTGCAAGGAAAGGGGGAGAGGCCTGGGTGGTCACAATGACTGGGAGGTGCTGCAAACATTTAATGAGGGGGGGCCTCCCTGGTGGTGCAGCAGGTTGAGCATCACATGTGAAGCATACACAGCACAGCAGCGTGGGTTCAATCCCTGGTCAGGGAGGGGACCCATATGGCATGGCAGACCTCTCCTGCCTTACCTGCTGCTCCCCTCAGCAGTGTATTTCAGTAGATCTGCCTATTCTGCTTCCTACTCTGTCTCTGGTGAATCCTCTCACCTCCCACACCTCTGGCCTGTACCCCAGTGCTTGTATACATAAATAAAAAAATCTTAAAAAAGAAAAACAACAAAAAAAAAACATTTAATGAGGGGACCTGGAGTGTTAAACATCCTGCAGCAAGGGGGAGAGTTCTGCATTATGGGAGAAAGGGTCTTCTCAAATGTCTTGGGTGGGTCCTGACCCTCACTGCAACTCAATTCTGGACCACGTCTGCAAGCTACAGTCTTATCTTCAGGAGACTCTGTCCAAAAGGGGTTGATGGAATCATCAGCATCATCACCCACCAACATAGCAGAGAGTTTGTGGTCTGGAGGTGGGGTGCTACCTGATGAAAAGCAGGGAGATCCTTTGAATAATAGGTGGGCCCGCAAACACAACTCTACTGTATTCTCTGCCTCCAGAACTCTTGCTGACTTACTGCTGTGAAAAGGTCAATAACTTGATGTCTTAATATTAAAATACAGAACCTAGAAAACGCTACATTTTTAGAGCCAGAAGTAAATCGAGGAGCTTCCCTGGTGGCGCCATGGGTTAAAGCAATACACTATGAAGCAAACCACAGTCACTACAGCATGTGTTTGATCCCTGCTGCCAGCCAGGGAGGGGACCCACATGGCACAGCAGACCTCTCCTGCCTCGCCCGCTGCTCCCCTCAGAGTGTATTTCAGTTAATCTGCCTGTTCTGCTCCCAACTGTCTCTGGTGGATCCTCTCACCCTCTCTACACCACTGGCTTATACCCCAGTTCTTGTATACATAAAGTAAACAAATTAAAAAAAAATAAGTAAACCGAATTACTGTTTTCTGCATTGCTATAGATATATATCCTGGTGATTCCAATTGACAGAGGAGGCGATCTAGAAAAGGAACAAGGACCTTTGCCCTAAATAAGTACCCATTAACTGGGACGGTGAACTTTGGTGTCAGATATTTTTATCATTCTCCTAACCAACTCAAACAGCACACAGCCCAGCAAGGAACTGAGGTGTTAGAAAATTATCATCCCAAGATTTAAAAAAATGCAGTTTTAAAGCAACCTGAGCGTCAGCAGGGAGAGTATACTGTGAATGAGGATTCGCTGCTGATAAGGAAAGAGTGACTAAATGATGAGTTTCCAAAGGAAAAAAAAAGACTTTCATGGGGATATTGTGCAAAGTTGCCGGGGAAGAGGAAACAGAAAGAGGCATCAAGACTGTAAAATGAGAACTGTCTCCCCAAAGAACTTGGGAGGCCTCCAGGGCATACCCACGCACCCTTCCCCTGCCCTCGAATTCCTTTGACTCCATCCCTTGAGGAACATTCACTCACTACTCATTACTGCCACTCTCCTTTATTTTTGCTTCTCCAAACCACATCTAGAAATGTGAGGGCTCAGAAAAGAGTCTCTCCCTCTCTGCCTCCCTGGCTAGAGAGATATAAGGCCCCAGCTTTGGGGACCACGCGATTCTCCCAGGCATTTCCCAGGAAGACGCAGGCCTAGCCTGTTTATAAAAGCAGTCACAAAAGGAATTCCAGGTTGCCGTCAATATAAACAGTTTCAGTCTGGACCGCCACTATGTCAAGGGTTTCCACACCAGCCCAAATTAGCTCTTGTTGTCTTCCTTCCTTGCCTCCTGCTGGCTCCCACCTCACCCTGGCCCCAGAGCATCTTACAATCCGTGTGGCACTTCCCCGTCTGCAGGTTTCCTCAGTCAAGGTCTTCAGACGACTTCCCAGGATCTCCATCAATTCAGTTGATTTTATAGAGAAACTAGAGGGCATGCGTGTGTCCAGCTCTGCTAAGACCCTTCCTCCTCCCCCAGAGACCGAGACCCGTCACCTGGCTGCAGACACTACAGCCCTGTGAGGATTTGTGCAGCTGCCTCTGTCTAATCAGCTCAAGCTCTGCTCTGGGGAAGCTGCAAGCGCTAACTGGGGCTCCTCTCCTCAGTCTGGGTGAGGGGCAGGGACCGGAGCCAAGAGGGGCTTGATGAGCAAAGAGGCTCTGTAGTCAAGCTCTGGCGCAGCAGCCTGGGGAACCTCCTAGGAACAGATAGGACACTGTCCCCTCTGCAGCTCACTGCTGGTGTCCTCTTCTGTCTGACTGATGTCATTCACATTCAGGTCACCTGCCTCAGTCAGCAAAGGTTAACCCCTTCCAGAGCTCGTGGCCTGCACCCTGGGGTCCTCCTCTTTGTTCCCCAGGTCTGCATGACTCCAGTGGCCACGATCCTTGCCACCAAGGATCAGAAAAGCCATGACGTCCATTGCAGTCCGCACCACCCGACTTCCTGCACAGACCATGTCTAAGTTTCCTTTTGTCCCCCTGGCTCCTGGACAACCAAGGCTAACTAGACTCAGAGCTCCCAGAGGCAAAGGCCTCATCGGGAATCTTCTCTCCCCCGCCCCCAGTTTTCATCACCCCACTTGGAACAAGGCTTCGTGACTCCTTGTGGATTATTTCCGAAACACCAGCTCGGCCAACTCCAAGTGAATCGTTAACTTTCCAGGAGCACATGTCCAAAGTTGGTAAAACTCTACTGAGCCAGCAGATACGGATGTGGACTTGGCGGGCTCTCACCTCCTGTGGCTGTGGCCTCTCACCTGGCCCTGTGCCCTCCCCAGTAAATGACCTATTTATGGGGGAGGGTGCACAAAAGGTCAGAAGACTCAATAAATGCATGGTCTCGGGCTTGCTCCTAAACTCCCTAAAGGTGTCCCAGGCTGATCGTTTCAATTAATAAATAATAATAATAATAATAAAAAGATGAGTGAATCTGCCAGTGACATTCTAATAGGAGGTTTCCTTTGCCCTAGGCCTTGGTCAGTTCTCATCCTAGGACCCCAAGAAGACCGTAAGCATCATTAGTGTTGGAGCTGCAGAGAACTCAGATACCTCATTTTTGAGTTTGGCTCACTAACCAACTCACTAGTACTTAGAAAAGTCAACCGTGGCCAGCAAAGCTTTCGGGCAGGTAGGGATGGAGGTGACAGACTCCCATTGTGTGAGCTGAGCTAAGAATGAGACTGCCTTGAAGGAGGGTGGTGGGGGGCGGGGGTGGCCCCTCTGTGAATGTCTGAGTAAGTTAAGTAAACAATTACAGAGCGACACATGTGGGTCCAAATTCTACGATCCCCAAGTTGTGCCCAGCCAGTTTGAGTCAGGACCAAACAGTAAAATTTTATTAACACAGGAGAGAAAGTCTGAGTCATTTCCATGACTGGCTCGTAGCAGGAATTATTAGGAAGTCTGAGAACGAGAAAATGGCGGTCTCTTTTTATGTCGAGTTATGACCTACAGTCTTACCTTTATAACTTCAGAGGAAGGAATTATATGGCTAATACATCTGATAGCAAATAAGAAGGTGAGATTACGTAACATACATGAGTAACCAGACAACTAAATGACGGGGACCTGTGTCTTGACAAACTCACAGCCGCCCACAGCTTCAACTCCTGCTGCCATGTGGGGCTGAGGACCTGAACGCAATCAGGTCTCTGCAGCCCTGGGCCCTGCCAGGTGCCCCACCTCCCCAGTACCTGTGTCCACCAGGGTGAAATAGGAGAGGAAAGGAGGAGCCCATCAACGTATTTCTTTACCTTAGATGTTTGACTGGGATTCTGTGAGTGGCAAAATCACAGAAGTAAAGGTGAATCATGCTTTTGGAATCAGATGTCTTTATGTTCTGGTACTTCTGTTGCATGGTCCAGCTGGTTTCTGGCTGAGCCTTTGGGGGTCATGGACAGTGTCTCACCAGGACGGGACTCTCAAAACCACCCAAAGGAACGCAGACATTGTG
Source organism: Galemys pyrenaicus (assembly GCA_019455555.1). Lineage (NCBI taxonomy): Eukaryota > Metazoa > Chordata > Mammalia > Eulipotyphla > Talpidae > Galemys > Galemys pyrenaicus. The sequence goes on from JAGFMF010011858.1 coordinate 3,456,656, forward strand.
GCCTTGGGACAGTAATTCCCAAACACCTCTGTCCTGTTTAACTATCTTTACCATTACAGGACAACCACTGTGTATCCATCATGCAGGAATATTGAGCTGTTCAGATGAGGAGGAGGAGGAGGAGGAGGAAGAAAAGGAGGAGGATAAGAATAAGGATGTGAATGAGGAGGATGATAGCTAAGACTGAAAATGTTCTAGGCATTTAGTTGGAGATTTACATGTAGTTTGTTGTTTAATCCTCAAATTACTCTGTAAAATATGCACTATACACACTCATCACTTTAGATGGGAAACACACTGGTGGGAAAGACACTAATAAATTGAAGTCCAAAATGAATCAGACAGAAAACATACTTAGAAGTCCTGGGAAAGCTGTTCCCACTGTTAGCACTTTAATCCAAACTACCATCATCTCTCAACATAAATAATAGCTCTTTTTTTTTTTTAGCTCTTAGAAGCCAGGCATCGTTCTAAGTACTTTCCAAGTGTTTACTGGTTTATTTTCATGGCAGCGCAGCCAGGCAGGCAGCATTAACAAGATCCCCGTGATGCACAGCACCAAGTGAGACCATTCACACTTTATTCATGGGCTTCAGGGGCTGACGCTAAGATTCAGCAATTAGAGTGGACAATATGGTAGCCCTTACTATTATTGTCTCCATTTTACAGATCAGAAAACTGAGACACAGAGGAGTTATTTAGCTTGTCATGCCCATACTGCCCAGCTCTCAGAGGCTTCAAGCCTTAGCAGTTTGACTCCAGAGTTTTAACCACTATGTTACTGTCTCCCCATCCCTTAGTTAGCAGCCTCATTGGCCTCTCTGCTTCTGTTCTTGCCCCCCATATTCTCCATAGCTGTTACAGGGCAACCCTAATATAAAATGGGTTTGCCTGACTGGGCCCTCACCCGTGCGCTCGAACTGCACTTATAATGCCCCAACTGCAGGCACACACAACAAAGGTTAATAAAGGGTTTTATTTACAAGGGAAGGAGAAATAGCGTAGTGAATAACACAGGGGGGAAGAGAGGGATACAGATCTGTAAATATCCTACCAGTTCCTTGGAGCTGGAACCCAACGGTGCGCTGAGAGCTGACTCCCAAGAGAGAGAGCCCCCAAGGCCCACGTGTCGGCTTTTATATTCAGCCTGGCTGCTCAACTCCACCCCCTCAGGTCCCAGTGATCCGCTCTTCAGTAATGACTTTATGGGATTTGTAGTCCTTGGATCTTGTAGGTCTGGAATGGGGATCGAAGTCCATAACCTATTTGTATAATCCATTCAGGAGGGTCTTTCCCCCTAACATAGCCACTATGATCATTTTAAAACACATAAATGATACCATGTCTAAACCCTCCGTTCCACCCCACTCACTCTCCATCCATCCTAGTATACAGTTTGAACAAATGTTTTAGCATTCTCTACCGTTTAGGATCTACCTAATCTGGGCCCTAAACATGCCTCTAGATTCACCTTCAACAATTTTCCCAGCCCACTATGCACCAGCCACAATGGTCTTTTTATTTTTCCCTTAGAGCATGTCAAGTTTGTTCCTACCTCAGGGCCTTTGCATATGCTGTTTCTGTTGCCTTGGCCACATCCTTGGCCAGATCCTCCAATGGGTACACTCCTTACATCATTTAAGACTCTGCTCAAATATCACCTTTTCCAGAGAGGTCTCCCTGATCTTGCCACAAAAAATAGCCTCCAAGTCCCACCTGCTGTTCTCTGTCCCACTACCCTCCTTTGTCTTTCTTCATAGACCCTCACAGAGCTTGTAAGTATACCGCAGCTTTATTCATCTATGAGCGTATTACCCCTGAAATATCAATAGACTTTGTCATCCTCAATATGGAGTCTGAGAAAAGAGATGGGCAAATGATCCCGGCGAACAGGGCAGCTTCTCAACAAGCCTGGCAGAGAGACCTCTGTGAGAACGAGCAGAGTCAAGGAGGATGACGAAAGAAGAGGAAGGGGAAGAAAGACATATTCAAATTCCAATTTCACATTTCGTTTTAGTTGTGCGTCAAATTTAGTGACGCATCTCTTTTTTAATTCTCACATCCTGTTAAGCAGGTGATTTCAGTGAGAAAGGGGAACTAAGGAAACAGTCAAGAGTATTAGTGCCTCAATACATTATCTAATCACAGGAAACTACCCACTATACGAACAAACTCCAAGTACTTATGTGGTGCAAACCAAAAATTTTTGTTTATCTTTTGATTCAGCTTCATAAATCTTTTAGGTTGGTTCATTTATTGTGTTTACTTTTGTTATAAGTTCAAGATAAAAAATTTATTTCTGCCATCCCCTGTTCCTTCAACTCAACTCTTAGGATTTCCCCATGGTCTACATGTATTGACTCAGTTCATGAAATGCCTGTGTGTTGTCTCTATAAACTGTTTTGTCAATTTTTGTGAGTTTGTCTAAGCCCATGTCCAAACTAAAATACCACTTTATGGGCGTGTTAGAATAGCATTTTAATTGCATAATCATTTTAGTCACATGCGAGAGCAGTGATCCATAGCTTACAGGACTCGAAGTCTTGCATAGTATTATAATCTGAAATCCCAGATGTTCGTGCCTAATTAAAATAAATCACCCTTCAGTGAGTCTGACGCCTCCTTGTCCAGCAAGACACAGACTGGCTGTTCTGTGGTTAACCCTAAACTTACACAATAAGGATGTGTATACAACCTTGCAGGGTTGTGCAAAATGGGAGCATCTTACTGTGCTGGGCTGTCAGCAGGGTCCCAAATTACATGGGGTTTCAGCCCTAATTGGAGCACTCCTGAGGCTGACAGACCAACTGGTAGTCACTGTAATGCTGATCAGTCCTTCCCTCCTCATCCTGTGGGAGCCCATAAAATCCAGGTGGGCATTAGAGTTAGGGTCAGAGGTCACCCTATTAGAACTCACACCCACTTCTTACTGAAAAGCTCCACAGGCTGCTTTCCAGAGGTGTGGGACAGAGACACACTGCCCGCATGTCCCAGTGGTCTCAGGGGACCATGAAGACTTTAGAACATCCCATAACTGGGACCTCCGTGGTGGCACAGCAGATTGAGCGGCGCACTGTGAAGCATCCACGGAACAGTAGCGTGAGTTCAATCCCAGGCCAGGCAGGGAACCCACATGGTGCAGCAGACCTTTCCTGCCTCGCCCACTGCTCCCCTCAGCAGTGTGTTTCAGTCAGTCTGCCTGTTCTGCTCCCCACTCTGTCTCTGGTGAATCCTCTCACCTCCCCCCCACACCTCTGGCCTGTACCCCAGCTCTTGTGTGCATAAATAAATAAATCTTTAAAAAAAGAAGAAGAAGAAGGAAAAGATCCCATAACTGCTCTTCATATAATGAGCTTATACCCACAAGGCAAATGGAATCTGATCTGATGCTCATTTCACTCTGGTCTTGGAAAGCAGTGGACACACACAAAGTGGGCTTGAAAGAGCTGGGGAATCCTCCATCAAAAATGCTTAAGGCAAAGGTTGAAGTCCCTCAAAGGAGATGAATTAAATAGTGGAATATTTTAGTTCTTGAGTGTGCCTCACTCCCTGTCAGTCACAGATAAATGGGATGTTATTATGTCCACTTACTAACACTTCTAAATCCCAGCACAATGTTTTTAAAACTGTTCAAAGCCAGCACTTCAAACAATAAAAAATTACAGTTAAACTTCCCACCAGTCTATATTTCATTCTATGAAAATGAAAATAAAGTCTTTTTACTCAGTGAGCCTCAGAAATTCTCAAAATTATTGGCAATACATGAGATATTGCTCAAAGCATCATTTCAGCCTTTTTTGGTCTCCATGCACTGTATTTTCAGTGAATATTAAACAAGACGTATTATTTTTTGGAATAAAACGAAATATATCCCCAAATCCTAGGGCTCCTTAAGAGAGTTAAACACTATTTAAAGGCAGAAGAAATTCTGCTGATGTACCCACTTTCAGATATGAGAGTCTGCAGGTGGAATGGCGGAGGGCAAGAGGTATGTGGCGTCTGCCACTCCACCCTCCTCCCTTCCCCAGAGGGAAGGAAACCTGTTTCCAGAACTCTGATCCAGGCAGAGGAAGCTCTGGCCTCCCAGCTAGTCCCAGGCACAGGTGAGGCTGCCAAGTCAGGCCCAGAGAGAGAGGCTGTGTCTGGATGTGTCACTAGGGCCTTGTCACTCCCCAGGGACACCCACTCAAAAGTGCTCATTCCCCACTGAGCTTTTTCCATTGAAATTTGTCATCACCGAGCTACAAACTGTTTCCACATGGAAAAATGAAATGCCTATAAGCCCTCTCTAAGGTAACTTCAATCGGTCTTCACTCCTCTTAGAAACTGTCTACTCTTTAGGCTATTAAAAGAAAGTAGGGCAGAAAGAGAAGCCCCTTGTGTCATCTCTCCTAAAATGGCTCCCTAGTTCCCATGTCCGAGAGCTCGGGAGCTTGGTTCCAGTATGTAAAGTCTGCCACGAGCAAGTTCAAACCTACCTGCCTGCCCAGTCTTGGCTTTGACCTAATCCCATGCATTCCCATGCCCATATTCATCCTTAACTGTCCCCACCCCTGCCAAAGCAACCCCTCTAAAAATTCCAATGATTCTAAGATTAATCCTAATTGAAGCTTTGACTGGGCGCCAAGACACAGTCCTGGAGATCCCAGGTTAATGTGTCACATCTCCACATGGATAGTTTCAATCGAAGGAAAATGTCATAGAGCCTGTTCCAGGACTCAAGTTTTCTTACACTTTGATAATAAAAGGGGACCACGAGGGAAGAGAGGAGAGAGGATTCTATGGGAGGATTTATCTGGAGAATGCTGTACTGTGGGCTCCTCCCCTCTCTTCCTTCCTGCCTCCTCATCCTCCAAAGAGCTCCATACATGACCCCTAATATTGGGAACTAGAACACCTAGGAGTCCAAAGGTGGACCAACCACCTGCTTGGGAAACTGAGCCAAGAGACTTCTTGGGGGGAGGGAGGGTTGAAAAACACCCCAAGTTTGTTGGGGCCATGAACAAACAGTGTCAGTACAATGAATTATAGGACAGACATAGCATGTGGGGTCACCAAGGGTCTTGTCCTAAGGGCCTTCTGGAGGGGCAGAGGGACCCCAAAAGTGAGAAGTTGAGCAATAAATGTCTGGAAGTGAACCCCTCAAAAGAGGAGGTCTGCCTTGGAATGAAGGGTAACTGCCAGGAATGGGAACCTGGAGGAAAACCTAAAAATTGCTCAGGAAATCACCTAAGATATGGAGAACCAGCTTTAGACAGCAAATAGGTCATGGAAGATGAAGCCAGCTTATGACCGTGCCCGTTGAAGTTAGACGCCTCCCCTTTCTCTTCTTCTCTCCCCATGGCCCAGCCTCACAGGGAGCAGGGAGAAGACAACCATCATTTCTCCACAGCTAGCTTCCATACCGGGAGGTTTGTGGGGGAGACAGGAATTGACCTCTCATTAAGTTCTTTTGTTTGCTCTTTTGAACTGGACTCATCACTGCTGAATCCAGTCAGTATATGTTGCTAAAAATGAACCTAGGATTGTCTGTTGCAATCTAGAATAAGCATAACAGTCTTGGGGCTTGCTGGAATTCTCATCAGGAGGCAGGAAAGGATCACCAGTAGTAAACAGACCATAAAAATTGCTGATAAAAGACAAATAAAAATGCACTTTGATTACCTAAGTCTTCTACAGAACACATAGGCAACTCTTGTTTGTATGTCGATGTTCACACAAACACAGCTGCACTGAAGCAATTCTGAGGTGGATCCTTCCTCAGGAGAGTCTCTCAGGTCAACCCAGAGGGAGCCATGTTGGGCTTGAGATGACAGTTGGAGCATGTTCTATCTCAGGATAGGAGGCAGCTCCTCTGAGGAAACAAGAATCCCTGTCAGTTTTTCTTCTGGGTCAAGTTCTTTCTAGTCTGTACAGAGGCCCAGCAAGGAGCCTCTACAACTGGTGGTAACTGGGCTTGGATTCTTGTAAAGGAGGCCTGAGCAATAATGTCAAAACTCGTGACATAATAATGTGATGTGAGAGATCCATGTTGTGCCCACCTGGATCCCTCAGAGCTCTTCCCTCAGGACTGCTCATTCCTTCTTATTCTGTCAGGGGTGGTAGAGACAGGAATGCTTGTCTTTGAACTGCCTGCAGTGAAGAATCATGTAAAGGACTGATTTTCTTCCCAAGTTTTTTTTTCCTTGAATGCTAACTCTGCCCAACACTACATGATGTTTCTCTGTCTGGGCCAGCACTATGGCCACCACCACCAGGTAGTCCCTGGGGCTAACCTGGTCAGAGATGAACAAGATTTATCTCATCTGACACAGCATCTAAAGAAACTATAAAGGTTAAGTTAAGAAAGCAATGAAAACAAAACTATCTACACATGGAGGGAACACAAGGTTGTTATTCTGGAAGAACCAGCCTCTAGATGTACTTTGACAGGGCGCTGACACAGTCTCTGGTCCTGGTTTCTTCTCTTGCTTCAAAAGTACCTGGGGCACCACACCCCAATGCCCAGTTTTTAGTCTTGGAAGATAGCGTCCTAGGGAAGAGAAGGGCGTTCAATCAAGACCCAGTTTGGATACGAGTTGCTTGGGAGAATCATCGCAGTGCATGGTCTTCTGGGAAGACAAACAAATGACACTGACTAAGCTGTCCCAGTCACAGGCATCCAAGTTCCCATCAACACACAAAGCTTTTAAGCTTTTGCATTTATTCATTCATTCACTCATTCCATAAATGTCTACCGAGTACCTACTATATGCAGGGCCTGGGTTAGGGACTGTGGGCTGGGGATAAACACAGTTTAGCTCCTGTACATGAGGAGCTCAGCATTTAAAGGGCAAGGTCATGTGCAGAAAAGGTCTAAGGAAGAATGTGGAGTTGGACCCTCAGGGAGCAGTCTGAGACAGAGGGACCATGTAGGGTATCACTGAGATAACTAACTGTGGAAGGAGGGGAAGGAGGCAGGATGCGCTGAGTGAGATGTCGAGCTGAATGTAGATCTGCGATGGTCTCAGACCACACAGGCAGCTCTGATACTAGAAAGGCCCTTCAGAGTTAAGCCAAGATACCTTCCTACTCTATACCCATCCACCACTGGGTGCAGCCACTGGGTGGGAACAACTGGACAGCGGAAAGAGGAGCTGACAGCTGAAGGCTATCTCCCAACAAGTCTAGCAGTTGAGGCAACAATTCTTCAAATTGGGTGGATCTTGGTGAATCACAGTGCCTGCCATATTACCCAGAGTGCCCTGCGGGCAAGGAATGATGAACTTCCTGGAAGAATCATGATAGATTTACCAACAGTACAATAATGAGAAAAACTTTCAGGCAGAAAAGGGAGGAGTAATTTTGAGCTACAAGGCATGTGGCCTATTTTTCCTAAGTGGACTGGGAAGACAGGGATTCTCTCCTTGTCCCCCCATGAAAACTAGATTTCACCTCCCTCTCTATGAAGCCAAGGAATCTCAACTTGTTCCATAAACACTAGCTGAGCAAAATTATGTGGATGAAAGTAAACTACTGTGGCCTGAAAGAAATCAAATCATGATCAGCTGATGAGCAACTCAAAAAAGATTTTTCAACCAGCAAATATTTTGTCTATTAATAAACACCTGTGGAGCTGGCTGCGGCACTTCCTTTCTGGCCAGCCAGCAGAAGCCTGGTGGCTACAGTGGGTGTAAAGGAAAAGGGGAGCTCTTCAGACCCGACAGAGTGAGTGGGGACTCAGACTGACTCAGTTGCTCATTTTTCATGTGATCGTGGCCCAGTCACTTGGCTTCTCTGAGCTTCGGTGTCATCAGCCATGAAGCTCACAGCCAATTTCCAGGGCTGTGTGGCTTCAGTGAGACAATGTGCATAAAACTGTGCTCATCCTAGGGACTGTGGTGATGGGTCACAGGTGCCATGGTGGCGGGAGAACTACAGAGACTACACCGGAGGGGAGAAACCAAATGCAAAGATGTAAGAAAACAAATTACCAAAAAAATTTTAAAAAACCAACTTAGCTGATCACAGAGTATGCCTGGTACTGCCTTAGAGCCTTGGATACCTCAGGGTGTCCAAGGGGCCACAGGAAATGGCCTCAAGTTGTTTTAAGGCCTGATCTCTGTCACCAAGACAGCAGTATCACCAGAGCAACCCTGAGGACGTCTTCGTGTGTCCCATCTATTCAGACAAGGCCATGATTGGGCATCAATCACCACAGGCTTGCTTCTTTCTCCTCCTGCTACTTCCGGCCTGGCGTTAGAGATGGTTACTTAGCAACTGCCAGGCGCCACCAGGGAAGGAACGCCGCTGTGTTAATCAGGGTTCTTGTTTTTTGTGGGCTATTTGGATGCTTTTCCTGAAGGGAGTTTTATTCTGAGGTAAACTGGGGACAGTCCTCTGATGGGAATTAGAGCTGGGATGAAAGGGGACTGTGAGAGGCAGAGCAGGGGTAAGAGGAGCTGCAACTTGAGGCTCTTGCCCACTCTTTTCATGGAGCAGATTCTTCTGGAACAGAGGCAGGATGACCAAAGAGAAGCGGCACAAATGGGCCTCTGTTTCATGCTGGGCAGGGAGAGCATGGGACTCCTATTTCCCTTTTTAAGTCTTTCTAAGCCCCAGTCGCTGAGCTCAGGAAGGGGGTTTCTGGGCCCCTTAGAAGTGGGGTGAGAGAGAGAAGGCAGAGTGCCGCAAATACGAAGGGCACCTTCTGGGCTGAGTCTGAGGCATTTCTGGCCTGCGCCCACTGAGCTGGCTTCCCAAAGCTGCCTTGAATGCATTCAACCCACTGGAATACACTTGCTTCTGCAGGTTAAAAACACTAAGCAGTGAGGCCTTCGTGGTCAGATTTTCCTTGAAAAGCTTGAAAGGACTGAGCTGTGACATATGAAACCATGGTTTCCTCAGCTTGTAAGTAGCTTCACACGTTGTTCAAGGTGGAAGAAGCAGAGCTAGCCGGGTCCGGTTGCTCATTTTAAGTTCATCTTACAATGCAAGTTCACTTTAAAGTACTCGTTTTAAGAGCAACTCAAGATATCAACTTTCAGTGAACTTCCGAATGCAAAAAAGTCATGGAACATTCAGCTGTACAACAGAACCCACCCTGGGTGGGAACAGGGAGATGATACTCACTCCAAGAGATGTTCCAGTGGGGTCCCCTCTGCCTTCCATGAAGGGTCGGAGTTTATACTCATCTCACTGGGCACAGTCCCTGGCAGGGCTGATCAGTCAGCCCAGGTGGGTTGGAACTGCCCTCAAGTTCACAGTTACATTTTTTTTTAAAATGTGCAACAGCCTGATACACAAAAATAAAAAAATAATCTGTGTTATAGGAAGATAGCCTTTTCCAATTTCTGGTTCCACTCCAGAAACCCAAAGTGCATTCTTAAGTAATTCCCTCTTTTTTATGCACATTACAGGAAGAAAAAGCCTAGAAATCAATGACCTCTATGCCCTTCAGCTATTTCTTTGCCAGAAAGAGATCCCTGTTGACAAATAGGGGAACTGGAAATGAGGAGAACAAAGTATAAACATCCAGCCCATTAATTTAGAGACTTGTCAGTCTGAGGCCCAGGATGTTTGTAGGGTCACTGATGAGTCTGTAAGTCCTGTTAGCATATCAGGAATGAGTCCCCACCACTACAGACACCCCCACCCCACCCCTCTACTCCTTCACCCCCCACCCCTATCCTAGGCCAGGCCCCATCACTGGGTGGAAGGAAGCAAGAAATAGGTGTTTATTCAGATCAAATAAAAAAATAGGGGTTTATTCTAAGGGGTGCACAGAAGCTCAGGCAGAAAAACAGAATATTGAGGCGACGTTCTCAGCTATTCTTTTCTGCTTGTCTCTCTTCTACCATGTCCTTTTCCTCTGCTCGGTCTTATTTTTACTTCCAGGCTGGTGCTTCCCCAGGGCTTTTCCTCTCCCCTAGTCTCCTTAACTTTGGACGCCATGGCCATGAACCCCACGTGGTGGGAACTTCATCTGCCTGTGAAAGTGCCTTTTTTAGGTCCGGCTCCTGGGGCGAACTCATCTTCATGATATTTTTAGTTGAAACTCAGGGTGAGCTCATCATTTTGAGCAAGGTCATGTCAGAGGTTGCTGCACAGACTACACAGCCCCTCGGTCAACGGTCCATCCCAAGCCATTTCCTGTGCTGGGGGAGAACCTTGGAGAGAGAAGGAGAGAGGGAGTTTCCCATGTCACAGAGCTAAGGGCAGCCCTACAAGACAAGTGCCAAGGGCACAGGCTTAAGTGCAGGTGACCCCTGGCTCTGGCTGACCAGGACAGTCCTGGTGGTTAGTGACCCGGGCTGGATAGGCAAGCAGCCTGAGAGTGCTCACTTTTGTATGAGATCTGCTTCACATTCAAGGGGACAAATGTTACAGGGCAACCCTAATACAGTGTGGGTTGCCCTGACTGGGTCCTCACCCGCGTGCTCAGAAGACTTTTATAGTAAGCCTCAACTTCAGGCACGTGCAACAAAAGTTATTAAAGGGTTTTATTTTACAAAAGAAGGGGAATAAAGTAGAAATAACACCAAGGGAGAGAGGGATACAAATCCGTAAATATTCTACCAGATCTTCCAAGTTGGAACCCAATGGTATGTTGAGAGCAGGCTCTGAGTCAAGTGAGATGGCTCCAAAGGCAGAGAGAGCCCAAGGCTCACCTCTGGTTTTATAGCCAGCCTGGTGCTTAACTCCACCCTCAGATCCCAGTGATCCACTCTTTGATAATCATATTATCAGATTTGTGGTTCTGGAACACTGGTGGTCTGGAGTGGGGGTTGGAGTCCATAAACCTATCTGTGTAATCCATTCAGGACTACCTTTCCCCCAACACAAACACAGACCGTGAGGTGATTTCAGTACTCAGTGAACTGCAAGTCTTCGTGAAAAGCCGAGGCCTGGCCAGGTGCTAGTTTGGAGGTCGCACAAAATGAATAGCCTTAGGACATCTCACCTTTTGACCAGGAGTCCCAGACCTACAGCTAAGGCCTGCTTTGGGTCACTGAGAAGACCTCTGAGTCAGGGCACAGGGAGAGGCCTGGTGCCTGTCAGCACCAAGGGTCTGGCCAAAGGGGGGCTTCTTCCTGACTGATCACGCTGCTGTTGGGATAGGGGCCGCTAGGCGGAGGCTGGAGGCTGTCTTTGGGCTCACACACGCCACATACCTTCATGGGGTCACTTCATCCTCGCCTGCAGGATTTCACGAGCAGAGGGCCTGTGGCGTCTCAGCTGCCATGGAACGGTTATCATCTCGCAATCCCCAGCTTGACCCCGGAAAGAGGATGTTTGTACTTTGTGGTGGAGAAAAACCTCCTGTGTTTCCTCCCCACATTATACTCATAATACTTACTGCTGTGGCGCACCACACTTCACTGTGTCTCCAAATGATTGGGGGTTTCCCCACACCAAATAGTTCTCCAGCATCACCTGGCATTTCATGACTTAACTCAGTTCTGAGCCTCTCTATCTGGAGCAAGTGGCAGGTCCGGTTATTTGCTGGAACAGCCCACAAAGCTCAGGAAGAGAATTTACTTACTATGCTGATTTATTATTGACTGTAACTGAGAAACTGCCAGGTGGATGGGATGCATAGGCAAGAGAGAGGATGGGGTACACAGTCTCCATTCCTCTCCAAAATATCACCCTCCAACCTCCACATGTTTATCACATGGAAAGTTCTCTGAGTCCTGCCTTTTGGGTTTTATGGTGACCTCTTTTTTTTTTTTTAAGATTTATTTATTTATGCATACAAAAACTGGGACACTGGTCAGAGTTGCAGGGGTGGGATGAGATGATTCACCAGAGACAGAGTGGGGAGCAGAACAGACAGACTGACCGAAACACACTGCTGAGGGAAGCAGCGGGTGGGTGAGGCAGGAGAGGTCTGCTGTGCCAGGCAGGTTACCTCCCAGGATGGCAGCAGGGACTGAACTCGTGCTGCAGTGGCTGTGGTTTGCTTCATAGTGTGTTGTTTAACCCACTGTACCACCAGGAAGGACTGGTGACTCCATATAGGCAAGACTGATGAACCATCGAACACTGGTGATAGAATGAACCAGAAGAGGTAGAGTAAGGGGAGGGACTGAAAGTGACAATCCTTTATCCTGTGCTTGGTTCCCCTGGCAACTAACTGCTATCCCTAGTTATCTAGGGGTTTTCCAATCATCACTTTGTTAATACAAAAGCAGAAGTGTTTAGAAGTGTTTGTTATAAATAACAAAGACATCCATTTCACTAGTATCACTCTAAGCTATTTCAGGCACCAAAGACAAAACCGAAAGAATTTAACAAAAGATGCTTCTGATGGGGCATCTCTGGTAGCACAAGGGTTAAGCCTCAGCACTATGAAGCTCTCAGCAGCCACTGCAGCAGGAGTTTGATCCCCAGCCAGGGAGGGGACACACATGGCTCAGCAGACCTCTCCTGTCTGTCTCACTGTTGCTCCCCTCAGCAGTGTGTTTCAGTAGATCTGCCTGTTCTGTTCCCCACTCTGTCTCTGCTAAATTCTCTCACCCCCTCCACCCATACCTCTGGCCTGTACCCCAGTTCTTGTATGCAAAAACAAATAAATCCTTTTTTAAAATGCTTGTATTGCTCTACAAGTTAAGAAATTATAAAGGATTTGGGAGTTGTGAGCCAGGAACTAGAGAAGACCAAAATACGTATTTCTTACTATAAATCAAAATACCCCATTACTTTTTAGCAGCAGCGAGAGCTAAGTCCCTTACAGTGGAAAGTCTCTGTGTGGCCCGGCCCTTCCTGATAGCACAGGAACCACCCAGCGAGGACAGGCCAGTGGTGTGAGCGTCCAGCCACCCAGCGAGGACAGGCCAGTGGTGTGCGCATCCAGCCACCCAGTGAGGACGGGCCAGTGGTGTGCGCGTCCAGCAGGCTGGACAGAGGAATGTGCTTGCACCTGGGGAAGCTGCTTCACCAGAGTCCCGCTGCTGGAAAAGTCAGCTTTTTCTGGACCTTTTGTTATTCTTTGTTACTGTTTTTAGCATCTTAAATAATCAATAGCAACTTTTAAATCTATTTACAAAAACAATGTTCAAGCATTCATTACTAACTCAAGTGTTTTGACATGTCTGTGACGGGTTTGCTAGGGCAGGAGTCGATGACCCTATTCTGCAGATATAGAAGTTGAGACTCAGACAATAAAGGGCTGTCTAAGTAGGAAGGGAAAATTGACCCTTGAGCCTCTCAAGGTTCCTGGCTAGGTCTGAAAATTAAGCTGACAAAGACAAACGAACAGGAGAAAAGATATAACGTCATTAAAGTTTTTTGTGATATGGGGCTCTTTGTAAGGAAGTAAAAATCTAAAGAAACTCTTTAACCTGAAGAAGGCAGTTGTGTAGAAATGGAGTTGGACAAAGGATACAGGAAAGGTGGACAAATGGGGGAACTTATCAAGGCTGTTTATTGGAATTCTCCTCATCCCTTTGGGGATGATAAGGATGTCCCATTTGTCCGGGTACAGGGAGGGTAACTCTCACTTGAGAATCTCCCCACTTGGATGAAACATCAGAGTATTTGTCCTGCTTCAGCCATTTTCTCCAACTTCTTCAGCTTAAAATATTTGCTATGCAGGACCTCCCTGGTGGCACAGCCGGTTGAGTGCCACACTGCAAAGCATCTGTGGCACAGCAGCGGGAGTTCCATCCCAGGCCAGGGGGGTGACTCACCCGGCTCAGCAGACCACTCCTGCCTCGCCAGCTGCTCCCCTCAGCAGTGTATTTCAGTCGATCTGCCTGTTCTGCTCCCCACTCTGTCTCTGGGGAATCCTCTCAGCTCCCATGACTCTGGCCTGTACCCCAGCTCTTGTGTGCATAAAAAACTTGCTATGCAATCAAAAAAGATAAACTAGAGACATTCATAGAAACATGGTTGAAACTTGAAGGGATTATGCTCCATGAAATGTCAGAAGGAAAAAGAAAAATACTGGATGGTCTCCCTTATAGGAGGAATATAGGTGATCAAGGAAAAAAATGAAATAACAACAAAACCCAACAAGACAAAATGAAAATAAACAGACAGCTACAAATCAGAGACATTCTGCAGGGAAGAGGGAGGAACTGAGATCAAGACAGGGATGGAAAGAGCACAAGGGAGTTCGCTGGTGCACAGGTGAATTGGTGGTGGAAATTCCATGGAGACCATACCCAGAAAAGAAAGTATACATTGTAAGAAAAAATAAAAATAAAAAAATAAATAAAATATTTGCTATGCTAAAGGACCATATTTTGGGGTAGAAGCTCAAGCACCCCATCATTTCATATCCAGCACGTATCATATTCATATCCAGCACATAGAATTAGAATTTAGATGCTGATTTACGATCCAGGGCTATGTGACTAACCTCCTCTACCTCCATTCCATATGATTTGTAATCGCATATTATGTAACTTAATAAAGAAAAATTGGTAATAGTTTTATTTAAATATTAAAGAAAGGATTACTGCTTTTGGCTGTGAGCCTGTCATTAAATAAGGCTAGACAGGTAAAATGCATAAAACAACTCCTTATTTCCTATCCCACAACAAGAGACCTACCACAGGAAGAATATATATGTGAGTCAACTATTTAAGGATTTCCTATTAAACCCAAATACTTGCCAAAATATAGTATCTGAGTGTCTCAAATATGTCTTAGCAACTTTACTAGCAGAAAATAAACATATGTGGATATGTTTTCTGCTAAATGCAATTTTTATTCAAGAAAATAGTACACAACTAGTTTCATTTTATTTTGTCATGATTCATTGCTTTTTTAAACAGCCTTAAAAATATTCCTTCTAATGAGCTCAAGCTCTATCTAAATTTCCTTGTCTTTATTAGCATAAAACAACTTTTAAGGTCAATGTTATTCTTTCGTGGAATAACTTCAAGATGTGTCAATTCATCTGCTTTCCCTTCTTGCTTATTATAAATGGGGAAATCCTGATCATCAACTAATCAGTATAAAAATGAAAACAGAACAAGAACACCTAAGGAACTGCTAGCATTTCGGTGCTCAGAAGCCCTTTCCATGCCCTGTATTCCAGCATCCTCATTTCTGAGCTATTACAGCTACCCTCCAACATTAAGTCAACATTAAGAAATCTCACATCACTAAGTACACAGAACCCAGGCCAGCTGATAATCCCAACTGCAATTTGGCCACAAAAGATTCTGTGTCTTGTTGAAATCTTTGTGAAATAGTTCAGCTGCCAGCTCACATGACCCCAACAAGAATACCTTGAAAAGTTCGTAATAACTTTCCTGTCAACAGTGTCCAAGTTCCTGATGCAGAAATCTATAAATCATTAGGTCTCCAAAAATAACAAACCTTTGATTGTGTTTATCAGATTAAGACTTTTGAGAAGTCTTCAAGGGCTTTCTTCCAGCATAAATTGTAAGTGCAGAAAAGGCCAAAACATAACTGAAGGATGTCGGGTTGAGATCAGAAAAAAATGTTGGTCAATGAATTGAGGTTCACTTGCTTTCCTCATTATCTTTTTTTTAAAAGAAAAGCTTTTAAAATAAAGAGAAGCATACAAAGAGGTGCGTACACCAGGGGGGAAATTTTGCCATCCCAAATATGCCTTCTTGCCAAAGAAGGTTGATTTTTCTGGGAGGGACTCTGAAGGCTGAATGGAGTTTGCTTTTGAGAGAGATGTTTCCATGTAAATTCATGTAAGACAAAAGAGGCACTTTTGTTTACTGTACCTCCCTCAGTGACCTCCCTAACTGACCTTCCCTTTCCTTCCCCACCCTCAAGTCCTCTGTCTTCGGTAAGCTATTTAACATGGTATCTGAAGCCTCATGGCAAGTTACTCGATTTTACTGGGTGTCTCTCCCACGTCTGTACAGGAGGTACACGTGTTATTATTAAACTTTTTTGGCTTTTTTCTATTATCAATCTGCCTGTTGTTTGTTTATTTGCTGCCTAGAGGAACCCAGAGGGGTGTGGGATGACTTCCTCTGAGCTCTGACAATACGGCCAGTGTATACAGATTGATGATTTTAATTAGATTTATTTAATTATATTTGACATCATTTATAGTCCCCAGGGCATTTCCACCACCATTTCACCTGTGCACCATCACCTCAGTCCCTTTTGCACTTTCTGCCCTTATCCTAGTCTCTTCCCCACCCTCCCTCAAGGATCCCTTTGGTTTATCTTTGACCTTTTGTTTTTGTTGTGTTTTTATAACAACAAAGCTTTGTAACCAGCCCTCGGAACAACACAAAAAATAACATCCCAACACCCCAGAAGACCCACGTATACCTCCTCCCCCACAAGGAATCCCTACCTGGTTTGACTGCTTTTCTGCATTTTCTAAAAAAAGGAATCCCATAGTGTACACCCTTTAAGGTCTGGCTTCTGTCACAGAACACTGTTTACAAGAGTCAACCATTTTATTGCGTTAGTAGCAGACTGCTCTTTCTCACAGCTGTAAAGCATTCCACCTAAATTACCCATCGGGCCATTTGATCCATATATTCTGGGCCAATAATTATTGTCTCCCCTTGGAGATTTTTTTTTAAAACAATTGCATATTTGAGAAAAACAATCAGGGCATTTTTATGTTGATATAGAGAAATAAAATCAAGGCACATTTCACTTGCTTACACCTCTAGTTTTGTTTTATTCCGTTTTACCCACTCCTCATCCCCCTCCTTCAGAGTCAAGAAAAATTGTGAGTTACTGTTTGTGAATAAGTACCTGTTATAAGGAAGGTGAGATTTGATGTTCTAGAAAGTGAGGCTGGACCTTGGATCTGAAGGCGTGGACACAGGAAGTAAGGGCCTCCAGTCACAGGAACACTGTAAATATCTTAGAGCATGGTGCAGCAGACCTCTCCTGCCTCGTCTGCTGCTCCCCTTAGCAGTGTATATCAGTCAATTTGCCTGTTCTGCTCCCTACTTGTCTCTGGTGGATCCCCTCACCCCCCACACCTTTGGCCTGTACCCCAGCTCTTGTATGCATAAATAATAAATCTTATTATATGTGTGTGTATATATATTGTGTATATATATACCGAGGTGTATATGTATATACCGAGGTGTATATGTATATACCGAGGTGTATATGTATATATACATATACATATATTGTGTATATATATATATACTGAGTATATGGGCTGAATGAGGTATACCTCAGAGCAGCTGGGACACCTCATTCAGCCCCAGGCTATCAGGACTTCAGTCTCTACAGTCTCAATAAGTGAGGATATCTGGCCCTTCTCACCCCAAAACTCTAAGAAAAAGTAAAACTATAAGCTGCATTTTTGATTCATTGAGGCTTAATCAAGTCCTGGCAGAAGCACCTTCCTATTTTCAGTACAACCATGACCGAGACCTTCTCCAGCGTATGGCTCATGCTTCTGACCACTATCCCCCACCCCCCACCAACCCTCTTCCCAGTTTCCAACTACACGGTTACCCTCTGTACATCTCTTTTTGGAATTCTAAAATATCAACTTCTCACTAGAGTTCTAATAACGTGAGGTAAAGTTAGCTGATGTCCAGTCAGCCTCTGTCTATCTGGGTTCAGTGGTGTAAATTACTCCCAAATTCTTAAGTGAGGGAAGTCTTGAAGTGCTGCACTCTGAGCCTCAGTACATATACTGAAAGTGCTTTTGGACTGCGCCCTTGAGGGGGGAGACAGGGAAAATGGAAGTGCAGTGTTTAGATTCATTGGTTTGGAAAGATTTATCTTTCTTTCTTTTTTTTTTTTTAAAGATTTATTTATTTATGCATACAAGCATTGGGGTACAGGCCAGAGGTGTGCGGGTGGTGAGAGGATTCAACAGAGACAGAGCGGGGAGCAGAACAGGCAGATCAACGGAAACACACTGCTGAGGGGAGCAGTGGGCGCGCCGGCAGAAGAGGTCTGCCTCGCCATGTAGGTCCCGCCCCTGGCCGGCAACAGGGATCGAACTCATGCCGTAGTGGCTGCGGTTTGCTTCATAGTGCGCCGCTCAACCCACTGCGCCACCAGGGAGGCCAGGTTTGGAAAGATTTAAAATATTTAGACCTGTATCAAGAATTGATTTGTGTTTCATATCTGGGGAAGACTTGAACGAATCGTATGTCTATCTTCCAGGATTTTAAGTATTATTCGTAGGGAATATGCTAATGTTTATAAACACAAATATCTGATACGATTAAACATTTAAAAAAGGATTAGAACTTTCTATTATAATTTTTTTGTCTTAACTTTGAGTCCACTCATCTGTTCACTGTTCATTTTTCCAAACTTTGGAAGCTCTCTAGTGAAGTGAGATGGTGGTTTCTAGAAGGAAGTCTGGGAAATGAATTATAGACTTTTCAGGTTGAGACACACCTGTGTTGTGTAGTTCAGGAGAATTCTATTAAAATTCTATTAGGGGAATTCCTAATAAAGTTCATAAACAGGCTTGAAGTACAAAAATATAATGATATTTAAACAAATTAGAATATAAAAATTAGTCTAAAGAGGCAAGATTAATATTATAGTGTGCTTTGCTAAATTTTTTTTTCTAAAAGCTACTGTCCATTCTCTGATAATAATCAACAGTCATGCAACGTATAGCTATGGTGAATGATTGTTTCTGCATCATCAGAGCTTTGTCCTAAACATTTCTCAGTGACGTATTGTTGTTAAAGATGGTAAAATGGCTCTTCCATTCTGGATCTGCCCTTGGTGGGGACCCCTAATCACAAGTCCTCAACATCACTGTTTCAGAACACAAACCTGACAGTTTTCCTGGCTGAAATTCCTGTGAACATTTCTCAAGAGATGCTTTGAGAAAAGTGACTTGCCAGAAAAACAGGCTTTTCTAGGTCATTCTGTCCGACTCCTGCTAGATCATCTTTTCCCCTCCCAAAGGTATCTGTATCATGGGTTGGGCCCCAAACCCAGTCAGCTACAGGGTGGATCCACTACACAGGGACCAATTGGTTCTAAAGGGCTTTGCACAAGCGAGGCGGTGGCGTGGGAATGGGGTAAGCCACTAACGTGAGCTTGCCTCACCCCATCTAGGTGTCTTCCAACATCTTGTCTCCAAGGACTGCTCAAGCTATAGAAGGACAAGTTGACCAAGATAACCATAAACACTCAAAAAGCAACTCCCTGACTGATAGGAAGAGACAACGTCACCAGGAATCAGGAAGTTTGTGCCAGAGAGTCAATTTGCTCAGTTCTCTGGGAAGGAGTCTGCTTGAGATAGCACATCCATCAGCACTTGGAGGCTGCTTGCCAAGCAAAGGTGAACAGGGGAGATAGAAGGTTAGTCCCAGCATTTGAAAGGGAGAAATGGATACACTCTGAAGAGCAGAACTACAAAGTCTCAACACCCAGCGGATCAGAGAGAAGCCACTGGTTAACTTGGAATGAACACTCAAGAGTCAGTGAGAGAGAATGGGTCTCAGGCCAGAGCAAGCCTTGACAAAAGTATTAACATTATTAGAGGAATATGTTATTCACCCACAGAAGCAGAGAAAAGAAGGCATTTCAGAAACAAACATAGCCTGTTCCTATTTACACCGTCACAAGAAATGAGAGGGTGTCCAAATTGGAGGTGGCTAGAAGCCAATGAGGGTATAAAGGTTGCAGCTGTGAGGAAGGACACATCCAGTTGAAAGACATGTGTCATCCAACATCTGGACCCTTGAGCTATGTTCCTTGGTTCTTGTAGTGCCAGGAAGGGGCCACTGAGCAAGTTCTGGATGGTTCTAGCAGATGGGGTAAAGGAAGGAGTCTTTGAGCCCTCAGTGGCTTTTATATTTTTATTTACAGAGGTGACACCATTCTCTCAGAGGCGACCAGGTACACGGCAGGCAGGGGTGCCGGAGGCCTGGAGGCTGGCAGGCCTCCCAACCCCCACGCATCTCACCCTCTCTGCTTCTACTGCTGGTGTCTTGTTCTCCCACTGCTGCTGCTGCTCTTGCTGTGCTTGCTCCTCTTGCTCCTGGCAGGCTCATAACACCGCCCTAATATGCCCGGGTCCAAACCCAGGTGCGCCCACTTGCGCATGCCCACCTAAGCATGTGTGCAGCACCGCAGGTGTCCATCATTATACCAGTGGCAGGAGGGCAGAAAGACTTGATCATTTTCTCTGACCCTACAGCTCTGAACTCATTATCACTAAACTTATCATTTGCCAACGTTTCAATGAGAGAGACCATGCTAGTGAGTTTGGTTTGATTATTTAGTTAACCTAAGAATTATATATTTTCATTCTGGAAAGTTAGTTGGATTTATGGTTGGAGAGAGCAGTTTCCCTTTAGTGAAGCAGGGAAGTGAATTGTGTCTCTGAGCCTCCAAGACTTACTCAAGTGGCAAAATCCAGTTAGTATATACCGCCCAAGAAGACCCCTCTGTGTTACTTCATTCCACTGACTTCCAGTACATTCTTCAACAGGGAACACAAAGAATCACATTGCAAAGACTCACATCTGGCTAAGATGGCCAAATTAGGCTCTGCAGATCCAGTCCGTTGGTCACAGCCCCACACTTTGGACAGATGTGTAGACCACAGATGCAGAGATGGAAAAGACACCCAGTTGAATTTGTCCTTACCCGATGATGGCTCATGTGAGCGATTAAATTTATCTCTGTTATCAACTTTTTGATTCACAAAAATATAATGCCAAGATTGCAGTTTATCCAGGGAAGCATTCAACAAATATTTATTGAAAATCTGTCCTGTCTGCATGCTGGGGATATATGTCAGTGAATAAAACACACAAAGGAATCTATGCTCAAAGAAATTAGTCTAGGACAGTGGATGAGAAAGAGGAAAAACAACACATTTTTTAAGTACGATGTAGTATTTTGGAAAGAGAAGAGTATTATTTTATTTTAATTAAATAGAGTTGGTGAGGAGACTTGAGATTGCTTGACAAGCAAATTGCCAAATTAACAAGGTTCAATTGAGCACTGCAAGGGTTATTTTAATGTTGTGCACAGACCCATGAAAGCAAACAGGCAACACATGTGCTCCTTAAGGCTCATTTGCGATTCTAAAGGTCCGGAAAGAAACACCAAAGAAAGACTAATATACTGATCACAGCTACTCTATGTAAAGTACTGCACTTGAGCCCTTGTTGCATTATCTTTAAAAGCAGCTTTAGCACCTATCCCCCCCGCGGGCAGCTTGTTAAACTATTGATTCAGAGTCCGAAGTACTTGGTTTCTGTTGCGTTCATCAAGTCGCATTCTGACAACAGCAAATTCTCACACTCTTGGCCCACCCGTTCCCCCTCCCTAGTCAGAGTCAGCGTGGAGAGGCTCCTTCCAGCCGCCCCCAAGATCCCTTGACTGTGTCCCACAACAAGAGCCCCTCCTTGATGAGACTTGGCGGTTCATGCCTCTTAATCTCAGGATATCTCAGTCCTTAGAGCTAGATAGCTCGGTGCCACAGAGTCCTCCCCAACCTTGCTTTTCTAATCTATGAAAATCAGTGCTTGGTAAGGAAGTTTGAGAGGCAGATTCCTCCTCCCCCACGTTTCCCATTCATCTACCTGGGTTTTGCTTTGCAAAAGATCATAATGTGAGTTGGCAGGCTTCCATTTTCCCTTTCATGAAAGCAGTGGTTAAAAAACATTTGTCAGAAGGATTAAATAAAATTAAGTTAATGGTGTAGGTTGCCCATTCCCTCTAACAGCAGAAATTTCTCTCAAAGAACGCAAAAGAAAAGCAGAACCTGATCTGTTGCCCTGCAGTTAGGGTTTGGTTCAGCCGGAACTTAGCCCATGTCGCATAATGGAAAACACCTGCCTAGTCCCTCATGGGTAGACATTCAGGACCGGTATTCCTACGACCATCGACCATCAAATGTTTACCAGGCTGACCTTTAACTTGCTTTCTGTCCTTTATCATTTTTATCATACCTTACTTGCAAAGACTAAGTGAGCCAATGTATTTAATAAATAGGCGAGATGAATAGACACAGAAAAGAAATAAATTAAGGAGACTGAAATTTTAGTGGAAACAAAGCTATCATTTCCTTGATAGGTCCTAGGTTCCAGGTTACTGCAAAAGGATGGGCAGGCTTTGCGTTTGATAGACCCTACGTATTGTGCTGATGGTAAGGGAGAAGCGTCAGTACTACCTAATGCAAAGCCTGATGTCAAGATTTATTTTATCCCCACTTGACATTAGAGGAAGAAATGAGGTTTAAAGTAGTATTCTCCCAAATTTACACAGCTCAGGGCATGCACTCCCCTCTTTTTCTGACTCAAAGGCTTTGCTCTTCCAGTATGCTCAGCCCAAGCCCACAGCCCTGAGTCATCTTCCAGGTGGCTGGGGATATCGTCCCTGATTCTAATTTGGGGTACACGCTGAGTTCCAAAGGAGAGAGGACAAATGGCTCTGGCACAGGTACAGGATGGCCCAGCACTGAGTGAGTGACAAATCAGCAGCACATCTGCCTCCAGCTTGACAGGCAAGCAAAACTGTTGTCAAGGAGTGTTCCAGGCTCTTCACCAAGGGATCCGACAAACGGCTGCTCCAAAAGGAGTAGGAGTCCAGCATTCTTCAGCATGCGGAGTATTTGGATGAATGTTAATTAATGGCGTATTGTATTACTTATAAATTAGCAGTTATTCCAGAATTCAGAGACCGTCCATAAACAGCTGGTTATGACAATATCCGTGCAGGGGGTGCCTGTGGCTCAATGACTTCGTCCCGCAGGGATTCAGAGGGGAAGTAGGAGCTCTCGGGAGGTCAGCAGCAGGATGCACTAGTGGTCCACTAGAGTCGAGTCAGAAACCTAAACCACTCTAGGTTCCTCAAACAGAATGGGTTTCATGCAGGGAACTGGTTGCACAGGTAATGGACATAGCGAGAAACCACAGGCGCTCTTAAGAGGAATAAGAGCAGACATTGGCTGCCATTCCTAGGAACAGAGACACGAAGGTGGTGTTTGCAGAGCCCTGGGGAGCACTGCCTGGGGGCTCCTACAGGGGGTATTGCCAACAGAGTGCACACTGACCAAAGTAGGGGCTACAAATGGAGAGAAACACCCTGGCTTCTCCCTTCTTGCTCTCCAGGTTTCTATCAGTTCCTCCCAATACTGACACTAGAGAGCAAGGGAACTTGGGAAATGTGCTTCCCTGCCGTATAGGACACACAGAGAAGGACCAATTATGAAACTAAAGGCAAGTCCACCCTGCCTGAAAGAGAGCAAAGGGCCGGAAGGGAAGCCAGGGTCGCGGGGGTGAAAGAATTCACCAGAGACAAATGGAAAGTAAAAAAGGCAGATTTATTGATTGCTCTGCTAGAGGAATGGGTGAGACTGAGAATGCCTGTGCAGCCAGGGATATTTGAAGCACTTTTAATACTTGGAACTTGTGAGTTTTGTAAGATTTAGAACACAGGTCAGGGCTGGCTGTGAGCTACCAAAGTGTCAGAAGGGGTGCTTAGTGCCTGCACTTTGCAGAATTTACATCAGGCTTTAATGGCCTCAGTAGCTTATGGCCCTATTTCAATAACAATTATTTGGTCTCTCCCCACCTGCCTCTCCTCCCCGCATCTGCCAAAGCTCTCAGGGCTCAGTTTCATGGTAACTCTTCAGCTCCCCTCATCTGTTCAAAGTTTCCTTCCCTGTCTGGAAAAAGACTGAGCTTTTAACACTATAACCCCTAACGTACACTGTGGTGAATGCAACACCGTGTGGTGAATAGGCTGCAAGGACAGCAATGGCTGGGCTGTGTGGAGAAGAGGAATAGAAAGAATCACTGTAGCCACTGATTAAAAAGGGGTAGGTATCCAGCAAGAACTTTCTTTTTGTTCTGGCAAGGGATTATCAAATATATTGTTATTTTTAGAAAAGTGAGGAAGAGGGGCATAAGAATGACTTAAAATCAAAGAAGTGTGAAATCTAAGGAAGTATAAAAGAAGAATGCATGCTTGGTTTGCATAATGGAAGATTTTGAAACAGCACAGAACTAACTTCTAGTAGCTATGGCAGCTCACTATGTAAAGCTATTAAAGAGCCTCCCCGGTGGCACGAGGCATTGAGTCCCAGCACTGTGAAGCTATCCGAGCCACCACAGCAGCACAAGTTCGATCCTGGCCAGGGAGCTGACCTACATGGCGAGGCAGACCTCTGTCTTCCTCAGATCAGTTCTACTGACCTACAGGATCAGTATGATCCACCTGTTCTGCAACCCTCTGTCTCTGGTGAATCCTCTCACCCTCCCATACTTCTGGCCTGTACCCCAGTTCTTGTATGCATAAATAAATAAATCTTTAAAAAATAAATAAATAAAGCTCAGAAGGTTTGAGGTTAGAAGCAGCAGGTGAAAATGTGGATGGTTTTATTCATAGGAGGAATATAGGGGGGCCAAGGGAGAAAATAATAATAATAACAATTTAAAAACACAACAAAACAAAAATAACTATAAATCAGAGACATACTGCAGGGGAGGGAGAGGAAGTAAAATGAGGGCAGGAAGAGCACAAGGGATTATGGTGACGGTGCACAGGTGAATGGTGGTGGGGACTACACCTGAGAAAAGAAAGAAAATATTGTAAAAAGATAATTGTTAAAAAGATAAAGTTGATCTTTTTTTTTTTTTTTTAATGGCTTTAAAAAAATGTTCAGGGAGGAGAACAGTTGAGAAAACTTCCTAAAACAGAAAGACAGAGAGACCCAAGAAAGGCCCTTGAGCCAGTCTGCAGGGGCTGAGGAAGTTCTGACACGGGCAGGCGGGTCTCACAGTCCAGTCTCTCCCCACCCGGAAGGGGCAGAAGAGGGAGTGGGCACCTGTATGTTTTTGTCCAGCTTTCTCCTCTTAATAATGCTTTGTAAGCACCTGAGTGACTTAACTAGCTCAATCCTAGTTTACTTTTTCATTAATCGATAATAAGGAAAAATATATCTGATCAAGTTTCTTACATTTTAAACCTTTTTTTTTTTTTTTTTAAAGTATCATTCTTCTGGGTCTATAAGGAAAAGGACCATTCATTATTCAAGATACGCTTTCTCCTGGTAACGGGCTTAGGAAAGCATTGTTGTGTCTTTGGAGCGCAGTGCATTTCTGTTCCATATGAGAAAATAAGTCATGTGCAAATGTAACATCCTTGACATAGAATCTCTGCCTCTTGGAAGATCTGTTTGTCTTGAAAAATTAAAATATTAATAACCAAGGCCAACTGCGTTGATTTGCAAGGTCACAGGATGTTGGGTATCTTGTAGCAATTCCTGACCAATTCTCCATCTGGTTATGTTTTCCAGGAAAGATAAAAGCAGCTGGAGTTCCTCTGGGACTTTTCCACCCTCCACCCCAGGAGATTTGCAGGCAGAGCCAAGGGGGATAGCCAGGAAATGCCTCTCACCCGCAGGGTCCAGGGCAGACCTTGTCACCCCCCACTCCTCTTGGCTTCCTACTTCCAATTCTGAGTTTGTCCAGAAAACAAGTTTGTCCACCCAGATCTGTTCCAAAGTGGCATTTTGATCACGACACTGGTTTTTGTTACCTTCAACACCTAGAGAAGCAGGTCAAGTTCAAGGCTTGGTCTACAACATCAAAGCTGTGTCACTATTGTCATTCACTTGTGCAACCAAGGGAGAATATTGAGCATCAGTCCAACAGCTGTTTGGAGTGAATTTGAGGGTTGAGTGGATTTGGGGTTGGCTTGTCTCTTGGGCTGATTGACTGAAGCTGCTGTAGTGGTTTAACAGGTATGGGAGGGGAGGGCCAGCCTCAGGGCCTGCTCGTCCCCCTTGGCAATAATGAGCAGATTTTATATCAAGATTAATGCTTTGAGAAGTAATCAAGTTATTTGTTAAAGGGAGTTGAACTCACCCTGGAAGAGAAGAGACAAAGCTAGAACAAACAAACCGTGAAAGAAGGGGCATCTAAACATCCTGCCCACTACTAGCAGGGGCTGTGAGAAAAAGAAAACAGACTCTGGAATTTTATTTAAAAGCACATGACCCTTTTTCTGTTTGGTAAACACACTTTTTCCTAGTTTTTGAAGTCTGAGTCATCATTTTAATATACAATAGTTCAAGTTAGCCAGGTGAGTTTAGTTTTCCGCTCAGAGAGGAGGATTCTTTTCTTGGCCCCTGGAACACTTCTCCTTCCAGCAGTCAGGACTTGGCACAGCATTTCCACATGATGAGAGCACATCCTTCCCTCGTCACCTCACTGTCTCCCCCGAAGGCCCCGGAATATCTAGAATTTCTCGTGCCTCCTCAGTCCCTCCACCTGAGCAATTCCTAGTGCTGGGGGCAAGCAGGCACAGTCAAGGGCACACACTCTGGTGCCAAAGAAGCTGCTTTGAGCCCCAGCTCGGCTGCACCACTCTATGTGATCCTGAACAAGTTACTTTAAGACACTTTAGTCTCAGTTTCTCAAGAGGGCAAAAGCAGCCATCTCCTCCCAAGGATACTCACAAGAAGTCAAATACATAATCCTAGTGCCGGGTAAGCACTCAAAACTCAAAAAATGGCGTTCATAGAGAAGTCATAATGATCTAGCCAGAAATGCTCACCAGTGTTGGTACAGCAATTACTTACTTATGAAATGTTCTGGAAAAGGAATACCTACTCATTTAAACTGATGCTTACTGAAGATGGAGGTAGTATTAGGGAAAAAACACTGTGACTTGTATTATCAGGAAGGTTTTGAAAAGTTGATTGATATTTGGGAGGTTTGGGTTTTTTTTTTAAAGATTTACTTATTTATGCATACAAGAGCTGGGGTACAAGCCAGAGTCGCGGGAAGTGAGAGGAATCACCAGACAGAGTGGGGAGCAGAACAGACAGACTGACTGAAACACACTGCTGAGGGGAGCAGCGGGCCAGGCAGGAGAGGTCTGCTATGCCATGTAGGTCCCCTCCCTGGCAGGCAGCAGGGATTGAACTCATGCTGCAGTGGCTGTGGTTTGCTTCATAGCGTGTTGCTTAAACCACTGCGCCATCAGGGAGGGCCTGGGTTTTTTTTTTTTTAGTTGCAGTAACACTTCTTTATTCCACAATGATTTCAGGTGTGCAGCTTTATAAACCAACATCTGTATAAAGCACATTGCGGCTGCCACCAAAGTCTAGTTCCCATCCCTCACCATACAACTGAGCACTTTCACCTGGTTTGTCAGCCCTACTTCCTCCTTCCTAAGCAGCTCTGAGTTGGAGGGGAAATTCGGTAAGTTTGCTGGGAGGCTCATATGCATGTCACAGAATCCCAGAAATTGCTCAATGCCTCATTCTTGAATCTGTCCCTCTCAAGCTCTCCCCTCCCAAAGTCCTTACCAGAATGGGAGTGGGGCATCAACACTCGGTCCCTATGTGTGATCTGCCCTACGGGTTCTGCCCTGAGGGCTGTGCATTCATTACGCACCAGCTGCATGACTGGGTCTAAGGGATACGGCAGTGCTAAGGCTGTAATGCCCACAGCAAAGTGGCTCCTAATATCTGAGCTAATTCCAGTAACAAAGAAATAGTGTGTGTGAATTTGGCTCAAACTCACATAATCAGTTTCTACCTAGAAACATTAGAATCCCTGAACTAAGTCAGCTTAGAAAGTATGCTCATAGAAATTGAACTCTACTCCTTAAAAAAATTAATGTCAACCTAAACTTTAAAAAGAAATTTTGGAAAAAGTGTCTCTTCAATATGACTAGCAGATATCAGCCATGACAATGAGGTCTAGGCCCATGCCGCTAAGATAGTACAACGTGGAATAGGAGAGCTGGACCACTGTTCAATTGTGCCCATTTTACAGATCAGGAAACGAAACCACTAAGAGATCAAATGGATTACACAAGCATGCACACAACCCACGGGAAGTGGGTACCACTTTTCCTTGGCCATATTTGATGTTAAGACTTAGCTATTTCACATGAACGCAAAACCCAGGGTGCTTTGCTCTTGGATTAACTCAACTGTTTGAACTAAAAACTTAATTTGTTCCTCACCTTCTCTTTGAAATGCTGACTTAGATAATCAGTGCCCTGCCCAACTGGTCACAGGCACAGAGGGAAGCAGAGTCAGCACTTACACTTCTTTAGCAATAGAAGGGGACTTGGTCAGAGATCTATGACCAGATTTCCATTGCACCAGCATGGGAGCTGCCACAGGCACATCAGTATTAGAGATCAAAACAGAGACAAAAACAAGTGGCAGTTATCTGGGGAGGCACCGGTTATCTGGGGAGGCACCGATCCTGTCAGAAAGGTGCAGGATGGCAGGGCTGAAACTGCAAGGAACATTGCCTCTCTCTTGATTAACACAGGCCAGTGGAATTACCAGTGAGAGAACCCGGGCTGGCATCCTGCACCTGTCGTCACCCCTTACATATATGAGCAACATTCCTAGCCCACTGAACCAAACGCCAGCTGAGAAGTAGAATGGATGAGTCTTCTCTGGAAGAGCTACAGTAACATCTCCAGCCATAGACCTTGCTGCCCTATGTATGGAAGTGACTCGATTCTCAGGGTGTGGATGAGGCCTCTTGTGGGGAGGCAGCTCGTGGGAACTAGAAGTTCTTATTTATTTCAGTTCCATACTCCTCCCCATTATAAAAATAAAGTCCAATGCAGCTTCCCAACTTCCACCTCAATTCCCTAACATCACACACACACACACACAGAGAGAGAGAGAGAGAGAGAGAGAGAACTGCTGCCCATGAGCTTTATTTTTCTTTCCTCACTGTCCTTAATGATTATTGGAACCCAGTTAGCAAACAGTCGAGATGTTTCTAACGGGAAGGCAGGAAAGGGTCCATGGTGATTTTCCCCAGGACGAGCGGGCATGGGGCCTTGGACACCATCAACATTTTCTAAGCTGTTTTAAAGGTGATGCAGAAGGGCACGAAGGTGTGACTGGTGCTGGATACCAGGCACTGGGGCCACCTGATCTGCTCCCAGACGCACACTGAGAGGTTAGTGTGGGCCGCCGAGATTAGGTTCGGGGCAGTGATGCACTGCAAGGAGTCAGGTCGGTGATGGAGACCACCTTGTGTCTCACAGGAGGGGCTCAGCTGCAGAGGCGGGTCTGGGCTCTCAAGTAAGGAGCATGATCACACAGACCAGTGCAAACGTGTGACTCCCTGGCAAGTTCCATCTGCGCCCGGGTGGTGGTGTCGGGATGACAACTAGGACGTGAATTCATAAGTGAGAAAGGCATGTGCAAAGCTGATAGGTAAGTGGAGGTGACTGTAGATTAAACTATTGCATCAGCTCCTTTATGCCATAAGCAATAAGCCTTATTATTAACCCAATTAATAATTAACCCAACCTCCAATAATTATAATTCTGACTCATATTTCTTCATGAATAACAGGAATGCTGAAGAGCATTTCTTCTATGTTATCAGGGGAGAAAAATCATTTTCAGAGTCTTTTTTTCTCTGCTCTGGAGCGAAAATTAAAGGCAGGTGTGAAGAAAAACATTGAGAACTAAATGAGTTGAAACAAGGCAAGAGAAGAAGGAGCCTTTTATTCTCTAATAACACCAGGTTTTGGCTTGAATTGCTTTTGGAAATTCCCCTTATTTTGAGGCCAGGAACTACAGAAAGGGTCAGCTTCAGAAGGCAGGGCACACTGAGAGAGGTGGAGGGATTTGGAGGGAAAGGAAGGGTGGAAAGCACAAAAGTGCTTCCACTAGCTTTCGCAGCGAATGTTCATTCCCAGTGTTCCACCCTGAAGGCAGTATAGTATGGTGCTGCTGAGGCGTTCAACCCCCTGTTCCGCCACTTCCCAGCTGTGTGAGCTTGGGCAAGTAACTTACCCTCCCTGGGCTTTGGATTAACTGATGTGTATAAAATTCTGCCTATCTCTTACAAGGTTATTGTAGGGATTAAATAAGTAATAGCCTAGAGGATGCTAAACTAGTACTTTCTGGCCATTTTTAATGATAGAAAATAATAGAAATAGACTAGTCTAAAGAGCCAGGGAATATTTTCAAATGATTTTTCCGGTGGCAATGTGATAGCAGCTTAGAAGAAATAAAAGAGACTCCATACAGAGAAACAAATTTATTTTGCAGATTTCCTAGATTCTCAGAAAGTGACATCATATCAGGGCTATGTCTATTTTATTGCCCATTCATTTGGCAAAATACAATGGAGGCATCCAAGGGTTAGAGGGATTGACTTCCGGTGGAGAACAAAGCAGATATTCCCAGTGGAAGCTTCTACCAGAGCCTACTGACACTCACAAATAACCTCAATCAGGGGCAAT
The DNA here is from genome assembly GCA_019455555.1 of Galemys pyrenaicus. Classification (NCBI taxonomy): domain Eukaryota; kingdom Metazoa; phylum Chordata; class Mammalia; order Eulipotyphla; family Talpidae; genus Galemys; species Galemys pyrenaicus. Next base: position 3,486,805 of record JAGFMF010011858.1, read on the forward strand.
GAATGTGGTAGAGAGTGAATGTGGGGTTCTAGCCACTGACCAGGCAGGAGACGGTCTTAACCACTTGCACCCCTTAGGTGATCAGCACAGGTTGGGCACATAGTAGATAAAACAGTCATAGACTTACTGGGTACAGCACCTGTTGTGTGTCTCTGTTGTCCTTTATTTCATAATTTCAGAACAAGAACACATCCTCATTTCTATGTCCTCAGCCCTTAATATGCCTCACATACAGGACAGGGGATGGATAAATGTTTGCTGAATTGATCTGAATGACTGATATACCCCCATGTGCTCTCCCCTGCAAAATCTCTACTGACCTTTCTTACTTTAGCCCAAAGAAGTAAGAAACACGACCAGATCTATGGCCCAGTTATTTTTAGCAGTTATTATTTCTTTTCTTACATCATTGTTCATTTCTGGACAGAGTTTGGTTTCTCCCCTCAGGTGCAGTCCCTGTAGTTCTCCCACCACTATAGCACCCCTGATCCATCATCACAGTCCCTCATGCTCTTCCCTCCCCTGTTTTGACACCTCTACCTACCCCCTCCCCTCCGCTGTATGCCTCAGATCTACAAGTGATTCTTTACAGTTAAGTCTGTTAGTATCTATTAAAATTATACATGCAACTGGTTTTCTGCTTACCCTTTGCTGCTATGACCTCCTCTTTCTTATTAAAACTCTCCTCCTTTAGTATTAGGGAGCCTTCCTGTCCTCCCCATCTCTTTGACTATTTTTCTACTTTCCCCCTGAGTTATCTTCCTTCTCCAGCCACATAACCTTGTCACCTCCCAGCCTCAGTCCAGGCTCAAGTGGTAGCTACGTCTGTCCACCCAACTTTTCCAGCCTCCTCCCTCTAGTATAGACCTGCCCCCTGGCCCCTGGCCCCAGGAGAAGACACACCTGGTATCCTCTGACAGCAGTGACTGATTCAAGGGATGGGCACATGATGGCTGGACCTCATTGTGACAGAGCCGAGAGGATGTGGATCTGGGGCTGTTGGCATCATCCAGTTTGTAGCAAGTAGAGTTCGCCTGCATAAAAAAAAAAAAATTAAAAAATGGAGACCAGATGAAAGGAGAGATGGGCAAAGAGTAGAGAAGAGCAAGAGAAAGACCCTGGCTTCTGCATTGTTTCCAAACTCCTAAACCTACACATCTCCCCTTCATTGAGCTAAGGCGAGCCAGAGGATGTTGCTTGCTAATGGCTTTGCTATAACTATAGTCCTCCCTCTGGAGACTTGTCCACTTTAACATCTTTGATGTGACTTCTGGGTCATGTCTTCTCTCCTATCTCTTCCCAAGCCTTGGAGGCGTATTTCCAACCCTGTGCTGGGCTCTTCTGGGTGGTCAAGCCCTCCCAACTTCAGGGTATCTAAAACCCATCCTTCTGAGCTGCCAACCTTCTCTTCCAGACCCTATCTTGACCTGTGGTGCCAACTTTCTCCACCCCAACAGCTTCCTCCTCGTCTCAACAATCAATCACTCCCTCCTTCCTCCAGTCTCCTACAAAGGACCTTCCTTTCTGCGTCCTCAGGGATATACCAGTTTCTCGATGTGTCCCCTGACACAATTTTTCAGAATAACCATGACCAGTGAGCCCCATTCTTAAGGCCCTATCTGCCCAGTGACTTCAGATATCTTAGTGGAGCCCACAGAGACAGCCATGAGTCATCTTCTACCCTCTGGTCACACTTATCCCCCCCGCCCATGCATGGCATATGGCCCACCCCTACTCCAATAGGCCTCAGCCTACGGACAGCCCCTCACTGCTGGACCCCTGTTCAAATATTGCTTTCTTCGTGGAAACTGTCTCCCATCGCCTCAAAGGAAGATGAATCTTCTCACAGAGAGCCCGAACACCTTCTATTCTTTAAACAAAGCTTTACAGATATGACAGTCTACTATGTGCTTGGCACTGGGGATATTGCTAAGAAGAAGGTAATCTCTGCTTGAGAGACAGGGCAGCAAGTCTCTTCATCTCTGCTGCCTTCTATGGAAGCTCCATAGAGAGCCTGAAAGATACTTTACAAATGAGATTCATAAGATAGCTCCTTTTATTTTACCCTACATACATTATACACCCTCAAGGTGTATAAAGCACGATCTTGGTTAACAAATCCATAAATGATAGAAGATGCAAAACAAATATTCTTAAAGGTCCAACGTAAGACTAGATATCTTGTCTTGATCATTTTAATAGCTGTTTATAAAGTTTACTAAATTCTGAAAGTTGGGCCATTGCTCGGTACCATAAGCACCCTCTATAGGTAATGTAGTTTATGTCATGTTACTTTCCTTGTAACAGGGAATCATTTCGTGGTTGATTTTTTTGAGGTACAAAAATATAGTAACTTGAAGGATAATGTTTAAGGATGGCAATTACCACTAGTCAAGTGTCACCAACATGTTTTTAGTATGGAAATAACTGAGCTTATTCAGGAATAACTCCCCAGCTTGAAAGTTCTGTTTGAAAAAGAAATTGCTAAAATAGGATGGCGTATCATACTCTAAAGGCAGCAAGTGATTAGATGAGTAACAGGCTGAAATTTTGGCGCACTGATGAACTATGCTATTTTATAAAATGCCAACAAATGCAACACCTAAGAGAAAATGAAGTGTTTTATACAAGTTCCTTTAAAATAGTTATTCCACTACCATTTAGTTCTTGTGAGGAACCCCACACCTACCTACATACATATATGGAGAAGGGGTTGCACCCCTTTGCATAATCAGTGATGAAATGTGGTTGATAAGGAGTGCCAGTGTTACAGGCCTTCCTCTCTAAGACTTGTCAGTTTTACCAACCCCACTCCACTACATCACTTGATTTCAACTGTATTTTTATCATTTGACTTCTCACAGGAGCTCCTTGGAGGAATAGGTGATGGGCTTGTTCTTTACATCTCTCAACCGTTTGCACAATCACCAGCACACATTAGGCTTTTAATGTGTTTTGAGTTAATGAATACTTTGTGGACCTATGCAAATATTGGCATTTGAGAAAAATTAAATTTGTCATTGAAATTTTTCTGTCTAGGGATAGGGCAGTGTGTGTTCCATACATACAGATTGGTAAGGAAATGCCAATCCATTATGGATTGCCAGGCATTGCTTGGCAGTAATCTCTAGCTGTCTTAACTAATGACGAATGGTTCTTGTTACAGCCTCCTAAACAGAAGGACAAGGAGACAAAGAGCAGAAAATAAATGTAGAAGTTTGGGATCTGGTTGGCATTTTTGAAAAAGACTGGCCCTAGGATGATTCAGAATATTTCCAGTCATATGATGAGGCTCTTGATAGCTTTCTTACACAGAAAGGCTTAATGACTTTTCAAAATAAATTGCACATAATATATATCTCCCTAGGAAGGGGATAGGTTAAGCTTTACGATGGTAAGTGAGATTGAGAGTAATTCTTGTAATACTGTTGTGTGCATGCATACAAAATGGTAAAAAGAACAGTGATACCATCTTATCCAGCAGTCAGGTATAAGGCAAAGTATAAAACAAAGGCCTGAGGGAATTATGAGTGAGAACATAGAGTTCTGGAAAGAAAAATGTGACTCAGCAGAACCAAAAAACATCTGTTAGGGTATAGTTAGTCATGGAAAAATAGGCAATCGTGAGTGTGCGCTTTGTGAAAATAATTATGTAAGTCTGTTACCATCGAGGCTGAAATTAACCAGTTGAAAGCCCATACAATGAAATATATTATTTTGATCATTCAAAATACTTCTATTAAATATCTAGCATAGACATTTGGAAGTTTTACCAAAAAGTTATCATATAGTATTAGTATTGTGAAAACTGTAATTGCAAAGAACAAGTTTTAAAGACTTGTAATTTTAGTATACAACTTATACAACTATCTTTATAAACTTAAGCTTATCAAATTACCTGTCAACTTTCAATTTCATGGATAGTAAATTTTATTCTTTTCTGCATACAATGTTGACAAAATAGATAAATCATAGACATAAGTTTGAGATTCATTTTGGTAAAAGAAGTTATTTAAGATGAAAACCTTTAACTTATGTTCTTATTGATATAACACATGATTTACATGGTATCATTTTATGTTAATATTTCATAGTTCCCCATTTCTATAACTCCTTCTACATGACACGTGCACTAAATCTGATGAACAGAAACCTGTTTATCCAATGAATTTTTGAATATCTTCCAGAATCTGAGCTCCCTGCTGGATTCTGTACATACAGAATAAAAAGATTCTTTTTCCTATTAAGTATGTCATCACTCCTATTTATTATCCCAATTTTAATGGTTCAAGTGATTTTCTGTGAGCCTTTTGTTTTGGATGTAAAGCAATTTTAACAAATCTACTTACTAATAAATTTTGTCCCATACAAATAAATACATAAGATTTAGATGTTATTCCATCAAACAGTTATCTTTAATTCAGAAAATTATCTGTGGATTTGAAGAACATGTACTTTATAAGTTAAAACGTAGGAGTGAACTTTCAAAATTTTATACATAAAAAATGAACCCCAGTATAGAAAGACAACTCTATAAAAAGGCAAGAAAAGATAGGTAGGTGTGGGGTTCCTCACAAGAACTAAATGGTAGTGGAATAGCTATTTTAAAGGAATTTGTATAAAACACTTCATTTTCTCTTAGGTGTTGCATTTAGGAATGTACTTTTAAAGGTGCTGAGCAGCAGTTGTCCTAGAATCCATCTGAGGATAGTCTGATTACGTAGAAAGAAAAACTGCTCTGAAATTTTAGCCAGTCTTGAAAATAGTCATAATTTTTAGCATTTTTCAGATCTTGAAGAAGTTAATTTCATACTTACTCCAAAACCTATGCAAACACCCAACAAATTCCTCTTCCATGACTGATAAATTTAGCAGGCACACAAATTAAATTTTAATCTAAATTTAGCAACCTTTAATGTACCTGTTGTATCACAACCTAATGTTAAACATATTTTCCTTACAGAATTGTTGATTTTGACATTACTTAAAGCCTGGGATGATTTCAGGATAGTCAGTGGCTCCAAATGGAATCAATTATTCTGGAGAAGCAGCAGTAATTCTTTCAATGAAGTGTCACATTTTCTACCAGCTCTCTTTAATTCCAGAGCAGAAAGAATCGCCTTCCAGATGAGGCTAAAGATTGTCTGTTAGGCAAAATGACTCAGGTCAAAGACTACAAAAAGGACTGCATGCCTCCATTTTGCAAATGCAACCAACCTTGCGGGTTTCAGAGTTGGGAGAAAGCTCAAAACGGAAAACAAGTGCATTTTTCTGCCTCCAGGAAGGAAAGGCTACAAGAGCTAAACCTGGATGTGCTATTTCCGTTTAGGCAAAGGGAGAAAGTAAAAATTCTGCAAAATTTATCTTTTAAAATGAGTGTAGGGCCTCCCTGGTGGCGCAGCGGGTTAAGCAACACACTATGAAGCAAACCGCAGCCACTGCAGCATGAGTTCAATCCCTGCCGCCAGCCAGCCAGGGAGGGGACCCACAAGGTGAGGCAGACCTCTCCTGCCTCACTCACTGCTCCCCTCAGCAGTGTGTTTCAGTCAGTCTGCCTGTTCTGCTCCCCACTCTGTCTCTGGTGAATCCTCTCACCGCCCTGGACTCTTTTCCTGTATCCCAGCTCTTGTATGTATAAATAAATAAATCTTTAAAAAAAAATCTGTAAAAAAAAATAAAATGAGTGTAATGCTATGACTCTGTAGTAGCCCTCTTAAAATGTCTACATATTAGCATTATAATGTGACGCTGATTTGGGAGGCTAAAAGGGAAGTTCGGAAAAAGAAAAAGCAAACACCATCCTGCCCCTAAAAATCCTCCAGTCTGTGTTGAACAACTAGAGTAATAAATAAACGAATGGAATTGGTTTGACAAGACTTCTTACAAAGCCACTCAGTAACGTAAGAATTAACATTTTCTTTCCGGACAATTTTACAGCAAAGTCCAGAAGAGGAAGCCAGAAAATAATTAAGAAAAAAAAATTTAAAAAGCTTAAAACGAGCAGCATGAAAGTCTGATTATGCTTTTTCATTTCACTTTTGGGTTCCTCTACACTTGGCGGAACTAACCCAATCCCACAACTGTCTTCCATGCGAGAACAATTTCTAGAACGACAGGCTGCCAATGTCAGGCTGAAAGGCTCCCAGAATTTCACAGAGGCACACTGCCAGGTTTGGGGCCGCTTCCCCAGTCACTGCTCCCGACGGCTCAGGGCTGCGCCTGGGCTACCTTCAGCCTGTGGTCAGCGCATATCGCTGCAGACACCTGCACCAGCGGCGCCTGAGCACAACGCCACCGGCGCTGAAGGTCGGGTGAAGAAGGCAAGCGACCCCCTGCGGGGAGAGGGCCCTTCCTGGTAACACCCCTCCTTGGCTGTAGATTCTGAGGCTCAGCCCCGGGTAGGCAGAGCCTAGGAAATGCCCCGTGGGGCCTCCCTGGTGGCGCAATGGGTTAACAAACGCACTGTGAAGCAAACCGCAGCCACTGCAGCACGAGTTCGATCCCTGCCGCTGGCCGGGGAGGGGACCCACTTGATGCGGCGGACCTCTCCTGCTCCCCTCAGCAGTGCGTTTCGGTCCATCTGCTGTTCTGCTCCCCACTCTGTCTCTGGTGAATCCTCTCACCTCCCCTGATTCTGGCCTGTACCCCAGCTCTTGTATGCATAAATAAATAAATCTTTAAAAAAGAAAAAGAAAATAACTCTTCGCCGAGAAAATGCCCCGCTGCCGGAACCGGGACTTTCTATTAGACTCTGTCAGTGCGGCCAAGGCCCGTTAGCACCCAGTGCCGGGAAGTCCCCACGTCCCCACCTCGAGCGCTCCTTCCGAAGCGCCACCTCTCGCGTCCCCACAGACGTGCCGCCCACTCAGTCGGCAAGCTCCGCGGCCAGCCTGGGTGGCGCGGGGACTCTGGGGGGCGGGGGGCTGGGGGCTGGGGGGGCTGCGGGGCGGGCTTCCGCTCAGCACCTGGATCCTCCCGAGGTCCACACGCAGCAGCACACTCCACGGCGCAGATGACTCACCGATGAGTAATGGCTGTGCAGGGTCTCTCAAAGCCGAGCGGGAGGAGGCGGGGCATGGTGTGAATTAGCCACCGACCGACCGCCCCACCACCCGCCCCGCCCTTTGCGCGAGCTGGGAGTCGGCAGGAGCGCGGAGGCGGGAGTTGGGGGCGCGCCGGAATGTTGGGAGGCGCGGACGTCCCTGGACCCTTTATAGCGCGCGGGGTGCAGGCGTCCCCAGACTTAGGTTCCCGGTGCTTCTTCCCGTTTCCTCTGCTCCTCCCTCGGTTGTCTCTGGTCCGATCTTCCCAGCTTCTGGGGCGCACCGGAATCCTTACCTCTGGCTCGTGGACATGGCGACCTCCGCCGGAACCCGCGCACCCGGCTTCCAGGTCGCTCGGACGCTTCTGCTCTGCTGGGTCCTGTTCCAGGTCACAGGCGCCGCAGGTGAGTGGCATCCTCCTCTCGAAGGCCTGGGGCGAGCTGTCGGGAGAAGGGTGACTGCCTTAGCTGGAAGTGTTCTGGCTGGCTGCTGCGCGGAGGGCACCCCTGCACCCGCTCACCCAGCTGAGTTTGAATGAACGCCGGCTCCTGGGTGCTCAGGCAAGAGGTGAGGGTAGGTAGTTCGTGCCCCGTAGCGCCTTCTAGAGATGCTTGCTTGGGACATCCATTGTGGTGGCGTAAGTGAATTTTGGCTCCAGCCTGGAGTTTAACCTTATAAGTGAGTCCCGTGCGGCCTTGAAGGTGGTGGAACGTGGGTCCGCATCTGCATGGGTGAGCGTGCAACGGTTCGGCTCTTATCCTTCACTGCATGTGCCCTTCCCTTGATAAAGAGCAGCCCTCGGCCTCTACCCTCTGCCTCATGGTCTTTGTTTTCGATTGGGTTAGAGGCAACATTGCAAGATGTTCCTGTGTTGGAGCAGGCGCCTCTTGTGGACGCCCCGTAGGCCTGGTCCGTGTGGGGACTGGGCAGACTGGCCTGCTAAGTGTTGGCAAAGCAGACCTTAGTAAGGAAGCGTAACCTACTAGGAAGGTAGGCTCTGAGAGCCCCGTGCCTGCCTGGTGACTGCATAGTTCCAGTATGAACATGGAAAGAAAGATGTGGCTTTTTCGTTGTATGCCGTCCTAACTTCTCACCCACGTAGCATTTGCCCTTTTCCCTAATATTCCGAAACCTCTTCCTAGCCAGACACACTTGGTCCCCCGGGATGGATCCTGGGCTAAACTTTCAGGGGAAGTTATCCCAGGGGTGCCCATGAACAGTTTCAAACAGGATCTCCATATCCTTGCCTGTCTCCACCTGCAAGGTGAAAGTTTTGGATTTAGAAACCAAGAAATTTTTTCTCTAAGTACTTTTGTCGTTGGGCACACAATAAATGTGGACCTGTGGTTCACTGGTCCCCAGTGAACCGGAAGGTGTTTTATAATGTCGTTGAGAAATCGCATGCGGAGCAGTTCATGTAATAATAGCCATTTTTCTGCTGTTTAAAGGCACTGAAGACATAGTGGTAGCATATAATTTAACTTGGAAATCAACTAATTTCAAGACAATTTTGGAGTGGGAACCCAAACCTGTCAATCATGTCTACACTGTTCAGATAAGGTAAGCATCACAGAAAGAAAATTAGGGTTTTTGATGTTGCCTGTGCTGATTACAGAAGCCTTTTAAGCTGACTAATGGATGAGATGTTTAACAGATGAGAGAGGGCATTGATGGCAAATTGCTGGCAGAGCCATGCTCTCTCAAGGCTGCAACCTTTCCAGAGCTGAAGCTGATAAAATGCTTTAATCATTTATGGAGGTGATGGGAAAATTGATAAGTGGAGTAAGCTGCTAAGAGTGAACCTTCTTGAGCAAGCCCTGGCTGCACTGATGGCTTGTGGAGATAGCTGGATGATCATTTCATCTGAGCACACCCAGCTTTTCCTTTCTTACTGTCTAGCCAGTGAGCCGAGTTGAAACATGCGAGGGAAGAGGTAGGGAGGAGTTCAGGTATATACATTGCCCTTCAGCAGTTTTTGATTCATTGCATTTAGACTCCGTGACTCAAAGTTCGGTTATGTACATGATCAGAGGAGGTAAAATTCATGACTCAGTGGCCAGAAATACTTCTGCATCTGCATGCTTGGTGGCAAGGGGTACTCCTCTCCTCCAGCCTCATCTCTAACAGGATCCTGGAGTTCTGCATGTTCAATCTCAGCGTCCTTGTGTCTTTCTTTTTTCTATTATTTTTTAAAAAGATTTTATTTACTCATGCATACAGGAGCTGGGGGACAGGCCAGAGGCACCGGTGGGTGATAGGATTCACCAGAGACAGAGTGGGTAGCAGAACAGGCAGATCGACTGAACTACACTGCTGAGGGGAGCAGCGGGTGAGACAGGAGAGGTCTGCTGCACCATGTGGGTCACCTCCCTGGCCGGGGATTGAACTCATGCTACAATGGCTGCAGAAGCCCCATAGTGCGGCACTCTACCCTTTGCACCATCAGGGAGGTCCCACTTTTGTCTTTCTTAATGGTTTTCACCAGATCGTGGGCAAGTGTTTGTTTCTGAAATGTTCTCAAAGCTCAGTAGCAATCTTATTAAGTAGAGGACTGCTGCTGTGGCTATTATTTTAACACTAATTGTGTGAAGGCACAAAAATATCACTGGCTAAAATTAATGGTATTTGTTTTAGCTTTGGGTAAGTCCTTCATAGCAGTAGGGAGTGCAGCGCCACACAGATGGTGTGTCTTTTAGGTAGACATTCTTGTAGGTAGACATTCATTTCAAAAATAAACTTCATGATGACCGTTGCCAAGCCAAGAGGGGAGAGAGTTCTCTGTGTGCATGCATACTCGTGCACACAGGAAAAGGGGGAGAGAAAAGAATTTTATAACCCAGGAGTGCTAATTGGGATTTTGGTAAAACTTGTCATTGAGAATCATTAATTCCCATGACATATTGCTGAAGTTTACCTTAGTAAACACATTCCTTCTGGACAGTTGAAAATAAGATTATAGGAGGAATGCTTACCTCCTAAATAGATCCAATCCTATTTGGGCTGAACTTGTTGTGGAAACCTGTCTATGATTTACCTGATTTTTAAGTATAAACTTATGATAACTTTAGGTTTTTGGCTTTTGCAAGGCTGCTCAATTGAAGGAGGGCCCTGGATGTGCTAACATCTATGTGATCTGCTTTTTGGGGGTTCTGGGTGAGGGGCGTGATCCTGCTGAGCTAGTGGTCTCTGCAGGCCCTCCCCAATGTGCTGGAGGGCCTGTGAGCAGTCCCTCCATCCCTTTGGAGACCCACACTCCCTTCCTCCCTCTTCATGGGCTACCAGGATTCCTGGGTAGAAAGGACCATACCATGCATTTTATAGAAGAAACTTGCCCAGGGAAGGAGATGGATTTTTTTATAGCTGCACTGATGGTCAGCCCAGTCTGGACTGAGGTCTCTCCAGTCATCCACATCACCACCTTCTTGAGTGGGCCTGCCGCAATCTTGAGACCCCATGGACTGGAGGTGAAGGGAAGTCCCCTCCTAGTTTTCCTTCCTGGAGAAAGCATCTTAACCTGCTGTTCACTTCTGCGCCCACCCATCCTCACTCCCATCCTGTCTCCAGCGACCAGGCACCACTGCTGTCCCTAAAGCCCCTGGTGGGACTCCAGCTACATTCTCCCCTTTGGAAATAGTTTTCAGTGGTGCTTGGAAGCTGATTGGCTCAGGCCTTAGCACCAGTGACATCACTGTAATGTTGGTTCTGTGGGCAATGTTCTGAATTCTACAACAACTTCCAAAGATTCTAGAAAACAACCTCCTTCTTAACTGGTGAATCTGAACTCTGTTAAATGTTCTAGTATTCTAGGCAGACTTCTATGTTGTCCAAATCAGATTTTGCAATACCTAGAAGAATCTTGAAGACATTAAGTTGTGAATGCGGTAGTAGCAAGTAGAGTTCACAAGACTCTTCTACTCCTGAAGATACAGGTGCTTGTGCTGAGGTGGGCTGGGAGGACCGCATGCCAGCCTCTCGGATGGAATGCAGCCTCACCGGTCCTGTTTGCCATAGCGATGCAGAGTCATCATGGGCTTAGCTGCTTTTTGAAATAGAAGTGATATGATCTTTAAAATGCACTTTTGGTCATTCTGGAATTAAGACCACCTCTCTATTTTTATCACAGAAATCGAGAGGAATCTAGGAAGTCAAAATAATTCTGTATCAATCTTAATGTTTGTGAATTTTAAGGCAAAGAGTGAGTTTACTCATATCCCGGTTCAAGGCAGAGTGTAAGCCTCAAGGGCGTGGTGGATGCAGGCAGTTGGCTCCACATGGGAGTTTGTTTCCCCCCAAGCAACCTGTCAGCGCAAACCATCTGTTTACTACCCAGCAAGCTGGCTGTGCAGGCAGCCCCTGCTGCTCGATGAGGAGATGAGCCTGCACCCCACGTGCCAAGCAGCCCATGTTCACATGAAGCGGTTTTAATGGGCTCGGCGCTGAGCACAGGGAAGGGGGCGAGGAGCTCTGGAGACGCCTGGGGAGGTAGGGTTGGAGTGTGACCCCAAGTCCTTCAGTCAGTGACACCGCGGGCAGGAGGGAACAGCTGTCACTTTACAGGGGACAGAGAGTGTGACTCAAGTTGCACTGACATTTATCTGCGGGCTATTCGGGTTTTTTTAGAATAATTTCATTTTTAATGGCCGCTCTTTAAGTCATTTCCTCACAGTGACATCTTACAAAAGAAAGATGCATGTTTTAGCTCCCTTAGTCTGTCAGACTTTGTTAGCCAGCTGCCATCCATAATCTTGGATCGATGGGATGTGTACACATCTCATAAAATTGAAGGAGGCATGTCTTCTAATTTGATGAACAGATCTGGCACTCACATCCACTAGCGATGTGACCTTGTACAAGTTATTTAGAGTCTCTGAGCTTCAACTGTCCTCATGTGTCAAAAAGACCAAACACATCCTTGCTGGGATTATATCAAATAAACACACATGTGAAGGGCCTAGGGCCGTGCCTGGAGTATAATAGATTCGATAAAAGTTAAATCACCACATGACTAATGATCATGAGAGAAGGCAACATATAGAATATATTATTATATAGACGTTATGATTATTCCGTTGACTGTCTCCTACACAGACTATAGAATGTGATATGAGAAGCAGTATGTGAGACGGTACACTTAGTAGACAATAATACCTAGTTGGTCTTGCTGGAGGATGGTCTTTCTCCCATGTAAACATGATAACTTATCTATTTTTGAAAAAAAGATATTTAACAAAATGGTTAAACAACTACCGCAGTCAAACTTCCATCTTGTCCAAAATCCAATGGTGTGACTTGGAGCTGGTCACTCAGTCTCACTTCGCCTTGATTGCCTTATCTGTAATAACAAGGATAATTCCAGAACCACGCCAGGTTGCCGTGCAGCCTCACGTGCATCTGAAGTGCTCAGTATAGCAAATCCCTGATTGGACTGGTGCGGGCGCCTGAGTGTAACCAGCTGCAAAGCCAGAAAGGATCCTCTTGTTGGATCACATCGTAACATTCCACTTTTCTTCCCTCCTCGCTTCCTATAGCCATCCACAAGGAGATTGGAAAGGCAAATGCTTCAGTGTAAAAGAAACAGAGTGTGACCTCACCGATGAGATTGTGCAAGATGTACGCCAGACATATTCGGCTCGGGTCCTGTCCCACTGGGCAGATGCCCCCTCTTCTACCGGGGAGCCTGTGTTTACCAACTCCCTGCAGTTCACGCCTTACCTGGAGAGTAAGTAGCTCGGTTTGTCATGGTTTTCATTCTTGTCGTTGTAAGCTTCTGCATATTCTTGTGAGCTTGTGGCCCTAAGGACACTAGAAACAACTATTTATCTTTCTCAAACTGTATAGGCACATTCACTTTCCTCACTCCAGACATGGTAAGAGGGCCACAGAACATGAACTTGGAGTTCATAACAGTAACTTTCTGTTTCTGTGCCGAGGCAATAGCCAGATGAATGTAGGATTGGGGAGTAGGAAGTCACCGAGGCTGGGCTCACCGTCTTCCCATATATCTTCAGCTATGTATCCTGAATTTTCCTTTCAGTCAGTCAACAAACCAGAAGTCATAGCTAGCTCAAGGTTTTCCACAAATGGTCCCGAATCATGGGCGAAGTTCGTTCCCTCTGAGAACATTATCGGGCTTGCTGACATTTTTAATCACTTGACTGTGCTTTGAGTCTCATGATGTGCTGGCATTTGCCAAGCCAGCTCCCTGCCTCCTTCCTTCATGCTGGTTTTGAGAATGTGGAATGCTTTCCTCCCTAGCCTTTGTCCCAGTGAGTTGACCTTAGCATCTAATAAGGGAATGCTGAGAATTCCTGCCAAGTAGATTTCTTTTTTTTTTTTTGGAGGGAGCAGGTCACGACTGTGGTTCTGAACTAGGTATTTTAAGTAAACACATACTGCACATTGAGAAAGGTGAAATCAGCTGCTCTTTAAGACCTAGAATGAAAGTTTAGAATGAAAGTGCTGTGATGGGTGTTTTCACATTTACTCCTCTGAGAGAATTTCTTGAGGTAGCGATGGTGAGGAGGACCTAGGGAGATAAGCCAGCCTTCCCTCTGGTATCTATTGAATGGATCCACTCCCAAGGTGGATCTGGCTGCCATTCCCACGCCCGTGTGTCAGCACTTCTCTCTGACCTTCTCAGCTGCTATACCTGGGAGCCCCACCCACAGGCTCCTACAGGAACTCAGTGGGGGTTCTTGGTCTCTCACTGGCGGATGACGTGAACGTGATTCATCCTTTTAGAGTTCTGATATTCCCTCCAAAGTAGATTTTTTTGGGGGGGCAACCCATTTTGGCACAAGTTAGACATTATTTTATATGTTCATTTTGCAGGTACTCACACATACAACACACTACTTGCATTTAATTGACGTTAAATGATTGGGGTTTCTTTTATTGTCTTTTCAACCCAAAACACGTGAGAGCAAGGAACCATGACAGAGCCCCGGGGGTGAAAACTGGTTTCTTGAAGCACCAAGGACATTTCCTGGTCTTTTCCGCTGCTCCTAACTGATTGTACTTAACGTTCGGAATCTTACACAGTTGTGTTGTGTGATACACTCACCACTAACCACAGGTGGCTATTAAGCACTTGAAACGTGGTTAATGCTGTATGTGTAAAATACACACTGGATTTCAAAAGGATCTCAAAGTGTTTTTAGGTTGATTACATGTTAGAATGATATATTAGATATATTAGAATTTAGATATATTGGGTTACATCAAATATATTATTAAAATTAATTTCACCTGTTTAACTTTGTTCAATGTGACCAGGACATTTAAAATGACAGCGTGGCTCCCCTCAGGCAGGACGGCCATAGAATGTCCCCAGCACCAGGGCAGCTGGGGAGCCACTTACAGACTACTTCTGGGGCGATTCCATGCATGTGTGTTAGGAGGGGTGACTAGGTTGTTACTAATTACGATCTCTCAGTGGGATTCTGCTTTGCCTAGAAGTCTCTCCTTCCAACCAAACTCATTTTCTATGTTTCAGCCAAGCTTGGACAGCCAATAATTCAGAGTTTTGAACAAGTTGGTACAAAACTGAATGTGACTGTACAGGATGCAGCTACCTTAGTCAGGATGAAGGACAAGTTCCTAAGTCTCCGGGATGTCTTTGGCCAGGACTTAAGTTACACACTTTATTACTGGAAAGCCTCGAGTACAGGAAAGGTGAGCTTTCTTTCATTTGCTTTAATGGTCTGTGGAGGATGGGAGCACGAGTGACTGAGGTGATGGTGCACTGGTGAGATGGTGATGGGGAATACATGGGGATTACAATTAATGGCAAGTATATGTAAATTTTTAAATATTTTAATAAAAAAAAATAAAATTGATCTTATAGCCTTTTTCTCTCCCAATGCAAAACCTGCAGAGGGGCCTCCCTGGTGGCACAAGGGGTTAAGTCGCAGCACTATGAAGCATCTGCAGCCACTGCAGCACAAGTTCCATCCCCGGCCTGGGAGGGGACCCACACAGCGCAGCAGACCTCTCCTGTCTCACCCGCTGCTCTCCTCAGCAGTGTATTTCAGTGGATCTGCCTGTTCTATTCCCCACTGTGTCTCTGGTGAATCCGCTCATCCCCTGCACCTCTGGCCTGTACCCCAGCTCTTGTATAAATAAAGAAATCTTTTAAAAAAACAACAACAGAGGGGGGTGGCTGAGCAGGCAGTGGTGGTGAGGGCATCGGTGGCTGGGAGGGGTGCCTGCCCTCCTGCATCTCCTGTGACTTGGGTGCTTTGGGCAGGCTCCTCAGTCAAGGGGCTGCACCAGGTCTGCCCCAGGTCCTGCCAGCGCCCACATTTCTCCCTCTACTGAGCACCCCAGAGACAAAAGTTCTTTTTCACTCAATGGCTGATGCTTCATCCTTTTTTTTTTTCCCCTTTATCTCCTAACGAGCCTAAATGGGTTGGATGTGTCTAGAGTGGATACGTTTGGTCTTGGAAAAAGCATTCTTAGCAGTTACAGAGGGAACTGATTAGCCAAGTTATTTCCTATCCTTTAAATGCTACATGAGCCCATGTAGGTTTTTACTTCCACAGTGACTTACTAAAGAGGAAATAACTCACTCTGAGCCCAGAGGAATTAACAGCCCTTTGCCTTTTAACAGAAAACAGCCAAGACAAACACCAATCAGTTTTTAATTGACGTGGACAAAGGAGAAGACTACTGTTTCCATGTTCAAGCTGTGATTCCATCACGAAGAACTAACCAGAAGAGTCCAGAAAGTCCCATCGAGTGCACCAGCCAGGGGAAGGTTATGTCCCGAGGTGAGTGACTGTGCCCATCGTTCATCTGGAGACCTGGATGCGCCTGGGGACGAGCTCCACTGGATGGTCTTCTTCCATTCGGGAAGAACTGCCTTAGTTTTCTTTGTCCTCCTGTAGGTGCTCTTACAATTTACGCATTTTTATGTTGCTCCCTTGTATCAGCAAGTGTTTTCTTGAGCACCTACCCTGTGCTAAGCTCTCTGCTGGGCACTGAGCACACGGTACGTGTGAAGGATTCAGCATTAAGTCACAGATTTCTCTGGGCATTTTTCCGTCCTTAAATTCTGATCTGAAGGATTGGGAGCATCATCTGGGTCAGCGCCCAGTGGACCTCTGTGAGCACCCACTCGGGGTGGTTGCCACAGGGGTTATAAAGTCTATTAGTCAGGGAAGGAATAGAGTGTCAGATGTACCCGTGCACACGCGTGTGCACATGGCATGGTATGTGTGTCATGCATGTGCACCGGGGCCGCACCAGGTGAGCACTGAGTCCTCACTGTTGGTGCTGCAGGTGTTCAGGCACAAAGCTAAGGCAAAAAGGTGGGGACAATCCCTCCAGCCTGGAGAGGGAAGGTGCTGGGCACTCTCGGGGAACAGAGGATCAGAGGGTAGTGCTGTTGACCTAGCTCCTTGTACGATGGATTTAAACATTTCAGTAAACCCTGCCTGTGGGTTGCACTGACAGAAGGCAAGGGCTCTGCTTCCTCCAGTTGTGACCCCTCTGTGCCCTCAAGCCAAGTCCTCGCATCTTACCCCCAGTACCCAGCTTGAATTCCACTGCTTCTGTCTCTGTGCTCACCCAGACCTCTGCCTCCCTGCCTCTCTCTGTCTGCTGAAACGTGTCCCTTGAGAACCACCGCAGATGCCACCTCCACCACGAAGGTGCCCCCACCAGTTCTCAGCTCTTCGTCACCTGAATCCTAGAACATTCCATCAGGCTCTTTTTGCCCTGTCCGTATTCCGCCTTCTCATTGCCACCAAATTCAGCATTATTTTTAACCTCTTGTTTCTAACAGCTCTTCTCATTTCCAACTTTCTAGACTGTGAGCATTACCCATTCCCTCGGTGGCCCATTAAGTGCTTTTAGCCGTTGTCAATTGCCTTCAAACATCCAGGGTTTGACAAATTCTTTCCTACTTTAAATGTGTTGTGGTGGAAAGTATAGAGGAAAGAAATTTCAAATTATGCAAAAGCAGGGTGGTCTCATTTAGGGTTATTGCCCATTGATAATGGGGTGCTCATTCTTTCTCTGAGTTGACCCGGTACCTTTTACTTTTCAGTAATGTTCTTTGTCATTGGCGCATTGGTTATCGTGGCCATCATTGTCATCATCATCCTGACTGTGTTTCTGTGCAAGTGCAAGCAGGCGAGAGCAAAGCAGGGCGGGAAAGAGAACGCCCCTCTCAATTTTGCCTAAGGAAAGCACCACAGGACCAGCCAACTACTGCACAGTTCATATTGCACTGCGACCAAGAACTCTTAAGAGAACAAACCAGATGGAAACACACAGAAGGTTCCGGGAGCCTAGAGACCTTTGGGCTCAAAGAAAGCGCTTTATCTGACCTGTTCTTCCCAAGAGCGTTCTGATTTCGGTATCAACACTATTCATTTTGGAATGTAAGAAACGGTACAACCTATTCCAAGTTTTAAAGATTTTTTTTAACACTACGGCACCTGTTGCACATACCGTGCTTTTTAACACTGTACATTCTACACTCAAGATGAAACCAGGTCATCTGAGCAAAAAGCAAATGCCCCAATGCCTTAAAGAATCCTGGGTGGACTGATAGAGAACGTTGAGTGTCTGACATCAAATCATATGGGAAAGTAAGATGAAAATTGGGAGTTAGGTGGATTTTAATAACTCATCTGTCCCTTATAATATGATGTTTAAGAGGTGTTTTTTTTTTTTTTTTGGAGTTTTTTAGGTCAACAATTTGGCAGATTTTTATATGATGCTTTAAATACAGAAATCTATTTTGGGCACATCCCTATTATGCATTACAATTTAGCACTTTAACTTAAATGCTGTTGATTAAATACTTGACAGCTCACTAGGTTTTTATATGACTACTACACAAACTGCATAGAGTTTATGACCTAAGGTACTTCAAGCTTCTGTGGTCAACATTGTATATATTTATATAATTTTTTTAAAAAGGTGATATATATAAGGATTTTCTATTTATAAAGGTAATATTGTTCTGTTTGTATATATTGAGATAATTTATTTAATATACTTTTATATAAATAAAGGTGACTGGGAACTGTCATTATTGTGTTCACGTATCTTCCATTTATTTATGGTATGCTCTTCATAATAATTGACTCTGCTGCTGTAACAAATGACCCTAAAATTCTCAGTGGTTTTTAAACAATATTTTCTTTAGTCCTTATGTGCTTTATCATTTGGTGGTTGGAGGTTGACTGCAGGTCTTAATATCTTCTCATTTCTAGGAGCCAGACCAAAGGGGAAGTCACTTTTGTTCGTTTTGCCTTTTTTTTTTTTTTAAAGATTTATTTATTTATGTATACAAGAGCTGGGGTACAAGCCAGAGTCGCGGGAGGTGAGAGGAATCACCAGACAGAGTGGGGAGCAGAACAGACAGACTGACTGAAACACACTGCAGAGGGGAGCAGCGGGCCAGGCAGGAGAGGTCTGCCTCACAGGTGGGTCCCCTCCCTGGCCGGCAGCAGGGATTGAACTCTTGCTGCAATGGCTGTGGTTTGCTTCATAGTGTGTTGCTTAACCCACTGTGCCACCAGGGAGGCCCATTTTGCCTTTTTTTTTTGCAGAGAAGGATTAGTTCCCTGGCCAGGGATCAGACTCAGGCCATAGTGGTAATAGTGCTGAGACTTAACACCTAGGCCAGCAGGGAAGCCCAGAAGCCCCTTTTGGATGAGGGCAGAAAACTGGTGGGACCAGGTAGCTGTGTTTTCAAACTCTAAGCCAACTCTTACAACATCTGTTGCACACTGGCCCTTCTCTCTGAGCAGGCAAGATCCACAGACACACCTGACGGGACTCCGCCTTGGGGGGCAGCTCCACAGGCCGTACAGCCTGGGCAGGCATGGGCATTTCAGGAGGGGAGAGAGTTCCACAACTTTCTGCAGACTTAGAGAGAGAGAGTTGCATTAGTCTGAGTTGGAGAAGAGAAAGGAAGGAAAATTCTTTGAATTATAGTCTTGAAAGACAACTGGATAAAAAGCCAATCTAATATATAGAGAGACATGGAATGAGGCCTAGATTTAATTAAAAGCAAAGTTGATTGAGAGTTCTCTGCAGGCAGGGCTGGGTCTATCCTGCTAATTGCCCCTTTAGGGTGACTGTGACCGCACCAGTGGACTCAATCATGGCTGAGTTGAATTGACTTCTAGTAACAAACAATGAGGTATCCACTCAAGAAAAAAATTAGAAAAAATAAGAAAAAAATTAGCAGAACTGTCACTTTCTCGCTATTGAAGAAGATTCTAACTAGAGATGACAATGAGGCTCCTGGCACCGAGCTAAACCACAAACACCTCTCCTTGGTGGGCCAATGGTCCAGGGGAACCTCATGGCACATCCCCCTGGAAGTGGCTCCCCAAGGAGACACTGAACAAGTAGATAAAGACTCAGTTCACTTCCAGCTGTTCATAACTTGTGATTCACATTGCTCCTAAAAGCTCTAAGCACTGTCCATTAAACCCTAAACATGAAATGTTTAGAAATGAAATAATATCACATTCTAAGGAAGGATGGAGGTGTCACCAAAAAGCCTAAACAAAACCAGCCTTGAGGTCCCCGTAAAGCTGGTAGCGTGACAGAGAATAAAAAATGCTAGTAGCATTTTGGAGAAATGAAGGGAAACAGAGCCGTGCCCGGTTTAGTGGGTATGTTTGCCATGATCCACCCTGTCCATGCGGAGAGGCTGAGTCTGGCATGGTTACAGGCTTTTGTTAGAGCAGGGCAATGAGGGAGAACAGCGCATGTGCAGCAGAGCCAACAGGAGGGAGTAGCAGGGGCCCTTGTCCTGAGAGAAGCTGCTCTGGCAATACCTTCTATCTCAAATTCCTGCTTTCACGGGACCACCCAGGACCAAGAGCTTAGAAACTCTGCAAGGCGGAGAGCAGGCCCCAGACTAGGCCTCCGAGGGGCCCTCCCTCAGGCTGCACTTACCCTGCCAGGAATAATTACAGCTTATATAACTCCCAGGCCTCCTAATCTAAGGAATTTGAATCGTCCCTCTAAAGAAAGAACAGGCAGGGTGAAAGGTCTGCCTAATAATGAGGTGCCTGGCTGTTCACAGGGAAGGACTTCATTACAGGCGTGAATGCGGCTGCACTGCGGTGACCAGAAGCTTCAGTGTTGCACATTCTAACCATGAGCCTGAACAGCTGCCCCTCTCCTGATCACTGAGATCGAACAGCTGTGGCTGGAATCAATGCCTTCAGAGTGCTGGAACAGAAAAGCTACATTGCTAACTGGAATCCATAAACTACTGGGCCAAAATATACTTCATTTTTTAATCCTGGACTCCAGTGCATCCCAGAAAACTAATTGTAAGTAAACTAAACTTTCAAGCTTGGAAGAAAGGTTTTTACCATCTTATAGACTAAGTTTGACTTAGATCTAAGGAACTAAATTTGGGAGATCCAAAGACATTTTCCTTTAGTATAGCTGATGATCTATACTCTCTTATCTCTACCCATTGAATAAACCTATTCCCAAAAGCATTTTTTACCTATTGCAGGGCATCTGGATTGAGTGTGTGTTATTTCTTTCCTGGTAGCCTGGAGTGCCTATTACTGTACTACGTGACTTTCATGCAGGCCCTTATGGGGGATTTTAGCTCTCCTCTCCCAAAGTCCCTGCTCCTCAACTGGGATCTAGGTCATTCTGGTTTTGTTGGTCATCATGCTCCGTCCCATGGCTGCAGAAATTGATTGCCTTAAACCTAGTCCAAGAATCTAGTCTAGGAAAAGTGAACCTAGGGCTTTTTCTGGGACTATTGGGATGCCTTCTTTCTTGTTTAACATAACCAAGAAAGATATGTAGCCCCAAGAGTTGTTGGTAATTGTCTGGAGATCATGAAGGGAACTAGATTGAACTGGAGCTGACATTAAGTGTTTGGTGACATTGTCAAACTGCTGGATCAAGCCTTGCCTGAAGTTATCCCTACCCAAGGCCTTACCACTGAAAATAAATTCATTTGCTTACCCAAGCTTGACTGAGTTCATTTTTATTCCAGTCAAATCACCCTAATTGATGCTGTATAAGCATTGACCATGGAATATAAACAAAGAACAAAGCCTGTAATTTAAGCTTTTAACATTAAAAAGCTTATAATGCAAAGTAGCATTCTATTTCCAAGCCCTCTAAACCACTGGTTGATATTGCCCAGAAATTACCCCTTTCCAGTATTTTCGAGATCTATTCAAAATATTGTTACTTAAAGACTTTTTGTCTTAAAAGAAAAATTTTTCTTTGACCTCCTAGAACTCCCCATCCGGATTTCTTCAGTCTCTACTCCTTCGTGGATACCAGCCTCTTATTTCTGATTTCTAAATGTTGAATTGCCTTAGTGCTCCAACCTAACCTCTATCAGTAGTCACTCTCTAGGCAATACATCCAAGCCCATGACTCCATCATCTCATTCTGTCAGGCAACATGCCCATATCCCTATATGTTCTATGTCTCTCAAGGAATGTCTTAGCTGCCAGTACCTTCCCTATAATCCACAGTTGCCAACAGATCCAATTACTTACATGACTTCTCCACCTAGAGGTCTGGTGGGCATCTCAATCTTCATACGGCCAAAGAGAATGTGTAATTTCCTCCAACCCCCAAACCCATTTGTACCCATTTTAAGAAATGGCACCATCACTGGTTCAGACTGAAAGCCTTGGTGTGATGACCGACATCTCCTTTCTTCTCCCAGACTACAGTCAATCCTCAGTGAAGCCTATCAGTGCCATCTTTCAATTTTGTCCTAGTTCTGAAGGTCACCTTCTCCTCCAATTCAAGCTGCTTTCATCTCCTGCTGGCTTATTGCAATAACCCCCTCACTGGCCTCTCTGTTTCCATATTTAGTCTCTTATAGTCTATTTTCTTTACAACAGAGCAGTTCTTTCAAAAAGGACTTCACACAAGATTTGGACAGAGGAGAAACAGCAGGCATTAGAAGGTTAGCATGGTTAGAGGTGGTGAAAGACCAGTGTGGGAAGTGTGGACAAGATTCCAGTTCAGCCTCTGCCTCCCCTAGTGATGATTTTTTTATTCCTGATCTGTAATCCTGCTGACCAACAGTGACCTCGGATGCAGAGGAAGTAGTTTCTGATGGACTTTCCCACCAGTTCTGGGGTAGCCCAAGGAGGAAATAACTGGTCTTTCCATGTAGCTTTGAGGAAGATGTGAGTATGAGCTGACACTTCCAACTTCCAAAGCAGATCACGCAATTCCTTGGTGGGCAACTCCATGCAGCGAGTGGAGCCTCCCACTCAGTTCTGCCTCCCCAACCCCCCTGGGCACCAGCACAGCCTGCCCCTCCTCCCCTCCCTGACCCTTGTGCCTTCATGCCCTCCACTCACAAGGGCTGGGTAGTGGCCCAGGTCTACAATAATGGTAACCTTCTTTTTTCCTCAGTTGATTCAATTTTTAATTCAGACTCCCTTCCCACAGGCATAGAGGTCAATTCAAGCAATTTGGTGATTCCCCTGAATGTGGACTTTTCCCTGAAGTTGCATCAAGTTACCACCACCACTGACATGTTCCTGCCCTCCAGGCCCTCCCTGACTTCCCTTCGGAGTGACCTCTCCCTTCAGCTGGGGAAATCCTTTTCTGGTTGGAGGGCAGTGGCTGGAGTGGGGATCCTCCCCCTTCCTAGTCACCACACTCTTGTAAATCTGTTGTCTGTGCTCTAGTCCTGTCTGCCCAGACTCCTGAACTAGAGGAGACTCCAGTTTTCCCTACTGGCAAGGGACATGCTACTCATGCTGTGTGACAAAAGTCCAGCATGAGGGACATTCCTGAAAAATCAGGGGCTCCAAAACTGGCCTCTGCCGGATTCCTTTAGTTTTGGCTGATTTTATAATTGTAGTTCTGTGAGTCTCATGATATGTGCTTACTGGAAGATAATCCACGGGGCACGTGTGTGTGTGTGTGTGTGTGTGTGTGAAATTGGCTGTTTTGCTAAACAAAATAACTGGTTGCTATGCATTTTGATGATGAACTCCTAATTGGCAAATACTGTAACACAAATTCAAGAAAACCGATACCATAAAACCAGGTAGTATAAAACTTGATTGAAATGTGGTTGTTTTACAAATTCAAAAGTCAGTTCTTAGACAGTTTCCCGGCCTAAACATTTACTATGGGAAACTAGCCTTGGGAACCGAAAAAGATCTCTGTAACTTGGCCCATTAAGAAAGGCCCTGTGCCTCCCAGGTGGCTCTGCATCTTCCAGGTGATAAATGAGTCAGGTGAACCCTCCCTGCCCTCCTCCCCTTTTTTCTGCCTTCGTTCTACTAAATCGTAATCATATATAAAAAGACTCCCTAATAACAAGAAACATTACTAATTTTAGATTCAGAAAAAACTTAGGTCAGTGGTTTCTTTTAAAGATTAAATATTAGAATACTGAAAGGAACATTTTGTTTCGCACATAGGCTTTACTTTGAAGGTCATAAAGTCTCCACGCTGTTCTTAAAAAAAAAAAAAAGTAGTTATCTTTCTGCTCTATGCATATGCTGATGTAATTCCACCGCTTGCTAGTAATGTATAAATAAAGACCCTGTAGGGTCAGAGAACTTCAGGTCTTTCCACCCTCCCGCCACTGGTATAATGATGGACACCTGTGATGCTGTGTGTATGCCTAGGTGGGCATGCGCAAGTGGGCGCACCTGAGTTTGGACACGGGCTTATGTGGGCAGCATCATGAGGACGCCAGTACCAACGAGCAGCGAAAGTACCAACAAGGAGCAGCAGCAGCCTCAGTAGCAAAGCAGCGGAGAGGATGAGATGTGCCAGCCTCCCGCTCCTCCCCTCACCCCCCCCCCCCCGCACCCCTGTCTGCCATGTACCTGGCCACCGCTGACAAGTATAAAAGCCTGTCTCGCAACCATCCCAGACCAGGTAGGAGGTTCATCAGCGGTTCAAGCAGTCTCTTTGTCTTCGCCACCGTCATGCTATCCCTCACACTCGATCGCACCACACCACCACGCCGGCATCCCTGAGACACCAGCTTTATACACCTCGTGCATCAACCCAGGTGCATCCACTTGCGCATGCCCACCCAGGCATGCGCACAGGTTTCCATCATTACGCCAAGGGTGGAAAAACCTGATCAACCTTTACCCTACAAAGCCACTGAGGGCTCCAAGACGCCTTCCTTTACACCCCCCCCCCCCCCCCCCCCNAGCCACTGAGGGCTCCAAGACGCCTTCCTTTACACCCCCCCCCCCCCCTCTGCTAGAACCATCCCGAACTTGCCCTGTGCTGCCTTCCTGCCGCTACAGACCCCCTGAGACTATTAGCTGGAAGATGCTCACACCCTGATGGAGTGTTCGTGTCGACTCGTTCATTCACCGATGCTGTCTCCCCCTTCTGACCCTGGCCTTAGCTGGAGCTGGTCTTTGGCACTCTGCCGACCATTCCCGAGAGGAAGGGAAGTTCCACTCCCTTCCCGAGAGGATGACCACAAGTGCAGACTGACAGAATAGGGAGCGGGGACAAGCATCGCTTGATATTACGTAGGACATCATTCCATCATTCCGGCTAAAGAAGAGCTGGAATAATCACTCGCAAGAATGCATCAATGACTCATGACGATGTTTCACCACAGGCTTACTCTTAAAAGTAGGAAGGCGTCATGGCGGGGTTTCATGCATCTGCTCCTGCGAGGGTTTGGTGGGGAGGCAGAAGGGGAGCCCTGTCTCTCCTAAGTCTAACCACGTGCTGATCTGTGAGACACGCCCCAGGTCTTCCCAAGCACCCCTCTTACCCCGCCGACTGCTCCAAGCCTAGGTTCCACTTGCCCACATTTTTAACGCCTCCCCTTTATAAACAGCCACCTCTTACTGTTTTCTTTTAAAGGGAAGTCGTTTGCATTACTGTACACATGGTCACTACCCCGCCCTTGTGGGTGGAGGATGTGAAGACGCGTGGGTCGGGGTGGGGTATCACCCAGTGACCGGCTGCGCAGGCGCCCAGGCAGTTCGCGGAGGGGTTACCCATCAAGGAACTGAGTGACTTGGAAGTTAGGGAAGTGTCAGCTCAAACTCACAGATTACATCCTGTGTGCCTATGAGTCCCTGAGAACTACTTTTCATGATCCTGGACACTTTGAGCTATTATTGTTCCAACGTTAACTTCGTCTTGTGCTTCTCAAAGTGGCCCCCAGACCAGCAGCATTAGCATCACCTCAGAACGTGTTAGGAACGCACATGGACAACTGACTGCAGCTTTACTGACTTAGCAATCTGTACTTCAGCAAGTCCTTCAAGTGATCCTAATTCCCCACAAAACCCGAGACGCCTTAGCTTGAACTCTTACATCACAAGAAGCTGGAGATGGCTGTAGACACAAACAGGGCATGCCTAGTCCTTGCAGGGATCAGAATCAGCCATCTGGAAGCCAAGCTCAAGCTAGAACACACAAATCATGAACAAAAGCCCCCACTTGTGGTGTGCACACTCCGTAGGCTTCTCACACCCGGGTCTGGTCGGACTTTTCCTTTGTGAGAAACAGATGCTGCTAATGCTGTTGGAGTGGGGCTGTTGGGGACCACGCTTTGAGGTCACTGTCAAAGAGAACCTAGCGAAACTGGGGAGCCTGTCAAGTGGGCTAATTGGTCTAAAGCTCCTCATCCTTTTAAGCCTAAATTTCAAGATTTTATGTTGTTAAAACATTAATGATTAACAAAAATATCACTCTTGGGTCTCCCTGGTGGCGCAATGGCTTGAGCACCGCATTGTTGGGTTTCCACAGCTACTTCAGCACAAGTTCGATCCCCGGCCAGGGAGGGGACCCACATGGTGCAGCAGACCTCTCCTGCCTCACCCGCTGCTCCCCTCAGCAGCGTATTTCAGTCGATCTGCCTATTCTGCTCCCCACTCTGGTGAATCCTCTCACCTCCCCCCCCCGCGCCTCTGGCCTGTACCCCAGTTCTCGTGTGGGTAAATATTTTTTTAAAAAATCACTCTCTTGGAAAATGCTTCTTAAAAAATGCATAAATTTTGAAACTGACAAATTTCAATTTTTCTTGAATACACAATGTTTAATAAATTTTAAAATAGGGTTCTAAGAAGGCTTCCAGGAAGTTTCTTAACATGGCATTCTGGTAAACAGATTTTCAGATACCACCAAAAAACTGTCCCATCAGCAAAGTACTTTGTCTTCTCTGAACACGTATCATGCCACAGATTAGCAATGTAAGTCAGGAAGAGCAGGAAAATGCCCCTCACTTGGGTAGCAGCTTTTGGACTGGAAGCAGCCTTATGACTAAGATTGTGGCGCCACCTTCAGGTCTGGAGGAGGATCGGCAATTTGACCCCAATGGTCAGAGACTGGGTTACGAAAGATGTGAAAGAATCCTTAATATAAACCAAAACACCTGTAAATGATTAACAATGAGGGCGCTGGGGGGAGGTGTGGACAGAAGCATTGAACCAGAGAAACTTCTCCAAGTTGCTGTAACTCTGCCTCTGTTGGTGGCCACAGCTGCTAGATCTCCCACTGTCTTGCTACTAGAGTGGTTTAGGAACGACTTTGGTATTTTAGTTAAAGATGGAAATTCTTGGACCCCACCAGAGAAGACGTGCTCCACCTCTTCCATGGATGGGGAGGTCTACAGTCCCTTCTTTGAACCGACAAATCTTTGTAACTACCAGTGCTGATTTTGGGGATACATTTGAATCAAGCAGAACACAAGGTCAGGATAAGCAGCAAAGCATTTATCCTGTATGCGATCGGACAAGACAACTTAAGAGGAAATCTGTCCCGGTAACAAGCTCAAGACATACACTAGAATATTCATCATAGATGAAAAGTCCTTACTCTTCGATTTGTCTTCAGGTTAAACTGCCAATTCCCAGTGCAGGCCATGGAGGATACCAATAGGATTTATGTGGAAAAAGATGTTCCGTGATCAAGCATGTCTTGGACACACTGGCTTTTATTCTTAAGATGTTAGTGTATCCTGAGTCTCCAGAGGACCTACCTTTACACCTCAAGGGTGAAGCACTTAAATGTTTATTAAATATTAAAAGGAAGGAAAAAATGGGAAGACATCTTTTAATGGATTTATTACAGAAGGAATTGGGAGGCATTTAGGAGCATATTTCTAGTAGAAAGTTTAGGGTAGCCTAGAAATCTAAAACTCTCAAACATTTTAAAACTTTTCTCAGTACTGGAAATATCTTGTCAGGTCTTCTGGCTATTTGGTGCATTTGTGAAGTATATGAAAGGTTTTATCTGGCTTTTCTAAAAGCTTTATCTTCATTCAGTTAAAAACCACATTTGATAAGACATTTCTAAAAGAGAATTTGGGTGCTAAAAATTTACTGTTACTCTTGTGTTTTTCAAATCAAAACTAGACGAACTACCTAGTATTCAGAAACCAGAACAAAAAGAACAAGCAAACATTGTATAGGATGTCTGTTGTTGTTTTTTTTTTTTTTTAATCAGAACAGAAAATAGGTTAAGTATACAAGTTTGTGAAAGAGAAGTGGTAAAAATTCAATGTTATGCATTATGGAATCAGTACATCAAGTTTTACTTCAGTAGCGGTGATTTTTAAATTCTGCAAAAAACCAAGACTAGTTATGCAGAAACAAGAATACAAAATGCCCCTTTCTGAACCCTAGGTTTGATAAAAACTGATTTCCTATCTTGTTTATTGATACAGTTTCAGTTTTCCCTGTGCAAATAATACATATAGTCATTAACAGTGGCTTGGCAGGTGAAACAGATTTATCTTAGTATTTTTGACATAATAACTCAAATATAAAAAAGTTATTAAAGATTCAGAGAGAAACCAGCGCCTAGGAAACATAATTCACTCGTGTGTATGATTTCAAAAGCTATTTTGAAACATAAAATCACAGTCAAAGACAGTGATGACAGTGCATACTCAGTGCATTCCTATGGCTCATCTGGAGTTTATCACCACGTAACCACATTTGTGATGAATGGGCTTCTGGCAGACATAAATCCATCTAATTCTTTAGAAAATCTAAAAACCATATTAGACTTTGAGCTTGACATTTAAGGACTTTTGTGTTTTACTATCCCAAACGTTGGGAAGACCAGGTGTGAAACGTAGTAACTACCCCCGGTAAGCAAGACTGCACTTACACTTCTGTTACACCAGCACGAAGAACCATCTCCAACAGCTCAATACTGCAAAGACTGAGAGGGGCACATTTATTACTTAGCCTAAGAAAATTTAAATGGCTTTCCTGGAGTCAAATGTACCCCAAGACAATGACAAGGAAGAAGGATGACTTTGGCAGGCAGGGAAATCTGCCACTGTGTAGTAAACGCTACTGCTATGCAATGACGATTCCATTGCTATAATACACAATGATTTGTTTGGTTCCCACAATCATGGGAGATGAGAAACTGAAAGTTTCTTGTGCGAATAGGACAACTTTCTTGTGAGAATAAGACAAGTGATGACCCTGGATTTAAATAGGGTTCTTCATTGAAGGAAAAAATAGAGCCATAAAAGTCAAATTAGCTGACTTCAAATGGTTTACATCCCAGGATGAATCAGATTACACTGATTTAAGCCCAATTTAATTTAGGCAGGTTTTTAACCACAAGAATAAGGACATTCTTAGTACATATTAATAATTAAACCAACATATACACAATTAGCAATATCCTATATAATATTAAATGTTTTAACAATGTTCTCAATTATTTTGCATCTGGTTAATTTGGTGCTTTCATAAAAAAAAAACAAATAACCAAGCTCAACTTTATTTTACAATGTATGCTGTAATCTCTAAGTGTATTCTGTAATTATTGAAACCCATGGGTGTAGTCCTCTGGTTCTCTTAAGAGCCAAATTCAACTGTGTCTTCTGTTATCTGTTTGAATTCATAATTGCCTCTGCCATCCATATGCAGGTAGTACTATGGAAAAGAAAGAGGGAAAAAAAATCAGTAAGAATTTTCCTTGTATTCAAGATTTATGTAAAGATTATAATACCAGAAAATGATTGGGGATGTTTATTTTAAGACACTAAAACTTTCAAAAGTTCATACAGCAAGCCCTCATTTAACATCTTGGATAGGTTCTAAACTCCAGCTTTCCACAAAACAACGTATAACAGAATTGGATTCTTGGATAATGTCATTTCACTCAAAGTAGGACAGGATTTTCTCATCAAGTAATGCTCAACAAATTGAAGTTGAGGGACTGCTGTATCTATGGATACAGTTCTTGAGGGGTAACTAAGGTCTGCTCTTTCTAAAAACAGCAACAGGTAACTGGTTGGAACTGACATAAGTACTTTCCTTGAGGAGAATGGAAATACTAGAATTTTTCATTATTTTAAAAGAACCAAAGCCATAAGCACCTCATAAATTAAAATGCTTCTATAACCTCACTAGGAAGGCTATAATCTACCGCACATGGAACTGTGTCTCATCCAAGGCTGTTCAGTAGGCAGCCTCTAATAATTCCTTTAACTGATGACCCAGATCAGCTTGCAACCCTTAATTTATTAAGGTTTTTTTGTTTTGGGATTTAGCCGAGAAGAGAAAGGGCAATATATTGTGCCCATAAGCCCCCATCTAGAAAGGCACTTAGGGCAGCAGTTATAAAACTGCTTTTATTATTTTTTTTTTAAAGGAAGAGACTCCTGTTTTTCTCTTTTTTAGGCATTCTGGCCTCTGTGTCCTCTCTCCTTCACACGCTCACTGGTCTGATGACTGTGTCTGATGCTGGTCTATACCTCCAGAAGAGGCAGGGGGAAATCCAAGGGCTCCCACCATTCCACGGCTGTAATGGATGTGACCTTCTGAGAGAACACACTGCTTTGATTTCTAATTTTTCAATTTATATAAAAAAAAGGACAGTTTATAATGTGCCACAGATTTTTAAGAAACTATCTGTAAAGGTCACTCAGGTATATAGCATCTCATCCCACTTACTAAGCCTTCTCATTGGGGTTCCTCTCTGGCCCTCAGCAGTCTCTGAGACAGGCAGGGAAGGATTGTAACTTAGTCATATGAAGAAAACATCCAAAGCCAGACAGAGTGAAACCTGCCCCCAGGTTCTTAAACTTCACATCCAATGCTCTTCAATTTCTGTTTCGTGTGCTACTATTTAACCCAAAAGGTCTGGAAGTGGAAATCCAGCACTCTGCATCGCTCACAGCACCAAGCTACGTGCGCAACAAAACGGGTGTTCAATCAGGTGTGTGTTTTATGGGACAAAATGCCAGTACCACAGTTCTGATTTTTCTTAAACCCTTTCTTTTACCTAAAAATTTCTTATCCATTGGGAAGGGGAAAAAGGAGAGGAAAAGGAAAGGAACAGGGGGAGAACATAAGTGAGGTACGCTGTGTTTATTTTTAGGGTGTGAGCACTTTAGAACTCCCATCTTGGGATGGGCAGGGCTAGGGCGCCAGAATAAATAAGGCACCTGCCCAGAGCACAGCCCTCGCTGTGGCGTCGGTGCGGTTACAGTGTCGACCTACATGAATCTACTTCAGTACCGCACAGTGATAAACACAGCTGACGTTAGGCAACCTTGCCCAGCCATCCTGATCGCTACTAAAAATGTGCCTTAACATTTTGTCACTTAATCCTTCTTAAGACTCTTCCTCTTCTGTCAATATAGTGGAGGGTAAGAAAAAGCTGACTTAGTCATAGCTGCGACAAGATTATGTAACTATTCATTATCATACAACAGTCATTTCTAAACCAGAGAACTGATATCATATACAAGTAGGAATTTTTTGCATGTATCCTAGCTGTCAAAACTGATGACTAAAACAATATTTAAGAAAGTCTTGTTTTACAAAACTAAAATAGAATCGTCTTTCTCCGTAAGATACATGCTTATCAGGAAATACACAGCAGGAAATTGAAAACAATAATCACCTAATACACATACTTAAGTAACAGAAACCTTCACTGTACCATCCATGTCAGAAATACAAACCTCATGGTGCTTCCAAAGAGACTTTCTGTGTGACACAGTGAAGAGGGTGATGCCAACCTATGCAGGGAAAGCAGCAAGGTTTATTATCAATAACACGGAGTTGCCAGAACTGGGCTACATAAGTTGTTAAGATGACTCTGCAGTCACTACAGTTAAAAAATCAGTTATCGACGAGAAGAAATTATAGCTGAAGCCAAGTGTTCAAGGTAATGCAAAGCATGGGCCAGCCACCCCATAACAAAGAAACAAAATTTAGAAATAAAGTCTTAAGGAAAAAAATAAAACCAAACTAACAAGTCCTGGTGATAAATACATTATTTGAGGAGGGCAGGACACAGGTATCCTAACATGGTTTCTATTTTGTTAGCAAAAGGTTAAACCCAGAAAATTTAGTTAACATGGCACCATGTTAACTGTCAGTTTGTCTTTCTAAGGCCCAGAGCCCATTACTCATAACCTTGCTTTGGAATATAGATTTTGAAAAAGTAGTTTTTGCCACCCCCAGAGGATTCTGGCATGGATTCTGTAACTGAAACACGAATGTGTCTGCAGCAACACTTAGGGACAATGACATAAGTGACAAATAAAGAACTTAAATACATTTCATTACTTCACGGAGTTTGCTACCCGATGGGCCTACTAAAAACAGTGAAAATCTTTTGACTTTAAAAACTTTCTGGGGTTTAGATCATAAATACCTTTTATATTTAGTGCAAATTCCCAAATAAAAACAGGGTATACTAGTCTTGTTCTTAAAATCCATCAAGAACATACATGAATGATGACAACAATGTCTCAAGGAAAAACAAGCGGAGAGCAATGAACAATTACTCTGGAATAGAAACAATCAGGCTCCAAATAGGTTTTCAATGAAAAGACACTTTGTTTAAAAAAAAAAAATGTGTGTGTGTGTGTGTGTTACCCAGGCCAAAAAAAGGGATGAACAAATTGAAAATGCTAAATGGTTATTGTTGAATTTTTAAAAAATGATATTTATAAAGCTAATGGAACAAACTAAGCAAATATTTATTTATTATCTATAAGAAAAGGGGGAAAAGAGAAATAGATACACTATTTGCTTTATAGCCAAGACACCGGTAAACAGGTTTATATACAGAATTCATTTATAATTCTTTGTCCTTCACATACTGTCAATCAAAATCCTTATGAAACAGGAGTCACCCCTGGGTGGTGACTTGGATTCTGCTCGCTGGATAAGGATTTGGCTGGACGCAGAGAACAGGGTGGGGACAGGCGCCCCCCAACGAAGACGGCCGTCCCGTGCTCACCTTTCGACAGTGGCTGTAGATGTAGCCCTCCACGTCCACGCTGACAGCACTTGTGCACTCGTCCAGAATGGCGAACTGAGGCTTGTGGTAAAACAATCTTGCCATCTGAAGCAAAAAAGAAACATTCTGTATAATCACACACAGGCCTAAAATTAATAAGCTAAAATAAACTTATATTAAACGTGCATGTGTCTACCAGAAACATTCAAGTATCTGATAAATGAGTGACTAAACACAGTCACCTGTCATGCAGGTTCTAGGTCAACACGTTCTAGGTCACGCCTTGTTAGACGACCGTCGTGTGAATACACGGGACACTGCCACAGACCTCAGGGTACAGGCCCCTCCACACCTGGGCTATACACAGGGACCACCGTGACATTCGTGGTCCACAGCTAGTGGTGCATGACTATAAACACGATCTTGGGGCTTCTATTAGGATGAGGTGAGGAAGGGGAGTAGCCAGTAAAGACTACCCAAAAGTTCTGCTATCCAGAGAATGAAAGCTATAGATTATAGGGTAAGGCAGCTTGCTTTTTAGACCTGGGATACCTGAAAGTGTCTTTCTGAAGGAGAAGAACTTGAAGAGATTAAATATGGGGTGTGTGTGTGTGTGTGTGTGTCCATGAAAACCTTAAGAAAAGGGATAAGATAAAGAAAAGATCCAAAAACAGAGATGGATGCAGTTAGCCTCTCTCAAGAAGAAAGATGGCAAATCGTCCACAGAGGTCAGGGAGATCAACACAGCTCTTTGCAAAGTTAATTAAGGATAGTGGTTATCTCAAGGGATTCCACAAAAGTCCCTCCTCTGGTTCCATGGAACTCTCTCAATCCTCCGCACACACTTTCCCACTCTGTCTCTCCCATGATGCCGCCAGCTATGTGCTAATGCCATTCAAGTAGACTAATGTGTCTTGAGTCTCTGA
Organism: Galemys pyrenaicus; assembly: GCA_019455555.1. NCBI lineage: Eukaryota > Metazoa > Chordata > Mammalia > Eulipotyphla > Talpidae > Galemys > Galemys pyrenaicus. The sequence goes on from JAGFMF010011858.1 coordinate 3,519,992, forward strand.
ACACTGCCGCCTGAGGCTGACAAGCCATCCCCCGCCCCTCAGCTTTAACAGTTAGGAAGTGTATTCGCTTAGCAAGCTACTAAATGGTACAAAGGCTCAATTTCCTAACATGGGATATTCAGTTCTTAGCTCACAGGACCTGCATATCATCAACTAGTCACCCAATAAAAACTAGCTGTCATTGAGTTGAAATAACAAATCCTCCTTTTTAAGTAGTGAGTTATTTTTTCAATAGTGGTGGAGTAGACACTGGGATAGAAAGTGAGAGACTGGTAGTTTTAAAATAAGTGCCATAAAAAATGAGAGGCGTGGAAACAAGAAAAATGATGGCCAAGAGCCATGCAGCGAGCCCCTGTAAGACTGGATACCAGGGACGTGTGGGGACACCAGTCCAAACTCCTGTTTTTCCAGCTGTGTCCACAAGTCGATATACAGTCATGCCAAGGAAAACAACTGTTGCTGGGCTGGAGTTCAATTAATGTGAAGAAATAAAAAGTGGTAATTAATATGAATGAATTAATATGAAGAAACAAAAAGTGAGAAAGGAAGTTAAGCGGAAAGGGTCATTTGTTCCTTCCTTCAAGAAATCTCTCCTGGGTACCTGCCATGTGCCAGGGCCAGACTATTAAGTCTGTACTGGACAGGAAAGACGATAATATGGACTGATCTCCTGAAGAAAGGAGAGGGGCCAATATTCTAGAGTCTCAGATAGGTCGAAGAAGGGGTATAGTTGCCAATTAGGTAAAAGAAAAAGAATGACAAAATGGATTTTTAAAGAACTCTGATAATTTTATTAAAGTAGTTCTGGTACGGGAGCTTTGGCCCCTCTCTATACTTTTACAAATACTTCAACTTTTGCTTTCTTTTCTTAGTTTTAAAATAAGAAAACCCATTACCAAGTAAGAATAACAAGAATAGTAGAGTGCAAAAGATGATTACAGGATGGGGAAAGGATACTGAAGACATCTCAGAACCCAACCAGATGACCACATATTCCAGCACCAATGTGCTACAGTTTCCCCAGCTTTTAGAAAAATGGATTAATGGTTTATGATTGATCTACAGCTTTTCCTTTCTGAGGCACTGGCAGTATTTTTATGAAACGATCAGAATTTCAAATTTACGTGCAAGTTAAACATTTTTAGGCGCTTTTGATCATTTAGTCAATACTGTTATAATTGTCATATAAAAAGATTAAAATAAAACTGTGCCTTGGTTAATCAAAGTGCCGGACTCTTAAGAGCGACTTTATGCAGCCCTTGCATTTCCATGCGGTGCCTTTCCCAGCACACTCACCGCCATTCTTTGCTTCTCTCCACCACTGAGTACATCCATCCAGTCTTGAACACTGTCCCAGCCTCCTTCGCGTTCAAGGATATGCCCCAACTGGACATTGTCTAAATATTCCTTCAGTACCTTTCCACAAAACAATTAAAGATGAAATCAAGCTTAATACAGACCAACAATCTTTAGTTTGCTTTATCTTTTACATTAGGACAGCCATGCCTATATTACTAACGTCACTGAAGGGCCACATTTCACAAAAGGATGTGGCACAAAGACAGCCTAAGCCCTGTAGTTTCTCTATTAACTAGTAGGTTAAAGAGAATACTACTGCTGTGCATAATTAGAGGATGAGGGCAGCAAGAAAACAAGCAACAGTGTAAAGCCAAAGTTAAACACACAGTAAGTCATATTTAAGCATAGAGGTTAACATCTTCCCTCAACTAGGAAAGCTCCAACTATGACAGACTTTAAAGGCTTTATTGATCAGGATAAACTATTTAATTGATAAGATAAAGAACAGAAACATCTACAGCTAGTAGGTCTAGACTTAAACATCCCCTTACGAGGTCAGATATCCCCTTCCTTTTCTGATCTTCTTTTCCATCTGGATAGATCACTTGGTCTCGCAGAGTTCCGAGGGTCATGTACGGTCTCTGGTAGTGGGAGGATGATAATCATCAGAAAGGAATGTTTCAAAAGTAAGTACAAAGACCTTTATATATGTGAGGTTACAAATAACTCAAACAAGGTCTCACCTGAGGAACGTAAAATAACTTCCCTCTGTCTGGCTTAGTGAGACGTCCTCCAAAAAGAGGCCATAACTATAAAGAACAGGGTGGAGAGGAGCAGTCACACTTTTCACGATATGGCAGCCAGTGTACAAAAAAGATGTAAAACTTTAAGGTCAGTTTGTACTTACTTCACCAAGAACACGGAAAAGTGAACTCTTCCCACACCCATTTGGACCACAGATGAGAACATTGGCCCCAGATCGAACCTGAAAGGAGAATTAGTCAATGAATTAATTACACAGAGTGATTATGTACTACTGGGTGAACACTTCCTTAAGACCAAATAGCTCTTTGCTAATGATAAACTTTATTTTGTTTATAAATGGGATATTAGGTAGAAGTGAAGCATATGGTTAAGGGAAACTTTTTCTTGTGTTTGCTTTCAATGTTTACTCACTTTTTTTTCCACATTGAGAATCATTATTGACTGATAAACAACCTCAATCAGAATACAAAAAGCTAAAGCCTCCCCAAATTGAGAATTCTTAAAAACAAATGTGTATACACTCTTTTCTTTTAAAAACTAGAATCATGTATACTATTCTCTTACTTACTGTTTTATAATATACTAGGTATTCATCCGGGCCAGTATATTCAGATTCCCCCCGCCCCATTCTTTTTTAAATGTGCAGTGTATTCCATAGTAAAGATATATCGTGATGTATTTATTTATAAAGATTTTTTACTTATTTATGCATACAAGAACTGGGATGTAGGCCAGAGGCATGGGGTGTGAGGGGATTTACCATAGACAGAATGGGGAGCAGAACAGGTGGCTCCACTGAAATACACTGCTGAGGGGAGCAGTGGGAGAGACAGGAGGGGTCTGCTTCATTGTGTGGGTTAGGATTAAACTCATGCTGCAGTGGCTGGCAATAGCTTGATAGCGCTGAGACTTAACCCTTCCATCACCAGGGAAGCCTTCTGATAATTTATTTAAATATTCCCCTCTTGTTAAATATTTGGGTCATCTATAATTTGTTTTACTCTTTACTACAATGGAACCCCAAATCAATGCATTAATAACATGTTTCTCTAGATCAGATTCTTAGAAATTATGTGTTAGATCAAAATATGCACGCATAAAATATTTATTTATTTATTTTTGGACAGTAGTAGATTTATTAAGTACCCCCCAGAGTATAAACACAAATCAGTAAAAAAACAGAACAAACCGTAAAACATCAGGCCCGCAGCCAACGATGAAGCAGAGACAGAAGCGTCTCTGCAAGAATCACAAAATTGTTCAACAACAATGGAAAAGTTAAGCTAAGAAAATGTAGTAAGTGGTTAAAGTCTAAGCTTCCAGTTTTATGTGTTAATCCACCTTATCATGAATCACAACACCTGAATTATAATTCTAATTTACAATGTTACACAACAATGTAGCAGACTAGGAAAGAAGGCAACAGAGAGATATGAGTTACCTTAGCTGTGGAATCTGCCTTTGATAATTATTTTCAACTGCTGAGTTTTGGGCTCCTAGTATTTAATTCAATATTTATTGAAAGCTCAGTATCAGACTCTAGTCTAGGAAAGGGGCTACATATATATGAAAGAGACAAAAACCAAAACCCCACCTTTCCCTTTCTGCTTTATTTTCTAATGAGAGACATGTAATAAAGAATATGCATAATAAATAAACAGTATACTAGAAAATAAGTGTCATGGAGAAAAATAGAAACATGGGAGTGGATGGGGGAGTTGCATTTTCAAGCAATTAGGACAGACCTCACTGAACATGACTGGACAAACTTTGAAAACAAGGAGTGAATTGGATGCACATTTGAGGTGGAACATCCAGTCCTAACCCTACCCTTAAAAAGTAAATGCAGAAGCCACCCGAGGCAGGAATGTAGCTGCACTATTCAAAAAACAGGCAGCAGATTTAGCTAGAAAAGAGTAAGTGGGAGGATAAGCTCAGGGAATTAAGAGGTAGAGTAGCCGCAAATCTTGTAAGGCGCTGTCTGCCACTGAAAGGACTCTGGCTTTTACTATGATGAAATGGAGCACCATCAGCATTTTCACAGTAGTCAAAAGTGGAAGCAGCCCAAGCAGATAGTGGATGAATCAAAAATCACTAGTGCACAATGAAATATTATTCAGCCTTAAAAGGGAATGAAATTCTGGCACATGCCACAATACAGCTGAACCTAAAGACACTATGCTAAGTGAAGTAAACCAGACACAAAAAGAACAAGTACTGTATAACTCTACATATATGAGGTATCTAGAACAGGCAAATTCGTAATGATGAGAAATAGAAAAAAAGCTACTTGGGCCTTGGGGCGGGATGGGGAGGAGAAAAGGAATTACTGTATAATGGGTACCCAGTTTCTCTTTGGTAAGATATCAAGTTCCAGAGATGGTTCATAGTGATGGTTGCACAACATTAACAGCACTTAACTGTACACTTTAAAAAGGTTAAAATGATAAATTTTGTTACACATATTTTACCACAGTAAAAAGAATGAGCCTCTGAAAGTTAAAAGTTCCTAATCTATCACAGTTATCTATAATAAAATATCACAGCTTATGCACATCAATGTTAGAGAATGAGCTGTTCCAAATGACTTTTCCAGAGAAATGATCTGCTTCTGAGAAATTATTTGAAAGAATCATTTTGATGGATTTCTTTCCAAACAATCACATAGTTTCTTCTCCTCTAAAATGGAATAATCTTCCTGACAATGAAAAGTTCTTGCATATAATAATTGTATTATACTATGATTACTATACTATGATACTGACCTCCTTAGGAGTGCCTATCATTTCAAGAGCTGTCAGTGACTTGACTACTGTGTTTTACTTTAGTACTGTCAATATATATTCTTTCTGGCCCTAACCAGTTACTGTGGTTTTCACTGGTTTCCAATACCCCTCCACACTACTGGTTACAATAAGCCAAGAAATCCAAAAATCAAATTTGTAATAACTAGGCTTATTAAAATCCTTAGGTACTCTCTCTTACACTCAAATGTAGTAGAGTCTACATTAACTTTTCTTTACACTAATGTTTGATAATGTTGGACAAAACTTCCAATATGACATCAGTCATGCATGCCAATGATAATAATTCCATGTAAAAGAATTATAAAAGTGGACATTCTTTCCTAGTTTGAAAAGACTAAAATTCTCTGAAGATTAAAAGCCAAAGATAATTTTTATTGAAAATTAAGATATTAATGACTGTATTACTGATTACAGTATCAGTATCCTGAATTACTTTTCTGGGGCAATGAATACTTTGAACCACCACACTCTTACCAATGAAACTATTTTCCTAGAAATTACACTCTGTAATTAAGCCTACTTCCTACAAATTTACCATAATAAATCATCACAAATTCTACATATAAATATGACTTAAGTAAAGCAGGTTCTATAAAAGCATGCCATATAAAGATTTATAGGCTTCTTTAAACATTAAAATATACTTCACTAAAAAGGCAAAAATCTGAGTAAGTTACAAAGGACTATTTTAGCCCTTATATGATAGCCTGAAAATTGATCTCTTCAGTCTACATCTAAACAGATTAATATGCCTATGCTAGGAAAATTTATAAAGGAATAAAATTTCCTACCTCAAAACAACTTACATTACTTGGCTATTACATAACCAAAGGACAAACTAATCATAAAGCAGGAAACATTTATCTGTGATGTCAAGTCTCAGTTTTATTATGCCTCTTTCAAACTGAAAGGAATCCTTATTTTCAAGTAAAACAGATGGACCAGAAAGGAGTGGGAGGTTACAAAGAACTGAAGAATGCTTGTTGAATAAAAGAAAGCTATGTCAAGAAAGCAATGGTAAGACAAAATAAATGAGAAAAAAACGAATTTATCTTAGACTATCTTAAGCTAGAAACAGAAGAGGATTTCATAGCCAGTGACCGCAGGGCCAGAAGTCAAAGAAACAGCTCCCAGAGGAAAAATAGAAAACCAAAAATCACAGGCTAAACAGCAGGTGGTTCAAGGTCATAAAGTAAAATACACAAATGAGCAGAGATGCGATACAAAACTAAAATAAGATTTTTCAAATGAAGAGCAAAAAAGTAACCGGTCATTCTGAGACTGTAACAATAAAATTATATGCAGTAGAACTAAACTTATAGTGGTCAGGAGTATACAATCCAGATACAAGTACTTTAAAGTAAAGGGTTTTTGGGGCCTCCCTGGTGGCCTAGAGGTTAAGTCTCAGCACTGTGGCCACCAGAGCCTGAGATCGATCCCCGACCAGGGAGCTGACCCACCTATTGCGCAGCAGACCTCTCCTGCCTCGCCCGCTGCTCCCCTCAGCAGAGTATTTCAGTTAGTCTGCCTGTTCTGTTCCCCACTCTGTCTCTGGTGAATCCTCTCACCCTCCCCCCATACCTCCGGCTTATACCCTAGTTCTATACAAAAATAAATGAAATCTTTAAAGAAAAAAAAAAAGGCTTTTGGGCTGTAAAGGAAGCAACCGTTTTAGTGTAGTAACGTATGACAGAGTACCACCACAGCATAATCATGATCCATCGACCCACGTAACTGCACATACAGACCCCACGTCCCTCCTCACTCTGCCAGGCCCTGTATGCACTTGCACTGCTGGTGTGTTCTATTTCTGTACACAGAGGGAAGCTGGAGAAGGGACCAAGAAGATTCCTAAGTGAATTAGTCTCATGGCCCTTTGTATCATTTGATAGTGGCAACAAAGGAGCTACTAGAAATCTAACAAAGATAGGGTTCTGGACCCTTGTTTATCCCTGAAATCAAGACTGGGGGTGGCTCCTACTTTGCCAGAGAGCACCAAACCCACTGGGGCAGCCAGAACTAAATGCAAAACCTTTCTGTGTACGTGGAGTCATTCAATATTAACCTCCTGTATTTACATTCACTCTACTTCCACTTGTGTTTCTTGGCTTGAAAATAAATGTGATAACACAACATTTATGGCTGCAAAGTCCACAAAGTACTTTGCATAACCAATATTTTCTAGCGCCTTAAAAAGTGCAGATGTATGTAATAAATATACATGACTGAAAACTAAAGTTATAACAACCTAAAAACAAATCTGATAATTATGCTCTTTATTTTATGAGCTCTCAAGACAACATTCCTTCAATAAAAACAGTGGGGGAAAAAAATCCCCATAGGAAACACAAATTACAGGAAGCCACATACATAGAGAGGGATCCTAGAGTTGTGCTGTCCAATACAATCACCACTAGTCACATGTGGCTGTTCAGTACAAGCTCTAATTTATTAGGATGAAATAAAACTTGAAATTCAGCCTCAGCTGCATTAACCACATTCTAAGCATACAGCAGCCATAAGTAGCAACTGTGCAGGCCAGTGCAAATGTCCATCATTGCAGCAAGTTCTGCTGGATGGTGCTGCTCTAGGGAAGCGCTATCTGGAGCTGGGAGACAAGCTACATAAAGCCACAATTAACATGTAACCTAAACAGTAACCCAAAGGCCTTTAGGAGTCTTATAAATCATACCACATACTCCTCTACTGTATTTTCTTTTTAATTTGGCCTGCACATTCTCACTTGGTGAGCAGACAACGAGTTGGCACCGCTAGTCTCTTGGCACATGTGTTATATGTTTTGGGGAGTGGCTCTCTGTTGTGCTGTTGTACTGCTCCTCTGTTTTCATCAGTCGTGAAAAAGTCGACATTATATTTTTATAGGTATAGAGCCAGGTGGCACAGTCCATTTTTGTTTAACCAAGAGACTAAAATTACATTTACATGTTCAAACATTCATTCTACACCAGAGATTCCAAATAACTCTACCTTCTGTGGCTTTCTTAAAACAGACTTTATTGGCAGAAGATTTTTAATAGTAACATTTCAAATTTTAAAATTTCTCAACTAAGAAAAAGAGATTTCTGTTGTATGGAAATGGAGCTTTAAAAGCAATTTTATGGATTCAGAGGCCAAGCCAAGTCTTAAAATGATTTTCAATATCCTGACAATAGTTGTTAATTTCACATTTTGAAGAGGACTTAAGATTTCAAATAATCATTTAAAAACTTACTTCAAAATTAAGGTCTCGGATCAAGATATCTCCATTTGGCGTTGCTAAAGGAACATGATCAAACCTGCAGACAAAATTAATAAAAAGAATAACTGTATATAAAAACTAAGGAAATGGAAGCTTAAAGATAAAGGCTACTTCACAATGTAACAAACATTTACTTTATCATCCTGAAAATATTTCCTATACATACTTGATAATGTTATCTGCATTGATGATTTCTCCGGCACCGGGGATTAGGGGGATGGCTTGTGGTCCTTCAATGCCTTAAACAGAGAATAAGTATTAAGGCATCCAACTATATCAGCAAAAACTTAATCTATGTGACCTAGCACATTCATATTTACCCCTTTCCTGTTGTGAGACCATTGTGCGTTCATATTTGCCATGATTTAAATCCTTTAGTACTTGCATTAACTCTGTAATCCGAGCAGTAAAACTGAAATTAAAAAAAAAACCCACAGTTAAAACACCAAGGTTATTATAGTTTTTATTTTTATTTATTTATGCATTTGTTTATTACTTATTTCACATCTTTTATTCTACACAAATTTAAATGGTTTCTAAAATTATAATTTAGTTTAAATGAAATAACCTAAAAAGTCTCATCAGGGCCTCCCTGGTGGAAGGGTTAAGTCTCAGCACTATGAAGCTACAGGCAGCCACTGCATCACGATCCCCTGCCAAGGAGCTGACTCACAGGGCACAAACCTCTCCTGTCTCGCCCGCTGCTCAGTCGATCTGTGCCTGTTCTGCTCCCCACTCTGTCTCTGGTGAATCCTCTGAGCCCCTGCACCTCTGGCCTACACCCCAGCTCTTGTATGCATAAATAATCTAAAAAAAAAAAGTCTCTTCAACATTAATATAAGAGCTAGTATACGTATTTTATTATATTTCATAGGAGAGCAGGATATAGATAAAAAAGGAGGATTCAGATTCCCACCTAAATAAATACTTCATTAACAGGTAAAACAAGAAGGTTGTCTGCTTCTAAAATTTTAAGGGAGTTTCTAGTGGAGACTAAAGGAGGAGTAATGCCTAGTGCGTCCCTTAGATCCATAGTTCCCCCAAGGAGTGAGAAATTTATAAAGCCTTGTGTAAATTTGGCCTAGCCTGAAGAAGGCATTTTTGTTTGTATCGCAAACACATACTACCTCCCTGCAAACAAGAATTTGGAAGATTCCTCTATTACACTGAAGAGTAGAAAAGATGAACGATTCTTAATATTGGCCAGGAATTAGTATGCCCATGGAGAGCAATAAAACCACAATCAAGAGTATAAGAACAATGATCAAAGAAAAGCATTCTCATCAAAGCAAGAGGATTTTTCTATGACTAACAAGCAGAAACCTAAAGAAGCAGAATCATCCCATGTGCCATCAACTGTGAAGACAATTTATTAACAAGTTGGAAAAACATCAGCATTCTCAAGAGAAAGTAGCTCCTCATAACACTTCACAATCTCTGTCTTGCTACACAGCCCTTAATCGCCATAAAAGGAGAGAAGGAATGAAAAGACATATGCCAATGATCACAAGGCCTGGGAAAGATCTTAAGAAATCCAATTTCTTTAAATAACTTGCAACTTATGGTGCTTTTCAAATTGCCATGTTTTTTATATCACACCAGTCCTTTATATTAGAGTTTGAAATACTGAAATACTTAGTACCATTTTATGATCTACAAACAATTTTACTAGCTAATATGACCATATTTACAACTGCACCTACAAATACTGCTAGGTAACTTTTCATTTTTTTCCATTAAAATCAAATTATCATTGCTCATCTGTCTTACTAGGTTGCCAATATCAAAGATCTACAAAAAATATATATATATATGGCAGGACACAAAAATTTAAGTTAGAATATTCTATTCACTAACTTAACTTTCTATGAATTAAGAAAACACTCTCAAGACTTAACATTTCTCAACAGATTGCACCCCAGGGGGAGATGCTTGAGAATCCCTATCCTAGTTTAAAGCTCAAAACAGCAGCTATAAGGAAACATGGTAAGTTCACAAATAGAAAAATTTCCTTAATTTTCTATTAAAAGCAGCATCAAGTGGCAGGAAATGGGGATTCAGTTGCCCCATTAAACTCAATGAGGCACCATCATTAAGGATGATGTATTTCCAAAATTTATTCTCTACAACCGTTCATTATCACTAATCTTACCCAGCCAGTCGGGTCATTTCGCGGCCAGCCAAAACTATCCGACCCAGAGCTTGAGACATTCGCAAAAGCATTCTTCCACTTTGGTAGTAGTCCTTAAATAGAAATAAATGTTAGCTTTCACTAATATTTCTGAGAGAAAAAACTAGTTTTTCGCTATTTTAACATGTAAGTTTTCAACTTATTACTATTATTGGTCGGCCTTACCTCAAGAAGTTCTGAATGTGTGCTCTTGAGGTGTCGAGGGTCAGACAAATCCAGGAAGGGACGGCTGACGACGAGGTAGCCGACCACGGTGGCAAGATCTGAAACAAGACAGGTAAGAGTTACAGCACGACAACACTTCGATTTTCCACAAGTCTCGTTCCACTGAGTCTTTTAAGACAATACTTACATTTGGCAATTATGCTATCAATGAAGCCCATAGAGAACCGAAACAAAATGAAATTATGTAGGTGCTCCACCTGGCAGAAAGCAAAAACAAAAATATGTGTTTCCTATGTACAAAAAAGATTATTTACCACAAGGATTAAAAAAACAGCATAATTCATATGTTCAACAAATATCTGCTGAGCGCCCACGAGAGCTGATTTTGCACATCACATCAACATCCGCTGAAAAGACACTGATCACAGAGCAGGTGCCAAGCAAGTTTTTCTTGAAACAATTTCAACAAACAGAATAGACATTACATTTAGAAAGTTAATGTGGTAGCTTCTGCATGTCACAGTATAATGATATTGTATTTATAATATTGTTAGATACATATAATTTGAAACTGATCAAGAATCAAGACATAAAGACCAGATGGATGAGCTAATGTAGGCGAGACACTAGTGACCAGACTGGAACGCGATGCTCTGCTTTAGGTGGAGACACCTGATCTGTGCCTTCTCGAAGACCTGTGCTGGACTCAGCGCAAGCTGAGCCCTAGTGTAAACCAATGCTCTCCAGTTCAAGTCCGTAGCTTTAACCTGAGCATGCATAATCTGAGGACTGCAAATCTAAACGTGTGTGTGTGTGTGTGTGTATGTAATTTTTCACCCATCAAATTATTCCAAGCCCTGTCTGATCTGTGTTGGGTTTTAAACTTCATCTGCTTCTACTTTGCTCCCCTCACTGAGTTTCAGAAACACTGGATCCTCAAAGATGCTCCTGCTTTAAGCCTTTTCTTTGCTGTTTCCTCTAGGTTTTTATTTATATTTTGTCACCAACCCCTCCCCCCAGCCTCATGTGGGTTTCTGACTAAATTTCACATCCTCAAGGAAGAGCTCCTTGCCGTCCTAGCTAACACAGCCTGGCAGCAGGCCCCACCATACTCCATCATTTTAGCCCATTGTATTTTTGGTCACAAAATTTTTTACTACCTGAAATCATACAAAATATCCAGTTGTCTACATATTTATTTTCTCCTCCAATGTTGATTTCCTGGGTTCTAAGGTAGTTTGCTCTTAGTGCCTTGAGCTAACGGACGAAGTCTGGAACATTTACTCAACAAATGCCACATGCCATATACTGAGCACAGTGCTGGAGATGCCACAGTGAACAGAAAAGATGAGGTCCCAGAGCTCATGGAGATTACACTAATGAGAGTGCCCCAGCTAAAAACACAGGTAACTACAGACTGCAGTATAGACTTTTAAGGAAACAGGAGATTAAAACAGGAAATAACTAACTGGTAGAGACCATTTTAGAGAAGGCAAGGTCTCAACAAGATGAACTTTGGGGCTGAAGAAGAAAGGAGAGTAAGTGAAGAGTGAGCTGGTCCCCCAGAAAATTACCTAAAATGCATGTTATCAGAAAATACTCTCAAAGTTCAGTCATGTTAAATATAAATAAGACAAATACCCTTATTTAAATTTCTGAATTTATTTTGAATGACAACTTACACAACTTTTCAAAACCACCTCAAATATACATATTTAAATTCGCAACTTGCACTAAAACAGAAGCTTCCCAGAGGCAGGACGCAGTCCTTCGCTTCCACCACTGTTATCGCTAGCACCTGGAGCGAGCACAGACACCACGTTCCTCTCACTATCTTTGGAACGAACAAAAAATCACCTGTGTTCAAATTTTTCAAGTGGTATTTAAAGGAATCTGAAGTATAGTTTTACAAGAAACGATGTTTGCAAATTCTAAATCAAGGGTCAGCAAACTGTGGCCCACTGTCTAAATCCAGTCTGCCACTTAGTTTTACAAATAAAGTTTTATTAGAGTATAGTCACTCCCTTCTGTTTACTGCATAAGCCCACTTTTAAATGGCAGAATCAGAGATAAAACAAACAATACAGCCTGAAAAATCAAAACTATAGATGCCCTATCTTGCCCTGACTTATACAGAAAAAGATTGCTGATACTTGCTCTGAATATAATCCTCACATAATTTCCTGAATGCTACAAAAACAAGTTCTGTCTATCGGAATCGCTGTTTTTATCACCAAATAAGGCTGCTAAGCAACCTCTGTAAATACATATTGACCATCACTTTAATAAGCCTACTTACTTTTATAAGTGGGCAAACTTCATATATTGATAATTTTTATGATCCTGTTTCTAATGAAAATACAGTATGAAATCCTTTATTATTATTTAAAAATAAATATCTTTAAAGATGTATATGTATCTTGGCATAGGTTAAAAAAAAAAAGAAACCTCTTCCATAAAAACATGAGCCCCAAGCATGTTTCCTTACCAGTTTTCGAAAGACTGAGTGGATTGTCTGCTTTTCTCTTTTATTCCCATTGTAAAAGGCAATTTCTTCACTATTAAGGAAAATAATTTAGCGGTTAGTTTCAATGTTCCCTAAGTCCAACAACAACTGAAATACAGTATTTGATGATGAATGCTTATGTTTAAATGGACACTAGGTCTCTATGCTCTCCAGCCCAGCTGATCAGAGCACAGGAATCCCCACCTGACATGCGACCTTGCTAGCGATGGGCTGGGGAAGGATCAGAAATTTGAATTAAGAATAACAAAAGAAGGAAGTTGCCATGATACACAGAAGGCCGGGGACAGTCATCATAAACTAGAAATTGAGTCCAGGCTGGAAACTGAGCACACTGGAGAGGGAAAAACAACAGCGAAAAGAGAGTGCTGCCATGACCAGCAGCCTTTCCAAGACAGAAAAGCACGCTAAGTCCCGAGGGCACAGTGCCTGCTCCCAGAGGGTTCACTGCATGGTCATTCTCTTCCCGGAACCTCACCATGTCCTCACAACCCCCCGTCCATGAGCTACTTGAGTGGGACCGCAAGGATCACAAGGGTTTTGGTAGAAAAAAGGCATTTTTATAGATGAAGAAAAAAACAGTATAGTTAAGCAAGTATGCGAAAGTCATACAGCAAGTAAGTCAAGACTATAACTCATGTTTGATTGTGAAATTCAATCTTCCTGTTCTATTCAGTATGATGTCAACTTTGCCAGCAAAGTACCTCTTTTACAGCAGAGGACAGACAGTAAAGGTCTATACAGCAGTCTAGCAAGCAAAGTTAAAACAGTCTTCGGTAAGTATGCAATGTTTCTTTAAAATCTTTTTAAGACTTTTGGTGAAAATCTTTTTAAGACTTTTGGTGAAGTTTATCGTCTAATCCAGTATATAGCTGTATTTTTCCAATCATAAAAACATGGTAGCTCTCACTTAAGCCTTTTCATGTAAAATTCACTTTCCGTAAGACACATTTGACCTTTGTTTATGTAAAATTCACTTTCCGTAAGACACATTTGACCTTTGTTTCAGTTACCGTAACACAGTGCTAGAGTCCCACCCAGTGTATCAGAATCCCAGTTCAAGAAACACAATTCTATGCCTGTGTTTATTTTCCTTACTTCCCTCTACCTCCTTTGTAAGAGCTTATAGAGGGCAATAAGGTGAAAATTCTAACTCTGCTAAGTCATTCTGGCCCAACCTTAGACCTGAAAAGAAAAAACCATCCTAGAATAATGATGGCTACCAACCCCACCTCTATTCTCCTCCACACCTTTCTTCCTAAGAAAAACCCAATTTTCTTACTATCTGCCCTTCTCTGTGCACCCAAGCGCTCTATGAATGGCCTAGCCACATCCACAGGGTATGGGTTCCAAGTGGTCTAAGGCAACGGCTGTGCTGGAACTGACTTATGTATGGACAATTCTGGTGAATGAAATGTGAAAGCAAGTCTGTGACAGGGCTTCTGGGAAAGTTTCCTTGCTCTCTTAATAGGCTAGCAGAAGAAATAGCCCATTTTGTTTCTGGATTTTCTGCAGGGGAGGTGGGGCAGTGAGATCTGGAACTTCTTTTGCCACCCTGCAATCCCAAGAATTAGGCTGAGCAGCACACAAAGAGCAGTCACGGGAACAAAGAGCCAGATTCCTAATCACACTGGGCAGGGAACTGCTCCGTCTTCAGAGTTCCTAAGTGAGTAGTGAATAGCTTTACTTTAAAAGCATCCAGAGACAGGGTTTTCTACCTTTCTGCAGTAGGAAACATTCTAGCTGATACTATCTTTCATGCACCTGGTAAATCACCTCTCTTACTCAACCTGCCGATTCCTCAGCTGCCCTAGAGTACAAAAATCTTATAAAACTGGCACCATTTTAAGCAATCCAAGGAAATAAAGGAAGAGGAAGCTTTTCAAAGAGTAATTTCCCAATAAGTAATTTTGTAAATGCCTACAGAGCAGTAAAAAAAAAATTAGGCATCTCAAAATGACTTAAGGTTGACACATAAACATGAGAAAATTTATTAAACACCTGCTACCCACCCAACACTATGCTGAAAGCTTTATATATATATATATTTCATATTGCATCCCCGCAACAGTCCTTTAATAAACTATTTAAAAGGCTATATATAACTTGCTAAAAGTTCTCCTATTATAAGCAAAAAAAGTAGAGCTCCAAATAACTTTCCAAAAGTCATATAATATGTAATTGTTAAGTAGATGAGGTAAATTCTGAAAAATAGTCATACTGGTGCCAAAGTTCAATATTTTTTTTTCCTATTTTGAATTTTTAAGCTATCTGGAAAATAGGTAGAAAGATTGAATTGCTGAATACACCAAACACATGGTCTCAAAATAAAAATACTTGTAAATGAACTGAACTGAAATTTTCATTGAATATACTGTAAATATATTTTATCTTAAACTATACCTTGACTATGTTGAAAGTGAAACTAACGGAATATTAGTCACTAAAAGAGATAAATCGGAGATACTACATGGTTAACAAGTCAACTTATATGATCAATATCCATTAAAATAAATTTTAGTGCAACTAAACACCTTTAATACAATTCTCCTTACCTGTTCGTGATGAGCCTGGAATTAACGTATCTATATTCTCCTTCATACTTTTGCTCAGTTATTGTCATCTTACCAATGGGTCTTCTAAGTCGAGTTAGGAATAACCCAGAAATGACCAAGTAAGCCATCATGCTTGCTGGGCCCTATTATTATAGGGATAGAAGGACAGATAAATTTCAAGGATCCTGTATTCACCAGATGCAACAAGTACAATTTCTATAACTCCGGTGACTGACAGAAATTGTTCTTTTGACTAATTATTTCCCCTTAACTGTTTCTTTGCTGATAAGATACACAATGGGCCTATATACTTTTACTATTTATCTACTCTTCTCCAACCACTGCAGTTCATCCTCCAATTCTCCTGAATTTGCTCAGCAAAAAATTCGCAGGTGCACTCATCATTCTGCTATGGCATCTAAAATTCTTATGGTAGGCCCTTTGAGATATTCTCCTAACATTCCATAAATACGCAGTCAAGCCTCTTTTTTCCCTTCTCTTTGTTATGATTTCCTAAGATCTCTCCCTTAGTTCTTTTCTCATCCCAAATTTTATGTGTAGTCCCATCACTCATAAGAACCCAAGATCCTGTCTCCAAATAAATCCACACATCCATGCCTCACTACTTTGTACAACCTCATGCTCAATTCCCCCAAAGAAGCTACATCTAACTTTCCATTGTCATATGTCTTGCTTCCAGCTGCTATAGTTTCTAACTTGGTAAGTGACCTCTTCCTTCATCAACCACTCCAAGGAGGAATCTTCAAGCTAACCTCTCTAAGATTGGTGGCGGCATGGTCCCCATTCCTATATTTACTCTATGTTCTCTCATATTGAAATAATTGTTTCTTGACCATGTCACTCAATAAAGTTGTTCTTATGCCTGACAAACCTATTCTCCTCAAAACAGCTCAATTATCACCTCTAGACTTTTCTGGATACCAAATACTTGATTCAAACTTCTATCACTAGACATAGCACACTGCACTGAAACTGCTTGAACATCTATCACTTTCAGCAGATTGTGGTTCCTCTTCAGCAGGAATTTTCTTACTCATCTTTTTTAATACCTACTATTTAGCACATGTGTACAATACAGTATGTAGTCAAGGTTTAATTAATTATGATTGATTCAATGCATAATTTAAGTATGATGGATTCAATTATTACAAATAAGGGCAAAAAGACACAGAACTAATACATAGTTTCTACCTTTAAGAAATGAAAAATGAAATAATAGAAATTAAAGGAGATATATTTGAGTATTATAAAAGTGTAATAAGAAAAAAAAAATAAAAGTGTAATAAGTACCAAAATATAGCATAGAGACAGGTGGAATTAAGATTATTCACCTGCTTATAGTAAAAATATGCTATATGATTAAATTGAATCACGGATAGCAAAATATTAGGAAGACAAGAAAATTTTAAAAAACTCCTTTCTATTTTATATTGTATGGGAACAAAACCACTATAAAAATTTTTATTTAATCAAACAGAAATGTATATACATACACACTAAAAAAACTATAGTATAGTTATTATAAACATATTAAAATAACATTACGTATCAAACTAAACATATTAAAATAACATTACGTATCTAACTAAAGTTAGACTTTGTCTCCAAATCACATTTTAGACATTATTTTGAAACAGTAAGTCTACATTTATGCTCAATATAAGTACTTCTGATTATCAGTGCACAAGAATTTTCTAAGATTCTAACAAGAGAAATTAAAAAGGCAAATTAGAATACTTTTTTAAATTTCTAGTACAGTATTATTTCATAACCAGACTTTATTACATATATCTCATAAAAACACATTCTTTAAGATATATACAAGTCATCCAACCATTCATAACACAGTATTATAGCAATTTAAGAGACAGAAAAGTAAACCCACCTGAGCTCCTATTGCACTTGTTAACTTGAAGATATACAAAACTATGTCTAAAAATGGCTGCAAAATAAATAGAAGTTACAGAATTAAAAAGAATTAGATTGTCTGGACTGATGACTACTACTAAATGCTATATACAAAATGATGTTCAACATGTAACACATAATCGTTAACATACAGTACTTTTCAGCACTATAACAGTATGTAGATCAATGGATATTTAATAGACACAGTTCTTATTCTCAAGAAATTTAAAATGGAGACAAGCTAACCAATATTTATTGATTATCAATTGGGAAAAGCACATCACTTTCTGTCAACTAAGATAGCTCTGTTATGACAATTAACTATTAGTAACTTAGTAATTTCTAAATGTGGTCTAAAACTACATGTATTGACAACCTGAGCTGTAATCCTAAATCTGCTACCAACTTTTCTGGTTTGTATGTATTTTCACCCATCCACAAAATAAGCAGTTCTTCCCACTCCTAATAGTATTTGATTCTATTACTTTATCACATCTAGATGTTGAAATAATCTAGTGAACTTAAGAATCTAATGTCCTGATATAAAACTCAGAGTTAAAAATAATGCATTAATATGCTGCTCTTCACACAGAGTGACAACTCAAATGACGTATAACAATTGTACATATTTTGAAGTATTTTTCAAAAAATGCAAATTGCATTCATTCACCGTAAGACTACAGCCACCCCTTTCTGACTATTATCTGCATTATTACTAGGATATATGATCTGGTTTATTAATTTGACTGTACTAAGATGAACTCTTTCTTTTTTGCCTCATAAATTATCAAGAAGCTAGACACAGTCGTTACGTCTAAGAAGATTAAGAAGCTATTGACAGAAATAGTAACCAAATGAAAGTCAGAGTTCAAATACACTGAAATACACAGCACAATTAATTTTGTTTATCTCTCTTGCAATATGACAAAATCTAAGTGACAGACATGCTCAAATACCAAGATGTCTACAGAATTACAAGATAAGTTTTACATACATGGCCCCTCGCCCCGCCCATACACACACAGAAAGAGAACAACCTTTAAAACATGATAATAAGAGCAGTAAAGAAAGCTAAATTACTGAACTATTTGTAGTTTGGCAGAGTCTGAGAGTTTGGGAGGAGTTATTAATGGCTCCTGGAGAGCTAAATAAAGAGCAGTGTTTGATATGAAGTGAGTGGGTTCAGCAATGGCCTGTGAAGGAGGGGGAAGAGTTAATGGGTACAGATCCTAAGAACTGCCTGTCCTCTCTCAAACCACGTAGTTGAAGGCAAAGTTGTGACCCAGCCCATTGGATATAGTTTTGGTATCAAATATGGATATCCGGATCAGTTGTGGTCAAAGGCAAAGATACCAGTACAGTCCAGTTTGAGGGGGGGGGGGGCGATGTGGGTCGGAGTGGGAAAAGGGGCATGAGAAGAAGAGGGCAGTGGATACAGGAGGTAATGGCAAAGAAAGTGGCTTGACAAAGAGACTCCAGCAAAAGCTCTGGGAGTGGTGAAATGAGATGAGTGAAGTAAGAACTGAAGAAATTAGCAGGAAGAAGAAAACTGGTTAAGGCAAGAGATTTGGTAATATTACAGGAAGGGAGAATAATAGAAAACTAAAATAAACTAGTATCTTGTGAACTTTTTTGACTACTACTTAAACAATCTATTAGAATTAAAGATACTGAAGCAAAGAAAAGGGCAGGAAGAAGCCTCTAGTCTAGGATAATGGAAGTGAAGTTGTAGATCTGAATTAACGATCTAACAATTGCCAAAAGCAGCAAAGAGATCTTTAAATTTCTGCTATGAAATCTGCTTCAAAACTCTTATTAAATCTTTAGAAAAAACTACATTGTGAGTTCTTGGCCAGAGCACCTCACAAAGATACTACTTAAAAAATTAAGTGATTGTATTTAAAAATTACTATAACGCTCATTTTCTCATAGAAACATTAAATGTCTACATGCTCTTGTTATATTCATCAAATCAATTTTACATAAACTTGTTTACATTCAAAATTCAACAAATTAGCAAGTAATAAAACCAAGAAACTTACCTTACTAAGATTTGAATACAGATCAACTACACTGTTACAAAATTTTTCTACATCTTGTGTGAGCAGCTGGTCTGGATTAGCTATTCTGTTGTCCAGATTTCCCATTTTATAATATGTGAATGCTCTAAACAGGAATAAGAAAATAACTTCAAAACATGTGATTTTAAAAAACGACAACAAAAATCACATTATACTACCTATTGCAAATTGATAAAAATGGAAAAGCTTGGAACTGGAAAGGTTCTATAGATTTTCCTAATTTATCTCAGTGCTAAAGAAAGCATATCCAAAGAATAATGATCTCCCAACTGAAGAGCCAAGCCCAGATTCCAAACCGTTGAGGTCTTTCCCTACACACTTCTAGGTCTAATAGTAATCTTCATGAAAACATAACCAATAAAAAGGAAGAACTTCCACATCTCAATATCATGAATATTACTTCAATTAATATATTAATAAGAATTATTAATATAAAAATAGGTATCACTTACTGGAGATACTCCTCATAGAGGTATTTCGTTAGTCTTACTCGGAAGCACAGTTTGAGCTCATTTAACCCAAACTTCAAGAAATTATTAACCAGAGATATCTAAAACAAACAAACAAATATATGTTACCCGATTTTACATCATTTCTACTTAAGTTTTCATTTGTATAGTTTATCAGGTGCTATGTCCTTCAAATCCTATGATTTTTATAATTCACTGCTATAAACTAAATTGGTATCATTAAGTTCTGTTATTTAAAATTTACAAAGAGAACATGTTAAATCAAATAAAACTGGCTATACTATCCTGAAATGCTAAATTTTACTAGGAATTATATTTTAGAATGTTACTATCATTAATTATGAGAAGTATCTTACAAACAAACACAAGGTCAAATTGGTCGCCCTTCTGTACATCGTAAAGGACTTGCATTTAGGAGTCCTGACAGTCATGTTATACTATCAGCACTACAACACTAGACAATGGAAGTCTAAAACACACTGTACTTACATATGTTTAAAATACCGTATTTTATAACAAAATGCCATTTTCAGATTTTTGATTCCAGAGTCATCTTACTATTCTTTTCCATCATTGTATTAAAATGCTTCCTTAGCAATACTCATTCATCTGCATAAAAATTTTCTCAAACCAAAAAATACTGCTCTTCTGTTTAATCTCTATCTTTGGTATCTACACTGCTTATCTGCGTTTATTTTAAAAGGCCTAAAAAACTATGTTCATTCACAAACTTTATTAAGCTAGAATATCTGATATATCTTCTAACTATATTTCCAACCAAGGCTCTTTTTTTTTAATTCCCACATTTGTAATAGTAAAATACTTACAATGCCAAGAATAAAGAACCAAATTAAGAAAATCACTTATGTTTTAGACTACTTATTTCTATTTTATATAAATTCCAATCTAACTTTAAACTACATTAACTAGCTCATGTTACTATAACAGTTTATGGTCTAACGCAGTGCTTACCAATTAAGGTGATTTTGCTCCCCAGCTCCCACCAGATATGGGACATAGTCCGTAGACATGCTGGTTCTTACAACTGGGGGAGGAGCACTACTGCCATCTAGTGGGATGCTAGCAAACATTCAAGAAACTCTCACCTACATACAGGTTTAGAGCGGGGGAAATACACACCTAGGAATACTACAAGTGAAATTGAACTAAAAGTAATTCCTCTTAATTTTTTTCTAGCTAGTGTAAAGATTTACACTTGAAAACTTCTGCTATAAGTTATAAAACCAAACTCGAAATAGGAATTTAGTATCCTAAATCTTTAAAGAACTTACTAAGTAAAAAAATCCTTAAAAGATTTTTGATAAGATGTGACATCTTCCCCATGCAAAGATTTCAAAGAATTACACTTACGAGAGGCATGGCAGCGATGAAGTTGAATAAGTATTTCTTGAAATCTTTTCTGCTACGACCAATGATACCACTGCAAACCAGCACATGCAATGCATTAGTTGCAGAAGAAGCAAAACTTACTAACATTCAGAAAATTGTTGTAAAACTCTATTCAATCAAAAGAATATGGAAAAAAGATATTAAAAACCTTTTCTTACAAAAACATTTCAAACTTTTGAAATTTTATTACGTAGCTTGCTTTGGAAATCACTTTATAAAAGGTAAAATGGAATAGTAACTAGTTCTTTCCTTTAAAAAAAGGCTTAGCCTGCCACAAGGGAGTTTAAAGGGAAAGGGGACAATTACACAGATCTGGGAACGGATAAGACAAACTAGCATTTTTTTTTTATGAACTAGTAAGAAGGAGATGGACTAATAAAAGATCAGCAAACTTTTTCTACAAAGGGTCTAGAGTGATTTAAGCTTTGTGGGCCATAAGGTACAACTATTTGATTCTGTTATTATAGAATAAAAACAGCCAGGAATGATGTGGGGTGAGCTTTAATACAATTTTACCAAAACACACGGTAGTGGGGTTTCACCTACAGACCCCACTTCACTGGCTGGGGGACGAGGGGAGCAGGCTGCAGCTCAGGGGGCCTCCTCAGAGCATCACGGTGACTCTGCAGAGGCATGAGATCTGTTCCCACACTTCAGCTAGACCAGCTGCTCTTTTATCTGTTTTTTTTTTTTTTTTCATTTTACATATTTATCTGGTTTTAAAATACACATTTAGAAGTTATTTAAAGTGAGGACTCCGGGCCTCCCTGGTGGCGCAGTGGGTTAAGCAACACACTATGAAGCAAACCACAGCCACTGCCGCAGGAGTTCGATCCCTGCCACCGGCCAGGGAGGGGACCCACATGGCACAGCAGACCTCTCCTGCCTCGCCCGCTGCTCCCCTCAGCAGTGAACTTCCATTGATCTGCCTGTTCTGCTCCCTGCTCTGTCTGTGGTGAATCCTCTCACCCCCCACACCTCTGGCCTGTACCCCAGTGCTTGTATGCGTAAATAAATAAATCTTTAAAAAAAAAATAAAGTGAGCACTCCACTATTTTGTTGAAAAAGTTTGAAAGCCATCTCTCATGTAAGTAAAGGATCTTTGAATACCATCTCTTCATTATCTATTAAAAAAGGTAAAATCTGTTCACACACTTCTCTTTTAAGGGAAGACTTATTAATATTCCCAAAACCTATTTTGAAAAACCCTGCACTAAGTGATTTAAACCTAGGTCCACACATATAAAAGTGACCAGGAGCTGATTTGCCTTAGGTGAATGAGTAACATCAAGTAATGCTAATGGCACTTTTAGAGAAAAAAGTTCCATAGTCACCTAAATTTGTGAAAATCCTGTGTTAAACAATCTAACAAATGTCTGATCAAAGACCTGCTCAACGCCCCGAGTGCCTCACGCGTGCGCTGCACGTCTATGAGCGTGCCGGCAGCAGAAGCATTTCCTCTGCCCTAAGATTTCAAAGAATACACTTTGGGAAATGCTACTTCAGGGTGATAGAAGAATTAATACTTTAACTCTGATATAACTCCTAAAAAGTTTTGAAAAGTTACTAAAAAAAAAGTTAAAACCACACAAGATGTTGTTGATAGCAATAAGAATATTAGAGACAAGATGCAATCAAGGCAGTAAAATAGTTAACAGGTTTAAATTAAAATTGTTCGATCCGAACTTTACATAAAATCAAAGTGCTTTAGTGCTGCCCAAGCTATGAAACACACACAACGATGAAACTCTGGTAGAGCACGTGCTGTCATTTAGCAATGGTTTACCATTGGAGTAGCAGCTATAAATTTAAAAAATGGTTTCCTGAATAAAGTCGTATTTCTGCTTATTATTCCACTGCAAAAGAAAAGTAATAATTACCTGAGTACAGTAACCCTCATTTTATAGTAGCCCTAATCATAGCCATCATTACTTTTAATTGTATTACTCCATATTGAAGTAACAATCGTTTACAGCCCACTGTGATTTAAGGATACAGGTTCACATCTTCTCGGACACACATATCCTACCTACCAGCAGAGCACCCTGGATCCTCTTCCAAGTCCACCTGGCCCTCTCCTCTTTCCCTTACTCTCGCTCTCCAGTAGCCTTCATTCTTCTAGAAGATTTCTAAAGATTTCTAGAGTTTGTTTTGGCATAGTTTCGTTTGTTCCTTTGTTTTGTTTCTTTGTTTCCACATAAGTGGAATCACCCAGAATTTTCTTTCTTCTTCTGAATTATTTCTTAGTATACAATCCCTCCGCTTCCATCCATGTTATTGTAAGTATAGAGTTTACATTTTTAAATCTGAATAGTAGTCCACTGTGCCTAAATACATCTTTATCAAGCCCTAATACTTCCATGAGAGTTTTAATGTTACTTGTAGTCAAATGGGTGAAAATAAAATTATGTACAGGATTACATATAGCAACAAGGTATGAAGGATATCATGGAAATTACTAGTTTCTACCTGAAAGAAGGGAATTTATCCTATTAAGATTTGCCAGTACTCTAAAGTCATTAACCATTGCTAACAAATAATCCTAAAAGATACACAGAAGACTTCAAGACCTTTTTCTTGAGCAGAAATACATGAATCTAATACTACTTTGAAATATGCAAAAAGGAAAAGACAGATAAATCAATTTACGAAGTAACTTTAGTAACAAATTTGATTGCATTAATTTTTCAAATAAAATTGTCCCATATTACAAATTCACAAAATTGTAAAACTTTAATTTAACTAAGAATAAAAGCTCTCACACAGAATGGGAGCTCAAAAATATTGAGAATGTTACCAATTAAATTTAAAAATGACCACTTTATAACTGTTGAACTAAAAGAATAAGGAAGTTGCCATCATAGGATTCTTGCAACTTTTCTATGTTTATACTGTAACAAAATATTTTCTTAGAAATTCAATTTTTTCATTTTTATACATTTTATAACTAAAATTTAAAACTCACTATCCAACAGGGTAACTACTCCTTCTAGTAGAATAACAAGTAATCTCTCTTCTCCATCACCACCAATTAATATATCAGCTAATCTTAATACATTTCTCCAAAATATTAAGTATTTGAGAAAAGCAATATTAGCATCTATTCCATTAGAGTGGGAAATCCCTAATTTAGAGGAAGAAATTTTTCTTTTGGATTATAAAAACATGAAGCCACAGTACCAGAATAAAAGGGGGAAGCTTTCAAATATAAAATGTCTATGCCATATCACTAAATGTGCCTGAATCAGGACACCCCAAGACTCTTACAACTAGTTTATTAAGATGCCCCACTCTGGCATGCAGAGTATTTTTAGCCAAGAGCAATGAAATCCCTTAAGGTTGAGGAGAAGCTACTGTCCTTGCCCAAGTCCTTCATCCCTCCCTAATAGAAGAAAGAGATCACTTCCTTCTAAGTTTCTGCCTTTTTCCTAACCAGAGAAGCAATCACTGCTCTTTCTTCAGTGACCTAAAAGATGCAGTTTGGGGGTCTCATCCAGGTATAGGCTTATCAGTGAACAGGTCCTCTCTATCTGAGATGTCATCTTTACTATCAAGAGTAAGGATGAGATAACCCCTTTTTGTCTGTCATGTGAAATGGGGCCTCTAACTCTTGATGCCTCAGGTCTCTAAAGGCAGGATAAATATCCCTGGTCCACACATTATTCTTTAGGATTTGCAACCATCTAAACTCTCCATAAACTTCTAAATCTTTAATTTACACACTAAAATCTTTAATATCTGAAAAAAAACAAATCACTAACAAACTGGTTTTCATATTTCTATTAAAATGCTGCATTCAAATGAGTAAATAAAATTTTATAGTTTAATAAACCTTTGTACATGTGTTATTAAATTATCTTTTCGCCTACTAATCTCTGATGCTGATTTGTCTGTCCACCCAGCCTTAGAAGAATCCTGATAGGTTGGGGAAATTTCCTCTATGCCCTAACACCGTAATTGTGCAGGGTCCTTTCTATGTTACGCTGGTGCTACACTGATGCCTACTACGATGTTGCTCATAGTACAAATAACCTCCATATTCTTGTCACAAGTAATTCACAAGGCTACAGTTAAGAAGTCTATATTCTTATTAACAGATATGGCACTTAAAATCAAAGAGTTGTCACAGAAGAAAATACAAAATAATATAATCATGTAAAAGAGCATAAATACTTTCTTTACATTAAAAAGTATACAAAGAACTCAAAGGACATGTGCACACAGCTCATAAAAACAAAACCATTAAATCAACCCTCTGAAACTGATATACTATATCAAGAAACAAACCTTTCAATTATATTTATTAGAGTCTGCTGTAGGGCACACTACAAAATAGCCAGACCCATGCTACAAACACCAAGCCCAGAGTCAGTAAGTTATTAATTTGACTTCTAACAGTTTTTTCAGGGCTTCATTTTTAAGTATGAACAAACAGCTAGGAGTCACAAAAAGTCTCTAAAGTAAATGACAAAGATCAGAACCACAAAGGACCATGAAGGAAACAGAAATTCAGAGAACTAAAAAAAAGTCACAGATTTGAAAGAACAATTGCTATAAAAATGAATATCAACACAAAAAAACAGCTCTTGGAAATAAAGTTACAAGTAAAATTTACTGCACAATAAACTTAAAAGAAATTTCCTACAGGGCCTCACTGGTGGCACAAGGGGTTGAGGTGCAGTACTGTGGAGCTGTTCACAGCCACTGTGGCACAAGTTCAATCCCCTGACAGGAAGGTGACCCATGTGGCACAGCAGACCTCTCCTGTCTCACCCGCTGCTCCCCTCAGCAGTGATCTTCAGTAGATCTTCCTGTTTTGCTCCCCACTCTGTCTCTAGTGATTCTGCTCATCTCCCCCCACCACACACCTCTGGCCTATACTCCAGTTCTTATATGCACAAATAAATAAATAGATAAATAAATAAAAAGAAATGACCTATAATACGGAATGAAACATGAGAGATGAGAATAGTGGGAGAACTATAAAATAGTCAGATGCTCAGTCCCGGAGGTCCAACTTTCAACTAGTAAGGATTCCAGAAAAAGTACAGAAAGAATGGAAAAGAATTTTTTAAAACGAAATTTCTCAGAATGAAGAATGAATGACTTTCTAGTTTAAAAAGAACCCCCAGTGCCCAGCACAGTGAAAAACAAAATACCACCTTTCAGAAAAATTCCCAAACACCAGAAATAAAACATTAGCAGTAAATAAATGATCATAAAAGCATCCCAAAAAGAGGGCAGGGGAGCCAAGGCAGAACAGTACATGCAGGAGTGTAAGCTACATGGGGGGTTTAATGTGGCTGTGTGTGTTTTTGTCTTTTGGTTTTTGTTTTAATTTTTTATTTTTTTTAATATTAAGTTTTTTTTATTTATATATAGTTGACATTAATTGTAATCCCCATGTATTCCCCATCACCATATCACCAGTGCACCATCACCTCAGTGCCCCGTGCTCCCATCTGCCCTCAACCCTCCCCCTCTTCCCTCCCCACCAAGTGTCCCCAATTTGTCCTTGTCTTTTCATTTTTGGTTTTTGTGTCTTGTTATTATTATTATTATTATTATTGTTCTTATTCCTTTCCTTGATCCTGTGTTAAGAGTCACCTGGGATGTTTCCAAAGTGATGATTAATTGAATCACCATCTCCAGGGGGAGGCCTAGGCACAGAACTCAAAACTCCCCAAAAGTTTCTAATCACCCTGCAGCCAAGGGTGAGTCCCACAGAGCTCCACTGCAGGCAACAGGGTGCTGCTTTACAAGTACTGAGGAAAACTGATTTCCAGCTTGGAATGTTTCAAGAACTAAATTATCACCCAGTGTGAGAGAATAAAGACCTTATCAGATCTACAAAGTCCTAAAAATGTATTTCCCCTGCACCCTTTCTCAGAAAAAGACTGCATCTGCAAAAATAAGAAGTAAACTGAGGAATAAGAAAAACAAGACAAAACAGGTTATTTAATAAAAAGTGAAAGAGGAAAGAAATTCTCAGTATCATGATAAATGCAAATTCAAAATGACTGCTATTTAGTGCCCCAACCATGTGATCAATCCTGATCAGAGCAGGAAGGCAGGAAACTAGCAGGAGATAGAAGCTGGGGCGGCACCTGGTGTGTCTGACCATATCACAATACTGAGAGGATTCTACAGTGTTGTCAATAAACTTGAGTTGAATTAGTTAGGAACGGGCAAAAAAAACCAGTTCTATTAATGAAGTTAAATTATGTAAATGCAGGCCGCCCCAGAGACCTGGTCTGCATCACAAATCTCAATCCCCATTTTCAAGAAACACCTCGCTGAAACCGAACATACACCAATGATAACCCTCCCAAACTCAGCATTCGCTAGAAAACAGGACACGCTAGTCTGAAAGGAAATCCCTGGTTCATGGTCTGTTTCCACGTTGCACCTTCTAAGGCTCTAAGCAACTCATCTCTTGCTGAAAACCTACTGGGAAGAGAAAGAGAGATCCACTCCTTGTGAGGCCCCAACCCACTGACTGTTTTCCTTTGACAAAGGACAGCAACCTGGTTACTGAATTATTCTGTCTTGGTCATCTCGCATTGCTAAAGCACACCACGTCTCAGCTGTAAACAACAACCAAAATCATGTATGCAGTGTATTCTGACTTCACATATTCAGAGGCCTGAGGTTAGGGCTTTAACCCCCTACCATCTTTATTCTCCTAGAGAAGAGAGTCCAAATCTTGGGCAAAGCACTCCTCCTCTTCCTACCCACTGTCTAAGAGACAAATCAAAAATATGAGGAAAAAGCCTTCATTTCAAAATTTTGGAACATATAAAAATCTTCAACATTATCATCCAAAAAGTTATTTTGGATGATGTATTTTAAGAAATTTTCTGATAGAATATTACAAACCAGGAAGCAGACTTCTAAGAAAAAACTTACTTTGACATTCAAATTGGTAGTATGAAAAATATTCTTAATATTAAGAGAAATGCTAATATCCCAATTGTTATTAAGTTTTTAAATTCAAGTTATTAATTGCAGTGATTAAAAATATGCTATAAATGTATAAAGACTATAATGAAAAAATACTCAAAATGTTAAGTTTAGAAACTGAAGGAAGTAACTTTTTTCCTTCTAATAAACATCCTCAATGTGATTCTCTGAGATTTTCTGCTTTATTTTGTTCCCAATTAACCCATTAACTTCAGACATCCCACTTGCTGGCTTTTTTAAACCCAAATTACAGCATTCATTATACTACATTTTAATTTTCTGTTTAATTGTCCTTAAGGCCACAATGAAGTGTCAGCTTGGTAGGGGCTGTATTGGGTCTCTCCCATTCACTACTATGTCACCATCTGAGTATCTGGTGCACAGGAGACAATAAATATTTGCTAAGTAAATGAACAAATACATCATTTGTATTAATTAGTATTTATACCTAACTTAGAGTTCATTTCTGCTTATTAAGAGAATGCTTAAATATGAGACAAACTAGTATCTCACATACACAGGAGGAAGATAGAAGAAAAGTACCTTTCGATGAGCGTCCCATTTTGAATCATCCAAACATCACAATATGTTCGAGACACCAGCATAACAGCAATAAGAATCAAGTAACCTGTCTAAAATAAACCAGGTACAGTAAATTAAATAAATGCACCTTAGAAAGTTAAAAGAAACACCGCTGATAAAGATTTTTGGTTTCTAAATTCAAAGACTTATTTTCGCTTTAATACAGTTGTCTAACATTTTACTTACAGATAACTTTTAAATATAAAGTGTAATGGATAAAACCATACAGATGAGGTAATATTTCTCATTCAGAATTCAAAACTGAATCCCAGGCAAGTCAGTTTGTCTTCACACAACTAAATCAATGACAGAAGCTAGGCAGGATAACTTAGATTATCTAAATCACAGTGTATAGTAATTACATTTTCAGTATACAGCTTAAATAAAGAAAATGACATAATCTATCATTATCTAAACTAACAAATACTGAAGTCTAAGATTTTGCCTAAATGGAATAAATTTGGTTTGTTAGAAAAATCTCTACTAGTGCTCCTGTTCTCACAGGGTCTTCAATTTTATTAAAGAAAAATTTAGACATTGAAAAATAAGAAAACAGGTGAATGTAGGTAAGTACATTTGCATGACTTCATTAGGTAAGTGGGAGAATGGGAAAGTTTCGGATAGCAAAATACATTAAACAGAGTAAAGAATGAGGGCTGCAGGTTAAAAAACAATGAGCGGTTTAATGGAAAGTAAGAGATAAGCACCACACGAATCATGAAGCTGCAAATCCAGCAGTTTAGGTAATATAAAATTACTGCAAAGTTCTGGGGAGAATAAAATGCTAAAAAGTTACATTTAGGGCCTCCCTGGTGGCGCAGTGGGTTAAGCAACACATTCTGAAGCAGACCGCAGCCACTGCAGCACAAGTTCCATCCCTGCTGCCGGCCAGGGGGTGACCCACATGGCACGGCAGACCTCTCCTGCTGTGCCCACTGCTCCCCTCAGCAGTGTACTTCCGTTGATCTGCCTGTTCTGCTCCCCACTCTCTGTTGTGAATCCTCTCACCCCCCACACCTCTGGCCTGTACCCCAGTGCTTGTATGCATAAATAAATAAATCTTTAAAAAAAAAAAAGTTACGTTTAGAGAACATGACTAAGACGATGTTGTGAGATGACTATGGAGGGGGAAGAGTCAGAGGCTGAGTGATTGGTGAGGAGTCAGTAATCTCTCTGTATGAGATGACAATCTACAAACTCCAACACACACGCATGCAAAGCTGACCTTAAAGCTTTTCCAAATTAGAAGAATGTAACAGCAACGTAGAAGCTAAAGTCAGAGAAGGAGGCTGTGGCAGAGGGACATTTGGTGGATAATGCTGGCTATCTTAATTTTAAAGTTATAGGATTGATGGGCAGCTGCATCTCAGGTATATGATTTTTGCAGAATACTTATTGTTTTTAAAAAGGGCAAGGTAGTGGAAAAAACCACAGCCTTTTAAGTAAAAGATGAGGCATAAAAATAGAAGAATGAGATGGTGCCATAAAACAGAAGATAATGTAAGAAAGAACATCTGTACAGTTGAGCTGTGACAAGATAGGACCCCAGTGTTTGCCAGAGTTGGCTTGCAAGGAGATAGCCTACCCTAACCCATGGTCTCCAAGTTAGGTGTGCGACTGACAACAGAGGGACCGATTGATTTTAATAAGTGATATCTATAAATGTCACTTTAAACTGTCATGCTGTCTTTCAATTCAGATCTTAAATACTATCTCAATCCTAAATGAATCATTTTAGGTATAAAGGACTTACATTAAACAAACAGTTTATTTCTTCCTTTATTTTGCATTACTGGCTTCATTTTTCTCTAAAGTAAGTACCAAGTTTATGTCTCACATTAGCAAAGATCTGGCAAACTTTGATAACAACATTCCTGAACTATCTTTACACAAAGGATGTGTAATACTAAGGATATCCTTAGTATTACCACAATTCCCACTATTAATGGGTTTGTGGAATGTACCAGAAATTAAAAGATCTACATGATTTAGGGTTTAAACTTTCATATATGTATGAACTTTCATATATTCACATTAAGTTTTTTCATTTCTCTACTTCAAAAATCAATTAATTTATCTCCCCACTCCACCTTCAATCATCTGTGATTTCAATGGGACTTTATTCAAGTTACATGAACCGAAGTTAAAGATGGATTTTCATGACCCTCAAACATGGTTTGAGGTAAAAGGATTCTGTAGCATGGGGTGACCTGGACCTAACTGGCTGGCCATGTCTGGCCTCTGTACCTCTCTTAGTAATTTCAGAAATCTAGCCAATGTCTCACATTCATTTTACACTCAGCACCCCTGACAAACAACTACATGGACATTAAATCTGTTAATTGGTTGGCAGGTAGGAGTATATAATACACTAACTTTTCCACAGAGGAGCATTTTATAAGGTGTCTTCAAAGTCAGGCTGGTTATGGAATGAGGAAATGAATATGCCTGAAAAATCACAGGAAACCTTCACAAAGAAAGTTACGAAATTTGAACTATATTTTTACTCATACTTGCTCTATTGGGGGTAGGGACAGTTGTCACAAACACGAGTTTTGGTAAAGTGTAGAGTCTGGCTATAAAACAGCTAGGAATCTTCTAAACAGATAAAACTGGAAGGAAAATCAAAAGTCAGGTTGTGATTTACCCTATAAGAAAAAAGGAACCCAGATGTTTTTACTAGGGATTAGAAAGAAGACTAGCTAGCCAGAAAATGAGGATTTAAAAAGGTTAATTAAGAGACGGTGTCAGTTAGTGTGATCTCATTTTTTTGAAAGTACATGCTTTCATACAAGACCACATAAAATAAGGACAGAAGTTCTGAGTGGAAGGGTAATAGACACCAAGGGAAAAAAAAATAGCCATCTGTATTTCCAATTTTAATTCAAGGAACACATTATTTCTATTAGGAAAAAAAATACAAATATTATTTTTTAGAGTTTCTTTTTAAAAAAAAAAAAAGATTTATTTATTTTTGCATACAAGAACTGGGGTACAGGCCAGAGTCCAGGGATGTGAGAGGATTCACCAGAGACAGAGTGGGGAGCACAACAGGCAGACTGACTGAAGCACACTGCTGAGGGGAGCAGTGGGCGAGATAGGAGAGGTCTGCTGTGCCATGTGGGTCCAGTCCCCTCCCTGGCTGGCAACGGGATCGAACTCATTGCTGCAGTGGCTGCGGTTTGCTTCATAGTGTGCTGCTTAACCCACTGCGCCACCAGGAAGGCCCTTTTTAGAGTTTTTTGAGGGCAAAATCAACATGATGCTAAACTGAGGGGAATGAGGGCACGTCCAGTGTGATGAACAATGTGCATTCTTTTCAAAATTACAGTGCTTTTGTAACTTCTTATCCTTTTCATGCTACTGAAATTATAAAGCTTCTTTTAAAATTTGAACAAAGGAGAACATTATGTTTTAAGAAGACATATTTGGCAGGAAAGATTAAAAAGGGGAGACTCTTTAAAGTGAGACTAACTGAAGATTAGAGTTGTATGAAAGAGCACTCAGGTGATTAGAGATAGAGATACAGCATTATTTTAATAATCATTTAAGATACTATCAAATAATGATAAAGATAATATCAGCAGAAGATTATCTTAAACTTAATTCCTATAATCAGCTCACTTTATGAAAATATCAAAAGAACTCTAGTATCATTTTGGATAACTTAACCAATTTAATCAAATATGGAAAAGCAACTCTCAAAAACATACTGTATCAGTGTGACTTACTTACCAACATTTTAATGTAATAAAAAGATTTGTCTTTCTAAATTTAACCTACTTTTACTAATAATATTGATAATACTAATACTAATAATACTAATAATTCAGGGTAGCTGAAGTACTGTGCTGTTTAACACAAAATACAATGAGACAATATTTCATAAACAAGAGAAAACGATTTAAAAACTGGCACTGAACAAGGATACTTGAATGACAGGCAATGATTTAAAGAAGAAAATTTAGAAGCCTTCATTACCTATGTAGAAAACATTTAACCTGCTATAACAAAAGCTTTATAATTTTATTATTCCAATCTCATGAAACCTGGAAAGTAGAACATTTACCATTATTAATTTCATCAGACTTACCTCTTTACAAAATGTTCTAGGAACCATGATTTTCAGAATCCGTGCAAGTCTTGAAAAAAACACCTTGTCCACCATAGCTCGCTCTTTTTTTCCCTCTTTCTACATTAAAATAAAAAGAGTTTAAGATGGCTGTAACAAATGTACAAGACTGAGAAGCAAAGGGCAGAGGGGGCCTAATGGACTGTGGCAAAAAACTGGGGGGG
Organism: Galemys pyrenaicus; assembly: GCA_019455555.1. Lineage (NCBI taxonomy): Eukaryota > Metazoa > Chordata > Mammalia > Eulipotyphla > Talpidae > Galemys > Galemys pyrenaicus. The sequence continues at coordinate 3,553,288 of JAGFMF010011858.1, forward strand.
CCCTGGTGCTGAGTGAGGTGCGGCCACATACATCTGAAGGGGTGTTGTAAACCAGCCTTACCGCAATAATAAAGTAATAATTTAAAACAGAGAGAACGTAGTTCTAATACCATGTGAGAGTCTGGGAAAGCACTGCAAGGAACAGAAACAGCAACTGCAAAATACCAAGGTGAGAGCCTGCTGAACGAACACACTGCAGAACAACAAAAAGGCCAATCTGGCTGGAGCTGTGAGCAAGGAATAGTAGCAGGCAAGGCACAAGACAGGTAGAAAATGGTCTAAGTAACAGAATCACTTCAAAATATCAGCAGCTAACTTGTATGTAATTCTCCTCTTTTGTTTTCTCTATTTGTATTGTCACTGCTTCTGTTTAAGCTGTCTGAAAGGTGACTTGACTTCATTACATTTCAATCTATAGAGGGGCCTGCATTCTTCCTAAAATCAGTGTTCTCTGCAAAGAAAGCGGGACAGGAGGGCTGGCCTAGAAAGGCTGAGGAAATAACAGGGTTGTTCTACCTTTATTGAAACAAATAAAATCCATACCTGAAACCAATCTAAGTGAAAACACCTATACTAGTCTCTGGAAAATACAAACACTAGTCTCTGGAAAATTTGTTTTAAATTCACAACTGACTTTTCCACCTCTACCTTTCCCAGTTATTTTTTTTACTTAAAAAAAAAACTTGGATGATAAAAATTTGACATGTAAATTATAGAAAAAGTAAATAAACCATTAGATAATGCAACCAGAAAAAAAATATATATATATATTCACCTAACTTTCAAGAGGCAATAAGGCTAAAGTACACTGAGCAGTTCCCACTGAAAAGGCAATCAACTTAAAAAGGTAATGAGAATTGACTAAAAAAGACAGATGTTTGAAACAGCACAGAAAATCAAAGGCCATATGGTTCTGACCAACAACATGAATAATCTTTGAAAAATATCATGCTACACGAAAGATTCCAAACATAGTCATCATGTAATGAAAATTCTATTTCTCTGAAATGTCCAAAACAGACAATTCAATAGACACAGAAAGTTAACTTGGTTGCCAGGGGTTTGGAGAAGAGGGTATGAGGTGAATGCTAATGGGTATGAGATATGAAAAATTTCTAAAATTAAATAGTGTTGACAGTCACACAACTCTGCAAATAAGCTAAACCCATTAAATTATACACTTAAATGGCTGGATTTTATGGCATGTGAATTATATCGCCTCAAAGTTAATATTAACTGATGAATACAGATATAGAGGATTTGTCAGTGGAGCTGTTTATCAGAAAGATAGCTGAAGGTTATAATTTACAATCAATGCCACTAAATGGAAATAGCAGTTATGGGTAATTAAAGCAAAAGCAATTTTAGGCTAAATTTTAGCAAGATGGTTGTTTGTATCAAGAGATGCAATAGTGCCAATATAGTTAATGCTAGTCAAATTATATCTGGACAACTTATTCTAAGCATATTTCTAGAAACTAACTGCCATAAGTCCAGAGGAATATATACAGAATTGAAAAAATATTCAAAAAAAAAAAAAAAAAACAGGTAATGTAAGAAACACTTAAAGAAATGAGGGTCACTTAGCATGGGAGAAAAAAAACAGCCTCAGAAGTTACATCTTCAAACATGATAGCCTATTAGAGAAAATAGTAGACTTGTCTATAACAGCTAGAGGGTGTAAGCTTAAGCTCACAAGCTAGAACTAATACAGATACATCTGCTGCCTAGAGTAAATAATTCTCCATCAGATGAACAGATTCAAGTAAATACCTAGAAGGCCCCTGTTAAGGGTCCCTATTTCAGAAAAAAATTCCTATTAATAAACAGTAAGTTGGTGAACCTGAGGTTCTCTTTTAATTCTAAAATTCTATCCTAACTCAAAATTATAAAAGAAACACAAGCAATCCCAGAGTAGATGATTTAAAATTTTACCTCGCTCTGTAATGGCTGTTTTCCATTTTTCTTACTGCAGAGAAAAAGAAAAAGGAGAGAGATTTATTTGCAAACTGCTCCATCATAAAATCACTTTATGATATCAAAAGAACACACCAAATTCTCCAAATGAGTTTCTACGTTCTCCCTATCACATGGAGACAAAATATATTACATATAATAGTCTAGCTGTCTCTTATTATGTATTATTTACACAGCATGTTCAATAAATGTTACCTACTACAATCATACATCAGGCACTATGTTGATAATTTTTACAGAGACTTACTTTACAAATTTCCTTGGAGAGGTAGAGTCAATTTTTCCATCCTTGAAACAAGGTCAATAGGATGTTAGCAAATAAACACAAGCAAAGGCAAGAAAAATATTTGTACACTGGGTAGTTTTTCTTACTGCTGGGCCATGAGAGCAAGCCCAGGTTACTTGCCTACAGGGTAAGACACGATGTGTTTATTTCCACGTTACAACTCAAAGAAACTAGCCTGGGAAAAGAGTAAGTAGCACACACAAATTCAAGCTACTCATAGTAGTTAATCTGGCATTTGAACTCAGGTCTGACTACTAATCCAGGCCGCCTTCTTTAACAATACAATAGCCAAGCATAAATTCTTTTTCTAACACACACTACCATGTCATACTATGCTCCTATATGACAATTATCACAGTTTTAATTCCTTGTTTGGTGTGTATTTCCTCCCAATAAATGAATTCCATAAGGTGAGGTGCTATTGCAGGTTGGCTTCTCCAAAGTAGGGGTTAGATGGTGATTGGGGTACAAAATGTTTTCCAGGGATCAACACCAATGAAAGAAAGGGGAAGAGACAAGTCTGTGGCACTACTCAAACTGTGATGTAGGCCCAACAAAATTTCAACCAACCAGGTGGGAAGACCTGAAACAAGTACTGTCCATCAAAATGCTCTGTGACTGGCTGAATGGCCAGATCTTTCTTTACACCTCAGCCTAGTGCAGTCTGCAAATGCATGCTTCCTCAGGGAGGTTATGCCCTTGAAGGAGGTGACTGCAGATGAAGCAGCTCCTAAGGGTGAGCAGAATGAGCTACTGTCCTCCTAACAGCTGGACAGTAAGGTCCTCTTTGAAGGGGCCTCTGGGTAGCATGACTCTGTCCCCTACGTGAGTCACATATTCAACTCTCTTTGGGCAACTCCAAGCTGAGCTCCAACATTCTGTAGAATGATCTTAGTCTAAGAGAGAAAAGCCATATGATCTTACCAATAGATTAAAAAAAAAAAAAAAAGCCTTTGACAAAACCCAACTTTCATCAAACTAGGAATACAAAGGATCGTCTTCATTCTGAGAAAGTACATCAATTTAAAACCTACAACTATTATCACAACTTAATGAAAGACTGAGTCTCTGAAAGATCTGAAACATGGCAAAGATGCCAACTCCCACAACTACTACTTAATATTCTTACTAGAGGAAACAAGTCAGGAAATAGTGCATTAGTCAGAAAAAAGTGACACACAAAATGGAAAGGAAGAAGTAAAACTATCTTTATTAAGAATGTTGTAAACATCTAAGTAGACAATTCAAAGGAATCTACAAAAAAAAAAGTTAGGTGAGTTCAGCCAGGTTCCAGAAAGAAAATATCTACATAAAAATCAGCTCCATTTCTATATACAAGCAAACTGCAACTGGAAATGAAAGTTTTTTAAGCATACCATTTACAAAAACATTAAATATTTAAGGATAAATTTAGGGGGTAAAAGGTGTGCAAGACCTGTATGAAAAAAACTACAACGTCTGTAGAAAAATTTTAAGAGTAGGGAGATATCATGCTTACGGGTCAGAAGTTCATTATTACTAAGATGTCAATTCTCACCAAATGGATTTAAAATTCAATACAACCCCAATCAAAATCAGGCTTTTTTTGTAAAGAGATGATGAGCTGATTCTAAAATTGGTATGGAAATGCAAAGGATCTAGAAAAACCAACAAATTTTAAAAGAACAAAGTTGGACAAACTGTAATTGATTTCAAGGCTTATTACAAAGCTAAGGTAATCAAGAGTATACACATACACCCTTACATATATATGTACAACTGATTTAAGGCACTGTTCAGTGGGGAAGGATATTATTCTAAGAAAATTTTTAATCAAAATTTATTTTAATAAATGATAACTCCCCCTAAGAAAATTAACCTCAACCCCTACTACACATCATAGATTTTTAAAAAAATAATTTGAGATGGATCACAGACCTAAATGTATTGAGCTAAAACTATGTAAATTGTAGAATGAAACATAAGAGAAGGTCTTAGTAACTTTGAAATGAAAACCTATTTGTTAAACAGGGCACACACAGCACAAACAACTCAAGATAAAAATATTAAGTTGGACTTCACCAAAATTAAAATTATTGTTCAAAATTACTATTAAGAAAATTAAGAGAGAAGCTACCAACTAGGAGAAAACATCTGCAAAACCTAAATTTAAAAAAAAAGTTGTAGTCACAATTCGTAACAAAGATTTACACGCTTTGCCCAAAAAATGTACAGATGGAAAATAAACACATGAAAAATGCTCAAAATCACTAGTTCATAAGTAAATACAAATTAAAATCAAAATGAGAAACCACTACACACATCCACTAGAATACCTAAGAGCAAAAAGACAGATCATACGAAGTGTTATCAAGGGTGTGAAACAACTGAAGTTTTCTTACACTGCTAATGGGAATATAAAACAGTACAGTCACTTTAGAAAAGTCGTTTTTTGGCAATTTCTCAAAAAGTGGAACACACATATACCTGCCACACAACTCATTCATCCTACCACTAAGTATTTGCTCAAGAGCAATGACAGCGTACACATGTCCACACACAGACTCATACACAAATGTTCAGAGCAGCTTCATCTTTTAATAATCCAAAACTGGAAACAATCAAAATACCCATCAGCAGGTAACTGGATTAAAACACTGTGGTATACCTATAAATATACTCAACATTTTTAAAAATGCAACTATTGATACATGTCACATGGATGAGCCTCAGAATTATTCCTATTCAAAATAACTAAGCAGAAATTTATATATAGCATATGATTTTGTGTGAAATCTTACAGTAGTTAAAACTAATCGGTAGTTACAAATGTACTTGAAGGTAGACAGATTAGTTTGTTTCAGGCTGTTGGCAACAAAAGAGCATAAAGAACTCTGGAGTGATGGAAATATTCATTATTTTGAGTTTAATGATCATCACAGGTGTCTGCATATAAAGACTCAACAGGTTGCATATTTCAAATAGAAGTAATTTAGTCTATATTATTAATGCTTCATTGACGCTATAAAAAAAAAAAAAGATTTGACCAAAACTGAAGAGAGATTTTTTTCTTAAGAACCTAACAGAAAAGTACATTAATTGTTGGGGGGATGGGGGAAGGTGGGCAGGAGGGGGAGATGAGGTTAACTGTTCCTTAATACTGCCTGCAAAACACATGAAATTAATAAACAGTGACTTCCTCTAAGTAAGGGAGGAAACAAAATGTAAGACTAGGGATAAGAAATTAGGACAACATAGCAATATTAGAAATTAATCTGTAGATTAAAATCCCAATATCCTAATCCTAAAATTTCTAAATAATGTCAATGCCAAGAGTTGATAACTGAGGTACTTTTGCTTGTAAGATTCACTGTATTCATAAAATATATGAAACCCATAAGCATGTATGAAAGAGTGAGCACTGATTATTTACTTAAGAGTAAATCAATAGGTTCACAATGATACTTAAGAATAGGGTCACCTTGGAAGAAAAATAGGGAATTAATGTATTCTTTGAAAACTGGTAAGAAATTTTCTTGCTTTCTTAGATTGAACCACACCACCGATGACCAAAAAACAAGTTTCTCTTTACAAAAAGAAAAACAACCAGAAGTATAAACCTGAAGAACAGGCCTCCTCAATGCTCAGAATAAGCCCTTCCCAAAATGCGTCACTTTGACATGTGGATTATTCTGAACTGAGGTCAATCAAGGCCCCCTCAAGCTCACAAGACAATTCTAACACTCCTAAGGACCTAGAAGAATGAAAACTGGAGGGCCAACCCAGAATGTATTGCTATTTCCACAAACAGATGTTGGAGAAACATCTACATGGCAGGGCAAACTTTGCGTTACAGGGCCTCTGACCGTTGTCACACGAGGAACCCTCTTCTCATCATGTAAGCCCCCATGCCCTGTCTCCTTCAAGTCCCAGGACCCTGTTACGAGCCCGAGCTCAGGATGGACACCTTCCTTTTGACTCACTGACCCTAAAGTCCACTTCTAAGTGGATTCCCTGAACATAATTAAATTTGTTTTTTTTATCTCTGACTAATCTATCCAATGTTAATTTGATTACTGGACAAAGCCAAGAAGATGCCAGAAGGGCAGGGGAAATTTCCTCTCCTCCCCGTACCTCTTGATGGAGAGGCTACCCATGATTGCCTAATATAGCCCTGTCCAAAAGACAAACACAAAAAAAAACTAAAATTGATCAAGCTTTTAAATCCAACTACCACTTTATGGGCAATACAGAAAAATTTTCAAAAAGAAAAATTATGCAATTGACACAATCCAAACTACAAAATCCATATAGGTCAAGATAACTGCCTGCTTCAAAAAAGGTACTATTAGAAAATGGAGCGCTGGCAGGAAGATACACAGATTAAGAGCCTTACAACAAACAAAAAACACAAGTAAACTAACATGCTCAGGAATGTACATTTGGGTGATAAAATTGTAAAGGCGAAGATGCAATTCCTGTTGAAGTCAAGACAGCAGGGAGGGAAGAGGCTGCGTCTGGAAGGGTCCCGTGGAAGATGTCTGGGTTGCTAGCAAGGATGTATTTCTTTCCTTCTGGGGAGAGGTAGTTAAAAAAAATCATTGTTTTATGCACTTTGTGTGGTAATAACAGAATAAAAAGGTTTTCAAAATGTTAGCATATTTCACAGTGCCGGTATTTTAATATACTACTGTCAACCAAAAAATTCAAGAATTTGGGAACGTGTATATATTTGGGATCAAACAATTGCAATCTGGCGTACAGAGATTCATATAGGAAGGATAAAAATTGGAGGCTTATAGGAGAAAAATGAGAAAGATGAGCTAAGTTGATTAGTGCTAACAAGCTCCAACTACCAGTATTTTGGGGACAGACAGTCGGTTACTGATTTCATCCCTGGTAAAAGTCCACAGTCACCGTCCCAGTAAACAAGATGTCCCTTCTGCTCATTGCCAAACAAGGGTTCACGAAACAATTACAAGTTGGTTTGGTCCAAAGGTCTTTGTCCCAGTTCAAACGAGACACATAATGCAATTTCTCTTTAATGGCTGCCTGGGTCCATTTTAAAAATGGCTTCACAAACACCAGACTTTCACACTGCAATAAAATTTTAACAATTCACTTTGATTTATGTTATTAAGACTCCTTTTTAAAACACTGCATGATGACTGTACTTTTGAATCTAAGTCCATCTGAAGGATGGATAAGAATGTTTTATTCTGTCTTTTACCTTCCATGTGATGAATTCAAGCAAGAGCTCTTACAACCAGATACCATTTTTACCTTTCTGATTCCTCACTGGTAAAAAGAAGATAATAAAACAACCTCAATTGACTGTTGTAAGGTGTAAATGCAAACTATTTAGAACAACGCCTAGAATAGGTTAAATACTTAATAACAGTTATCAGTAATTATGTCTAGTTTTATGTTCTCTAGTCCTTTTGTAACTGGAAGACCGGAGCTCTGGCTCCCTGTCATCACCCAATGCCAATAGACAGGAAATTGAATCTTTAAAGTTGGGGGTTTAACATTCTAAAGAAATGTAACATTACACTTCCAGATGCTTTTTTATAGTGAGTTGAAGAAAGAGAGTTCAGTATTGAGTGGCCTTCACCACTGCCAGGAGATTGTGAGGGCCAGCCAGGGAGCTCCTTATCACCTCCTGACCTCAGGCTCCTCCCAGTGTGCTGAGGCTGGTCTTCAGATAGCACTGGCTTCCTGTACTCCTCCAGACATGTCCTTGGGCTGGAGAATTACCTCAGAGCAGACAGGTTTCCTCCTATACAATATGTGTGTCCAGATGTCCTACTATACTAGCTTGGTGTCTCACCCCATCTCCTGTTCCCTCGTCCCTGTCACTTTCTTCTCAATTCGTAGCTCCATGCCTTTGTCCATGCTGCTTTTCCTACCTAGAAAGCCTTTTATTCCTTAGTGGAAAACTACCTGTTTCTTAAGGTCAGGCTCCATTGTGAAAAACCCCCACAAAAACAAACAAAGGAATATTTCCCACTCAGCGCTCCCTCCCACAGAATGCTATTCCCTATCACAGGTCAAGGCATACTGAGTTGTAAACATTCTATGTGTTTGGATTTCCACAAGACTGAAGTGAGCGATGATGCTGACTCAATTTGCTATCTCAGTGCTTAGCATATCTACAAACAGCACACATAAAATAGAACATACTGGAGAAATGTATTTCCTCTCACATTGATATTTTCTCCAATGAAGGAAGAAGTAGCTATTTTGTTAAGTCAGTGATAAAACACATACAGAAACTGTTATCACTCATCAATAGTTAATTGAAAACTAATACAAAAAAAAGGTAACATACTATTTATTCTCTCCTCTCGTTGCCCTTAAACAGCACATCTTGCCATTACTTTCAGAAAAAAAACAAATGAATCCTACAGCTGAAAAGACCTTAAATCTTATTTCCTGATGCAACAAAACTGTATTCATAGGTAAATGGAGAACAATATTTTAAATAAAACGCGACTATTAATAGATGTTTATTTTATTTTATAACTAGAAATTTGGTGTTAATTTGGTATAGGATTCTCTCAATAGTCTGAAATTCTTCTAACTTAATTTTGTAATCTTCCCAAGTGACCAAAACTAACATGAGATAGGTTCTGTCTTCTCCCACTACAAGACCCAGCTAGAAAAGAGATCTATCGATCCTACTTTCATGACCTCAGCACCTGGGATTAAATCTTGAATTAAGGTGCAGGCCTGAACTATAATCCCCAGCTCTACAAGCGAGGATCTCTTATTCTTCTTTATACCAAACATCAAACACCCAACATCTGAGTTAATACATGATATTTGGATTCCTGTCTTTGAGTGAGTCACTGATTTCCAGGCCAAGCTACTTCCTCCTCCAGTCCTTGCTAGAGAACAAGGAATAGATCTAATTGACCTTTATTTCTTCTTTTCCTTTACCTTAGGTGCCCCTCCAAGATACAATGAAGACAGAACAAAAATAACACTAAATTTGGAGTCAAAAGATTGATTTTGATGAAAACTGACATTATTGTGCTTTTTACAAGCAAGTTAAAAACATGTATCAGACAAAGCTATGTATGCAACATCATGTTAACACCATATTTAATCAAAGCTAAAATGCATCATTAAAAGCTGCACCCAGGGCCTCCCTGGTGGCGCAGTGGGTTAAGCCACGCACTATGAAGCAGACCGCAGCCACTGCAGCACGAGTTCCATCCCTGCCGCTGGCCAGGGAGGGGACCCACATGGTGCAGCAGACCTCTCCTGCTGTGCCTGCTGCTCCCCTCAGCAGTGTACTTCCGTTGATCTGCCTGTTCTGCTCCCCGCTCTCTGTGGTGAATCCTCTCACCCCCCCACGCCTCTGACCTGTACCCCAGTGCTTATGTGCATAAATAAATCTTTAACAAAAAAAAAACTGCACCCAAGTTTTAGAGAAGTTAAAATGTGAAAAACAACAAAATGTGCAAAAAGAAGTTTTTGAATCAGTAAAATACAGGCATATCTCATGCACTTCACTTAATTGTGCTTTGCAGATAATCCATTTCTTACAAAATAAAGGCTTATAGCAACCACACATCCAGCAAATCTATCTACACATTTTTTTCAACAGCATATGCTCACTGCTTGTCTGTCATTTTTAAGCATAATGCTACTGTACACTTAGTATAAGTATAACTTTCACATGCACTGGGAATCCAAAAAATTCATGCTCTTTTATTGCGGTATTTGCTTTTTTGCAGTGGTCTGGAAGCAAACCCACAATACGTCCACAGTGTGAACATAATCATGACAGGTGATGACTTTAGGTAGGACTTTTTAGGTCCAGTCCTACCCACTAGAGATAGGTTAAGATGATATCCTTTCCCCTTGAAGAGACACCATGCCTTATATGTTGCTTACTTTATAGGCTTAGGAAAGCGTACAGTGTTTTAAAGGTGGTGTATAGTCACTTACAGATTATGAGGACTAAATGACTAAATCGTGATTTACCTAGAGGAGTTGCCTCATTCCACATAGTGCATTTAATTTAAATGCCAAGAGTTAACTGCTAAGGCAGAAAATCATACACAAGTCAGCCCTCCATATCCTCAAATTCCACATCCATGGAATTCAACCAAATGTAGGCTGAAATACACATTTATGTAGTTAGATCTGCAATGACTGAGTCTGCACTGATCACAGGCAGACTTTTCTTGTCATTATTCCCTAAACACTATCGTGAATGTGCAGATATAGACACACATATCTAACAACGATTCACCTAGCACTTACACTGTAATAGGTATTACAGGTAACCCAGGGATTTCAAGTCTACAAGAGGATGTGCACAAGTTACATGGAGTTAGGACACCATTTTATATGAGGAACTTGACCACCCATGAGTTTCAGCCCTCTATAGAAGAGGGGTCTGAAACCACTCCCCCCAGATAATGACTAATATAATCTACATTTAAGTATAGGCTGATGTTACCATTACAATGGCATGTAAGACTGCTACATTTATTCAGATATCAAAAGTTATCTTTGATTAGCTTTATTTTTAATTTTATATTACACTGCATTCATTAGGGACTGCTAATCAAAAACCTTTTAGCACATTCACTAACTCATAAGGCTTCAAAACATCTTGATATGTTTAATAGTTCCCACTGAAGGATACAACTATTGGTTGTCCAGAGCATTTTGTCCTTGTGTTTATGGAAAGCTGTATTACTGACAAAAATGCCTAAAACAAAAAGTGATTTCCTCATAAAAATAATGTTCTAATAAAAGTCATATTCTTAAGCAAGGGCCTGATCCTTTTTTTTTTTTTTGGTAGAAATGACTACAAGTAGCATTTTTAAGCAACTCTTAACATTCCACAAAAATCTTTGCAAAAGAAATAACAATAGAGAAAAACAGTACCCATTTTGTATACAATTTTATTTGGCAAATATAAATCCCAAGAAAATTACAAAGAGCTCATTTTTCTTCTTCATAATTCCAGTTTATATTTTATTGCAACATATTAGAAGGTCATGGGTGAGCTGGATGTTGATCCTGGGTAAAAATTACAGCTTCTTTATCTAGGTGGAGAGTATGGCATGGATCCTTAAAAGAATGTGGAAAATTCTAGGTGCAAGCATGATTTCCCCAAATAGTCATGTTGAACCAAACTCCTTTTCTTGTCTTAAAGGGATCAGGAAAATTCTGTAAACTTCATTTTTTTATGCTACAAAGTATGTGATGATGTACCAACACGGATTTCCCACATTTTTCTTGCAAATGATTCTATGCCACATACTGCCCTAGAGTCTCATCTCATGCTCAATGGCCAGTAGTAAAACCCTTCCCCACTGTGGAGCAGACACAGCCCCCTGAAGAATCCTGCCTCAGCAGGTACAAGATGTCTACGCTGTCTCAGAGCGCTAGATGATTAAGGGAGGGAAAGGTATAAAAAGGGTGAGACACAGTACAGTACCCAATTAACAGGAAGACTGGAGTGCTGTACATCCTGTTCCATAGTTAGCCCTGTCCAACAATAGATTAAGAAAACAGAAGTGATGCTAGTTAAATGTTACAATCAAAAAATCCAGAGGGAGCAATGAGCCCAAACAAATAAAAATCAGTATCTTCACTGGGGTTAAAATAAAACACCAAGTCCAGGAGAGGAAAGAAAAGAAAACAACGGCATAAACTACATATTGTGTTTTGAAAAGCACTGATGGTCGTAATAATGAATGTGAACTCAAGCTATTTTAACAAAAGCTTAGGATCTACAAAGTGAGCAACAACCCATTCCATTGTGGGTATCCACACTCAGAATGAGTTCAGTCTGGGACGGCCTCTAAGAAGTGGACAAAAAGTATCATATTCAGGAAGCAGCAAGGAAAAAAACAAGAGATTTGACACCATGTCACATAAAAGTAACTTACATACTTTCCAACTCTGAAAGCAAATGGTTCCATCAACTCAAAAGGTTTTTAAAGAGATTTTCAAAAACACATTTGAGAAACTTTTTAAGAAAGCTGAATAGTTCCCGAGAAACTAACAATGGATATTTTGCATCCTTTTCCATTTCCAAGCAAAGAGCAAGCCAAATCTGCTTTTGACCTCTGTCCAGGTACTGTGTAGAGATACCCTTTCATTTAACACTCACAAGCACTGAGGGAAGTTAAGTGTTAGGCCTGTTTCACAGATGAAAAAACTGAGTCTCAAATAGGTTGTGCAAATTGGTCAGATCTACGAAATAGATTTGGGTTGAAGCTTTTATTTAGCTAACTCCAAAGACCACATTTACACCATGCCAAACTGCTCCCACAATAAAGGCCACGCTGCTGCACATAAATATGTGCATTCTCACAGATTACACAGTGACATTTTATGCCTCTAAAATAATCCAAAAAGTATAAAACACCCCTCAATGATGATTAAAGTAGTAAACTCACACTCGTTCCTAATATTCTACTCTTAAAAGTGATGTCTAATGTAATATGTGCACTATATTCAGTACCAGAAACCTAACCCCACTTCACACACATTATGTTCACAGCCTTCAACTGGTGATCATGTTCCAAAGAAATATCTTCACCAAATTAATGAGTGAATAACTTCTCTCACAAAAATATACATTACCTATAAAAGATACAGAAGCATTCTACATGCCCAACATTTAAGTATATATTATGTCACAGAAAGGTGTATTTATAAGTATAGCTATGAAATTCATGTAGAAAGGTATGCTTTAAATGAAAACAGTGAAATTTGTACATTATAGCTATGTAACAATATATGCATAAAATGAGTAATAGAAGGCAGTAAATATAAAAAGTATGGATTTTGACGATGACATGATGGAATATTTTTGATTTATTAAAATTGTCTTTAGCATTTCCACTTTATTGTTAACTGTCAAAGAGTATGTTATAAAGTGGTATCATAAATTTCTGAGATTTGCTTTACCCATACATATAAGAGGGTAAGGCACAGCTTCTAAAGAGCTTATAAAATACACTTAAGGAGAAGTTGAACACTTGTAGCTTGGAAAATGTGTTATTTAAAACAACACAGCCGTAACCACAGCCTAAGAAATGAGCATCTCAGATTCAGTCATCCATAAAACATTTTTTAGTGCTTACTACATGTCAGCCAGTTTAGTCCTTAGGTTATAACAATGAACAAAAGAGACAAATTCCCTACCCTCATGGAACTTATATCAACAGTAGAGACACACAAAACAAGATAAACACATTAAACTGATAAAACATCTATTACTGATAAGAGCTCTGAAGAAAAGTAGAATCCGGGAAGTGGGCAGAGTGTCCCATGTAAAGGATGCTATTTTAAAATGAATGGCCATGGAAGGTTTCAGTGAGAGGACATCTGAATTCAATAAAGATTGAAAAGGGAGGGAGGGAGTGTGGACATCTAGGTAAAAAGCTGTACAAGCATGGAACAACAAATCCAAAATCCCTCAAACAGAGTGCCCGGCCAATAAAGCTAATGTGTCCCAAATTGAGAACTATGATTAATTAACAGCCCCTACCTCAGGTCCCCCTACCCCAGCAGACCACAGACACTTGCACAGTTTTGGAAAAATTGCTTCTGGACCAGACCTGCATCCACTGAACACATCTTGTTTTTCCTGGCAAATCCTTTAGGGTCTCCTTCATTACGTTTCTTTATACCTCTCCTTTTTATTTTGAGGATCCAAGTGGGGCCAGCCTCTATAACATCCACTCAGGGTTCGGCCTAAGGGTGTCATGTAGCTCTACCCCTTCACACCTGATTCATGCTTGCACTTTGGAAAACACTTAGTGGGTCTTCGAAAACAGAAAAGTGAATCCAGAACCTTCTAGAGCTTGATTTGAAAGGACCAGGTGCTAAGGAAGGAAAGCTGAGTTTAAAATATGTAAGAAAGCTGAGGAGAGGTTACTGGGGAAAGAATGTAGGTTACTGAGGCTAGAGATACGAGAATATCCAAGGTGTACAGAAAAGACAAGGCAATAGGTCACAGGGCTGAGGCTCAGGAAAAGTAACAGTCAACAAATTCCATGTTAAGGAACTTATAAATAAAAGAATGTCTCCATTTTATTCTGTTCACTATACTGATATGATCCCTGTCACTACTGCCAAACTTTCAATAAGTCTACTACAAATACTGATGTTTTAGAGCAGTCAAGGCAGATACCACATAGACAGGCTCAAGACACAAGATCTAAGTGGGATATAAAAGAGAACAGAAGCAAAAAAGTGAAATAAGGTGTGACAAAGACAAACGTCAAGTTCCCTAAAAACCCCTCAGAAATATTTGGGAGGTAACCATGCTTCCACTATCTTTGGGGCTTTGAAAGGATGAAGGATCACCCATAGGTGGTGGATTTAGCTGAGGCCTGACTGATGGGTCACAGTCAAATAATTAATAGGTAAAAAACAAGAATGATAACTTAAATTCATGCAACACGTGGTAGGGGATAAAAGGGGAGGGGGACAGTAGTAGTCATTTAAATTGTTAAGAGTTGTCATAACTCATGGAGGGGGAGACCCTGACCTGACACAGAAAGGATAGTAAGAGTTGAAGTTCAAGGCCACAGAGAGAGAGTCCAGGTATAGCCAATACTATGAATAAAGCTCCAGAGTCAGGAATGAGTGTGGCCTGCTCAGTGCACAGGGCAGAAACTGGCCTTTTTGGAACACAGTATTCATTGGCAGGCAACAGCATATAAGATTAGCCAGGTAAGGTGAGAACAGATTGAGAAGGGCTCTGAAATACAGGATGAGAAATCTGAACTTTGACAAGCATTCACGGGAAAGGAAAAAAACTGCTTTGTTCTGTTTTTGTTTTGTTTTGCCCTTTTTAAGATCAAAAGTACTTGGCAATGTAGACTGGTTCCTTCCCTTGCTTTCTAAAATTGGTCTATTGATTTTCCTCATGTTTTGTACCTTTAGGTACACAACTACCACATCTATGAAGACAATGCACAACTCCAGTTTGTACTGGTTCCAAGTCTCCAACTGCCTGTCAATTACCCATGAAAGTTCTTCTAACTATCCTACATCACTCATTCACTCTCTAAACACGTGGTCTAAGCAAAGACATGTGCAAACAAGGAATTTAAAAGATGACTCAGTTCACGCCCTCCAGAAACATAGAGTCAATACAGGCAGAAGCCCAAAGACAAACTAGCACATACGGAGCAGTACCAACTAGGGTTAGAGGAATACTTAGGGTATCATAAGAGCAGAGGACAGCAACATCAGTTTGGGAATCACAAAAAGGCAGAAAACACCTAACAGAAGTGAGGACTAAACTGAGTCTTGGAGAAAAGCAAACATCAAAGACTGGGGAGAACCAAGGAGGCAGAGATTACAATCAGACTGCAGGCTGCAGACTACAAATTAATCCCATATCGCTGGATGGGTAGAAGCAGGCAATGATCATGAACAGCATTCTCTCACACTAAGAACTTTGTACTTGAGAATAGCTGAAAGATTTAATGAAGGAATAGTGTGAACAAATTTTTGTTTCTTAAAAAGAGCTCTGGTGGCAGGGGCCTCCGTGGTGGCGCAGTGGGTTAAGCAACACACTATGAAGCAAAGCTCAGCCACTGCAGCACAAGTTCGATCCCTGCTGCTGGCCAGGAAGAGGACCCACATGCCTTAGCAGACCTTTCCTGCCTTGCCTGCTGCTCCCCTCAGCAGTGTGTTTCAGTCAGTCTGCCTGTTCTGCTCCCCACTGTCTGGTGAATCCTCTCAGCTCCCTGGACTCTGGCCTGTACCCCAGCTCTTGCATGCATAAATAAATAAATATTTTTTTAAAAATAAAGAGCTCTGGTGGCAGTAGATAAGTGAAAGGGCACCACAAAGTTTCTTACCATCATAAAAGGTAGCAAAAACCTGACCATAAAAAAAAAAAAAAGACTATTACAGGGCCTCCCTGGTAGCCCAGCAGGGGCAGGTTGAGCGCTGTGCTGTGAAGCACCCGCAACACAGCAGCGCAAGTTCGGTCCCCAGCCAGGGAGGGGACCCACATGGCACAGCAGACCTCTCCTGCCTCGCCCACTGCTCCCTTCAGCTGTGTATTTCAGTAGATCTGCCTGCTCTGCTCCCCACTCTGTCTCTAGTGAACCCTCTCACCTGCCACAACTCTGGCCTTGCCCCTACTCATGTATGCATAGAAAAATGTTTTTTAAAGAAAAGACTATTACAACATTCAGTATACCTCCAGTTATCCATTCCAGCCCCTTTCTAGGTTCCGCTCACATCCTTTATAGACTTCCTCTCTCAGAATTTCAAAGCCATGTCCCATCTCAGTAATGCATTGTCATCTCCTGATATTAACAAACTTGCATTTAAATTTCCACTCCCTAAATGAATGTAAGGGCCTCCCTGGTGGCGCAGTGGGTTAAGCAATGCACTATGAAACAAACCGCAGCCACTGCAGCACGAGTTCCATCCCTGCTGCCGGCCAAGGGGGGACCCACATGGCGCGGCAGACCTCTCCTACCTCGCCCGCTGCTCCCCTCAGCAGTGTACTTCAGTTGATCTGCCTGTTCTGCTCCCCACTCTCTGTGGTGAATCCTCTCATCCTCCCCACACCTCTGGCCTGTACCCCAGTGTTTGTATGCATAAATAAAATCTAAAAAAAAAAATGAATGTAAGTTCCCTAAGCTTTTATATTAAGGCATATATAATACATACACATACACCCTCCATCAGATAGTGTCTAGTATAGTAATACAACATTCAGAAACAGATACTTCTTCTGAAATAAACCATCTCTTTTATCCTTGAGTAAAAAGATTCTACTATTCCCAGAATAGTAAAATAAGATGTATGACTAGGCAAAACTAAGATGAAAAGAATTAACAAAGTGGTGGAAAAAAGAATACAAGGGAACTTTCTGGGGAGATAAAATGTTCTCATTTGTAATGGTGTATACTACATGCTTGTAATCATCTATCTAAAAAGCTAAGATCTGAACATCCTAATATATTTAAATTTAATCTAAAAATCGATAAAAAGGCATGAGGAGCAAGGAAATACAGACACAAATAGGAATGGCTGAATGGTGTGATACTTCTTGGGTAAAGTGTATAGGAGGTTCATTATATTATTCTGCTTATTTTGTGTGTGTGTGAATTTTCCATAATAAAAAGTCATTATGATTTAACTAGTGAAAAAAACTGCATTAAAAAAAATCCAAAACATTAAATCACTCAACATCCTAATGTTTGGAAAAATGTGACATTATAACTTTTAAAATGGTCTTACTAGCTCTATTACCCAAGTAATTTTAAGACAAATCTTCTAAGACAAATCTATTGTTAACAGTTTAGACCAAAAAAAAAAAAGTTGAATTGTCACAGGTTTTTAATTAAGTACCAAGAGCAGTATTAACCCAGTTATCAAAGATACTCAAAAAACAAAATATAAAGTTAGAATTCTCTAATCTTCTAATGGTGGTATCAAAAATAGTGTCTGGAAACAAAACACCTGCAATGGTATGAGATCACATTTTTTTTTTAAAGGTTTATTTATTTATGCATACAAGAACTGGGGTACAGGCCAGAGTCCAGGGAGGTGAGAGGATTCACCAGACAGATGGGGCGCAGAACAGGCAAACTGACTGAAACACACTGCTGAGGGCAGCAGCCAGCGAGGTAGGAGAGGTCTGCTACACCATGTGGCTGAGCTTTGCCTCATAGTGTGTTGTTTAACCCACTGCCACCCCAACAACACATTCTTAATGGTCTTCAAGTAATTCATTTGTTTTCTCAGTAATTTGAAGTTCATGTCTATGTCCCCATAATTTGCATTCTCCTTCCACAAGACATTTAATGAATAAAATATTTTCCTTACTCTTGCCCATGCAAAAGGTTGACAATTTTTTTAAGATGGACAAATTTTTTGAGTAAACTAACTGCCGCATAATTTAATCCCCCAAAACGTTTACGTTTCTTAAAGAGGTTTTTAAGTACTTTACAATTGTGAATGAAGAGCTAAAGTTATTAATAAGATAGATCCTACTATACTATTTTGCTACTATTTACAATTAGATTATGTTCAAAACTTTCCTTAGTCAAAAACCTGTAATCTTATAAATTAGCAGCTAGCTTAGCTGTGACTACAAGACAGCGTGAAGAGTGTTTCTGGGAGTCTGACAATATTCTTACCCCACTGCAGATTTATTTAAGGACTATATGGGTGAGCTCTATTTGTGAAAATTTTTCAAGTTCTATACTTCTTGACATGACTACTTCTGTGCATGTATGTAATATTCAATAAAGATAGTTTTCTTTATCAAAAAGCCAGGGCTGTCCTCAAACCCCTTCACCCACCTGTTCTGCAAAAACATAATTCAAAGTGATTGTATAGTATTTAACAAACTTTCTATTAGCATTAACTGTCTAGATAACAAAACTTTACAACTAATAACTCAGAAAATATAAAATCCAGTAGGGAAAAAAAGCGCTTGTTTTCCAGAATTAATCATTAAAGCAAAGTGAATAGAAGAAGAGTGAATAGGTACTGTATTGTTCACACACAGCAGCAAACCATCTTCCACTTTGTTAAATGGATTTTGGAAGAGAATAAAAGATCTTCGCTTTAGACTATAGGAAAAAAAAGATAGAAGATGGTTAATAAGAACTTTATGAAGAAGACCCCTTGTCAGTGTTTTAGTTCACAGCCTACTAATCAGGTTTTGAGGCAAATCAGAAAAAGCGACTGCCCAAAGAGAAAAATGAAAAAGCAGCCTGCCAAGATTTCATATAAAATATCCAGTGACTTAGAAGAAGGTTTGGGAAGTAACTTTTTCTCGATGATTTGCTGAAGGCAAGTGTCTCCCAGCAAGTTTAAAAAAAAAAAAGGTAGTAATCCCAAAACAAAACAAAGCTTTCCTCTAATCCTATAATCGCCCCAAATTAAACCTAAACTCTAAAGGTCTCTGGAGGCAGGGAAACAATGGAGTATAATCAAAAATGACCTTGATCTTCACTGGGAACACTTTCATCTATCACCTGCACTAACAGAAGCAGGAACCTTGCTTTCCAAAAACCTCGGGACCGATTCAGTCTTTCAGGATGAAAAAGAGTCCAGCGTTCACTGACCAACTCCACGGGGACACCACTTGAGAAGGTAACTGACAAGTAGACCCAGGACAGTTTTTCTATCCGGGCGACTTTCAACACCAGCTACTCGGGAATCGTGCAAAACCTCTTCCAGCTGACTTGGCCGACAGCCTCCAGTTTGGCAAGTCCAAACCCTAGCCTCAAATCGCACAAACCCGTTCACAAAGCAAACACTTCGCATTCTATCAAGAGATGAGATGGCAAAACTAGAACACGCCCAGAAAGTTGAGACCGAAAGGAGATGGTTTGGAGAGGTAGTATGGGGAGGGGGCTGGAGGCGGCAGTCTGGGGGAGAGAGACACCGGTCTGCTCCGGGGCGGTGGAGAAAGATTCGCACTCCCGGGGGCTGAGGAGCCGGACGATCCGCCGGGGTGCAAGGATCGCCGGGGACGCCGGCGCGGCGGGGACACACGGACACCCTGACATTGGAACCTGGCAGCGGGCGCGGCCAGTGCTCGCCCCGCTTGACCCTGCGGGCAAGGGGACCGGTCCTCCGGTCGCCAGGCGGGGAGGAAGAGCGCGCCGGGAGCGCCCTCTCGGGCCCGGGAAGGCGGCGCGATCGTGGGCCTTCTTACCCCTGCAGGCCGAGGGCGCGGCGCCGCTTGTGGAGCAGGCAGAGCAGCAGGAGCGCGGCCCCCGCCAGCGAGGAGTTTCGCGCAGTCAGGTACTTGCTGAAGGCCGCCATGGCACCGCCTGAGCCAGCGAGCCGGGAAGGGGAATGCGGCGGCGACTACCTTAGTGCAGGAAGCGCGGGGGCGACTGGGAGGAGAGGAGCGCGCGGAGGGAGGGCGGTGCCGTCCGAGCGGGACCGCCCCCTGGCGCGCGCCGCCGCGCCGTCCGCGCGCCGGAGCCCACCTCGGACTTTGGCTCGGCGGGAGCGTGCGCGAGCGCTTGGGCGACCGGAACCGTCCCGGCACGCGGTCTGCGCACGCGCCGGCCCCCACGGGGTCGCGGGGAATGGGGGCGGCCAGGCGCCGCTGAATGTCGCTCGGCAGCTACTCCCTCTTCCCAGGCCTGCTTGCTACCCGGGGCTTATCCCTACCCCCACCTCGGCGCGCACACGCCCAGGCTTTCACAGAACTGGAAAAGCGGGCCTGGCCTGCGCCTGGGACCTAATGGGACCTGCCACTCCACCCCCGTGATGGGCCGTTACCACCCTCTTAAAGGAGCCCGGGAAGGAGATTGGTCCCTTCGCCGAGCATTTACACGAAACTGGGGGCACAGTCATCCTCTAGATGAAAACAACAGTCGGGATCTCCGAAGGAGCCTAGGGGGGTGTGGGAAGAAAGATTGCAAACCGAAAACCTTTTTCCAAGTCAGTGATTTGCAAACCATGAGTTATAATCCTTAGGGGATGGTGAAATCCGTTTGGTAGCTCGAGAACACCATTTTCGTTTTTTAGTGAAATCGGAAAGACTAGAACACAATGAAAAAAAAGCTCGCAGTGTTTTATAACGGAGTTTCGAGAAATTTTTATCGTACTCTTTCGTATCTGTGTGTCCCGAGTAATGATATAAAATGTATTTCTTTATGTGGTTCTAATCAAACGGAAAGTTTGAAAAACACTGTTCTTTGCAAAGGGACATTCAGAAATAACAATCGTGCGTTGTATTGATGCTGGCCTTATTCCCAGAATGAGAGGGACATTTCACATTACATTATTCTCCTGTCTGGCCCTACGAGGCAGAATTGTTAGCCCGAGCTTTTATTGGCATATGTGTAGTAACTCAGTGAATCCTGAGAGGGGAGAAGAGCTACTGTGTCAGAAAAGAAATAAAATAAATAAAACTTTACACACATATATCTAAATAGTCTACTGTTAAAGTAGCGCACAAAGTAATAATGACTTCCTAGGTGTGTTTGCAATATGAATTGGTAGTTGCCCTAACAAACTACAAGAATCATGGGACAAGATATAGTAATGATGTGTGTGCATGAGAGTCAGAGTTCAACTGTCTAATGTTGCTAAAGTGGAGCTTCTAAATTCTCCTTTTCAATGCAGATATTGTCATCACCCCATTTAGCAATTAAGTATGCCTGGCACAGAGGATATAGAGATAACTAGATCATAATCCCTATTATCCAGTGACTGGTAGGGAAGAAAAACCTGAAAAAAATTTATAAATGTGCCTAGTGCCATATTACAAGTATGAATAGGCATAATCGCAGCACGAAAGAGAAAAATGCTGTTTTGTCTACAGAAAGCTCCTGAAAGAACTAAAACTTAACAGACAAGATGATTTTGTAGTGACTCTTACAAGAGGAGTTTCTTAGGACAAGATGGAAAATTATTCACTGATAAATTGCATTGAAATGAGCAAGTATTCGGAAAGTGAGGAGAAAGTATCAAGCCAGGTTAGTTCAAAATACGGTTTATTTAGGAAATAGGTTATAATTCAGAGAAGAGAGACATTTAGGAAATAGCAGGAAAATAAGAATGAGTCAATGGGCAAGACAGTTTAACAGTTAACATAAAAGGTACAACAAGCATGGGTGATTGTTAAAAAAAAAAGGAAATTAATTATTTGAACTCAAACAATTCTAGCTGTTTATAAAACCCATCAGGGACAAACTGGCTATACAACAAAGTTAGGTGTGTTGACTTTTTGCAGCAAAGGATACCACACAGCAGAGAAATTATGGATATGTCTCCCCAAAAGGGAAGAAATGGGAGTTGTTCTAGAATTAAGGGACAGGAGAGGGTTAGTAAAGGCTAAGCGAAATGGCACTTAAAAGGCCCAAGGCAAATCATATCTGTGTTTGGAGCTGATGATCAGACCTGGGTTGAGAAACAGACTCTAGGTTCTTTTTCCTTGGAAATATAAACTCAAGATTAATATAGAATATTGTGTCCAAAAACCCCATTTTTGAACCTCTGCACTGTAAACTGAGGCCACTTACCTAAATCTAAGTGAACTGGAGGGATCATGTCCCCATGTCAAAAAATATGGTGTTATATTTTCCCTAATACCAATTCCAAACAACAAAGATTTAGGGAAACTTTCTGAGAACAAGATTCCTTCACAGGAAGTCCTTTGATAATTAAAGCAGGTTTTAGGATCACACTTTATGATATCAAATAACTGGGGGGGGGGGAGGTGATATTATTGAAAGATCTCCAGGAGTTCTGAATTTTAAAGAATTCATCTTCTGTGAACAGGGAGGAAAGGGACAGAGTCAGGGATCTAGAAAGCCTCCTAAGGAGATGGTACAGGGATCTAGAAAGCCTCCATGCTGTCCCTGATGGTACTTACTTACTAGTATTCATGCCCTTGTATAAAAAATGTCCCTCACACCAGAGCTGGATGTGACCAAGAGTCTAGTGAAGTGTGTGACTTCTGACACCAGATCAGAAAAGGCATTGTGGTTTCCATGTTCTTGGCTTATTTGCTCTCAGGGAGGCCAGCTGCCACAGAGAGTTCTCAAACAAGCCTGAAGAAGAATTTAAGCCTCCCACAGAGAATCTGTTACAGGGCAGGGAGAGGAGCACTCAGAACCCCCAAGCCTGCCCTCTCTGAATGGGTTCTGCCATCCGCCGCATTAAGACAAACATACAAAA
>JAGFMF010011858.1:3576625-3605001 GCA_019455555.1 Galemys pyrenaicus
CTTCTCTGCAGAAATCTTCTTATCCTCAGCTCCACCCACTTAGGGCGGAACCAGGATTTTGGGAACTTCCCCTTTTCCTGGGACCACCCTGTTACAAACCAACACCAGCTTGCCAGCCTTGGAAGGAAAACTGCCATCCCCAGTCAATCCTTCTCTGATCAAGTTAGTAGTCCTACAAGCCATCTCTAGCCAGCTGACTTAGTAAGATGCTCCTAAGTTCCTACCTCACAAAAATGTGGGAGAGAAATGTGTATCATTTAAGCCACTAAATGTTGGGATAATTTGTTATGGAGCTGATGTAATCTGGGCCAAGCCTTAAAAAAATAGATGGAAGAAAGGAATTTAGGGGAAGATCTAATAGGAACACAGATAAAGGAACAAGAAAGTACAAAGCAGGTTCAGGAAGATAATTAAGTCTGGTGTGGATGGAGGTTTAAACAGGTTGTGAAATGAGAAAAGAGTTTGAAAGTTTCGATAGAGGTCAACTTGTGAAAGCTCTAACACACTAGGTAGGATTTTATTCTGCAAAAGAGAATGTTGCTGATTTTGTTTGTGTGTTTTTGTTTTGAGAAGGGTAGTGACCTCAACTTTTATTTAAAGACGACTATGCTTGTGGCAGAGTGTGGGATAAAGTAGTCAAGAAAACATACACGAGAAAGACCAGTTTGAACGCTGTTGAAATCATCTAGGTAAAAGGTTGTGAGCAATTGAGTCAGGGCAACCCAGGGCAAACAGAAAGACTGAATTCGATTGAGTGAAATGCGTGAGACTATTTCAAAGACAGAAAGTTTGTCAGTTGACAGAATTTCTGGCCGAATGCCTGAGCAGATGATAGTCACTGGAGGTCAGAGGGACAGAAGTGGTGCAGGCTTGTCAGGGAAGATGAAATGCAAATACATAGACACCTCACTAGTTCTCCTCACCAAGAGAAACTACAGGATCCGTAGCACCTTAAGCAAAGGCAGTTATGATAAAAGCTCTGCCCACCTTTCTGAATTCCTACTGAGGTACTCCTCTCCTGCAACATGTGTATTCTACCTCTACCCCCAAGATAAAGGCTTTTCCCCCTTGAACATGCTATTCCTTCAACCTGAAATAACAGTCCCTTCCTTCTCTAAATCTTCACCCCCAACTCCATTTATCCTTTCGGATGAAGAGTTGATGGTCCCCACTCCAAAATAAATGCCTTTTCTGGTCACTTCTCTCTAAGTTAATCACCCCCTCTTTTGTACTATTTTTGTTTTGTATATGATTTTCTTTTTAATGTATAATAGACTTCTGGGAAGGCAGACCTTAAAAATTTTTTGTTTTGCTTTTTCGAAAGAGAAACTGACAAGATAAATACATCAAATCACCAGAAACATCATATTTGCTTAGAAAAGCATCACTAGAAAAGTCCTTTTTATGGCTACAAATAAAAGGAGGGTTAAGTGTCCCTTGGATTGGGGAAAGTGTATGACAGGACATTCTCATAAGACCGTTCACACAAACATCTTTAGCCCAAAATAGTGTCAGGAAATATTGCCTAGAAGAACCTCTGGGAGAAAAGAAATTAAACTCTCAACCTATTTACTCTTGAAGGTCAACATTATTAGAACCTTTGTGATAGACTGAGTGAGTCCTCTCTCATTAGCTCGGGGCCCAAAAGAGAAAGTCTTCAGGAGGAATGGGAAGTCTGGGCTGGGGCCCTATTCAGCAGAGCCTCGTGGTCACAGGCGAAGCAGGTTCCAACACAATACATGATCACCAAGGCCCCCCAGTTAGCCACTTGTGATCTCCCCAGATTGTTTGGAAACGATGTCCAAGAATGGAGAAGTCTGGAGAATCATGCCCTCAGCCACTCCACAACTTGTGCTTCTGGACCTCATGGTCAGAGAACAAGGAAACCTGGGACTGTGAGGGAGTAAGGAGAGACAACCCATAAGGACAGAAATCCAGTAGCCAAAAATTCAGTCAACAAACTACTTTGGAATCCTCAGTTCCCTATTTATCTGAATTCTATGCTGCTATCCAAAATAATAGGGAAGATACTTATGAATGGAAACGAAGTATTTTCAGGAAATAGCATTAAGTTTAAAAAAATACAAGAACCGGGGCCTCCCTGGTGGGCTTCCACAGCCACTGCAGTGTGGGTTCAATCCCTGGCCAGAGAGGGGACACACATGGTGCAGCAGACCTCTTCTGCCTCGCCTGCTCTTCCCCTAAGCAGTGTGTCTCAGTTGATCTGCCTGTTCTGCTCCCCAGTCTGTCTCTGGTGAGTCTTCGCACCCCTCCATGCCTCTGGCCTGCACTCCAGCTCTTGTATGCATAAATAAATAAAAATCTTTATTAAAAAAATACAAGAACCTATATAAGATGCTACCTTTTATGTACAAAAGAGGAGTAAATTGATATATACATATCTTTGCCTATCTTTACAAAAAGAACCATTGAAGAAGCAACCAGATAACAATAAAATTAATGACATACAAGGGGAAGGAGGAATAGTGTGATAGGGACATTGAGTATCACTTCTCTACGACTTTCTTTTTGCACAATTTTCACTCTTGAAAACCTATGTATAGTTTACATATTCAAATATTAAAATCAACCCCTAAAAATGGAGGAAAAGTGAAAAAAATGAAAGCAAAACAAAAGAATTTAATCATATTTCAAATGAATACCATAACCACACTGGAAGGGGAAAAAACAGGGAGGGAAAGACCCAAAGAAGGCTGGAGGGAAAGAAGGAAGTCATGTCACTTCAGAGCAAATATTTGACTCTACATCCTCAGTCTTGAGCAAGGTAGAGGAGCAGGAAAGAATTACAAGTCCTGAGAGTAGTTTGGAGATTTGTTTATTGTAGTATAGGCAAAGTGACCTGAAGCTGTTTCAGAATGTAGGATTGAGCAAATGTATTCTTGTGAGCTAGAGATCGCGAGAGGAAAAGGGGACATAGAAACACAGACTGCAAGAAGACAAGAGAGAACCCTGAGGGGGTAAATTGGAATTGGCGATCTCAGGAGTGAGTTTATAATTTCTAAGCTATGTATAAGGGACTCCCTCATGGTCAAGGGGTTAAGGTACAGCTTTATGAAGCTATCCACAGCCACTGCAGCATATTAATGCTCTTTTTTTTTTTTTTTGGCACATAAGAAGAACTGGGGTATAGACCTGAGGTAGGGGGGCAGTAAGAGTGGGGAACAGACCAGGCAGATGTACTGAAATACACTGCTGAGGGGAGCAGTGGGCAAGTTAGCAGAGGTCTGCTGCACCAAATGTGGTTAGCCCCCTGGCTGGGGATCGAACTCAGGCCACAGTACTGATAGTGCTGAGACTCAACCCCTAGGCCAGCACAGAGGCCCAATGCTCTTTTATTTACAGCAGCAGCAGTTGATGTCAAAGTGCTACTAATTGACCTACTACCTTGTGGGTGTTTCCATGTTATCCATGTCACATTTACCCATATTTGGGTTGCAGATTGAGTGATCTGATCACCTTTGAACAAAAACCAGATAACAGAAGTAGCAATGGTCCAGGAGTCTTGAGTTGAGTTTCATTCAAGTTTTGCCATAAACTACTGTGTAATGTTAACTCTGAAATTCTCAGTGTTCTCGTTTGTGAAATAAAAGCATCAGCGCTGTGTACCCTTAGAACAGGGCTTGGCACCATTGATGACTGGGAGGTACCTCCTGATTTTTAGGTCCAAGCCTGGGCTTAACAAGGTCATACTAATGGAGTTTAAAAGAGCTATAGCAATAGACAAGCCCCGATGTAAATCTATGTTCATATCAATGCTTGATTCATGATAAAGAAGCCACAGCTATGCAATGGAGAGTGGAAGAGTCTCTTTAACAGATGCCGCTGACAGAGCTATTCAGCTGAATATGAAAATAAGACAAATTGCATCATGTAAATAATATGGAAATAATCCCATGGAAAAAAGAATTCTAAGTGGATTTAAAATATTTAGATATATGACCTCTAGCAATGAAAAAAGAAAAAAATTATACTAATAATACTTCCCATGACATTACTGATAATGGTATTTTGGGGGACTCAACCCTGAAGACAAGGGAAGTAAAACCAAACGTAAACAAATTAAGATTACCTCAAATTTAAAGCTTTTATACAGTGAAAGAAAATATAAATAGATTAAAAAGACATCCTACTGAATGGGAGAAAGCATTCATACATTACAGTCAACAAGAGGTTAATATCCAAGATACACACCAAACACATTCAATTTAACAATAAAAAACAAACAATAAATGGACAGCTGATCTGAACAGACAACTCACCAAAGAGGATGTCTAGAAAGCAAACAGACTTTTTTTTTATATATTTTGGGAAAGCATTTATCATTGTTTTTAGTAAGAAAGGCAAGTATTAAAAAATAACCTAAGAACAAGTGCTGGCAAGGATAAAGAAAAAGAGGGCCCTATTGTACTGTAGGTGGGAATATAAACTGGTACATTCATTTTGGAAAGCAATCTGGATTTACCTTGAACAACTAAAAACGAAAATAATATAACCAAGCAAGTCCTCTCTTGAGAATGTAGCTAAATAACTTGAAAATTTCCTCTCAAAAGACTGTATGGTCAACATTGTTTATTACAGCACTGTTTTCTATAACTAGAACATGCAAACAACCCAAGTGCCCAGCGCTAGATGGTTGGCTCAGAAAGATGAGCTATGTCCACATGAAGAGCTCAAAAGACCGTGGTAACAGTTCAAGGGGGAAAAGTCAGGCTGACCCATTAATTAGCTAAAGTTATGTTAAGACAAAGCCTCAAAGTAGACTAAAAGTTTTAGGGAAACTGATAAACGTTCTCAAGGCCATATACCTGACTTATACATCCCAGTTAACAGCTTAGGGATCTCGTGCTTCTGTACTCCCTGCTTTTTTATAGAGTGCAAGTGTACCCCTGCTGAGACGATAAATACAGTCCTTGACTAACTTCCAGGGACTAAGACTTTGGAGAAAGAGCTCCTCTGAGCCCACTGGCGTAAATAAAGAGTTTCTCTCCTCCTCTCTGGGTGCTGCCTGGTTACCTGACAGAATCCTGCTGTAACACAAGGGTGTCTTGGTGGTGGTGATTTTATGGCCATTACACCTGAGAGGAGAATGAACAATAATGTAAAAAATATATAAATAAAATAGGTATATTGAAATACCTGGGTGCATAGCTTGTGAGTCATAAAAGACTAAAAACTTCATTATTTTGTCATTAGCTTGCTTTTCATGTCTCTGAAAGAAACCTCAAGAGTTCATCTAGTCCCAGACTAGAACCCATAGACCCATAGGAAAATTTCAGCGTTTGTACAGAGCAACTTAAGGCCATTTCAATTGGTGGGTTTTATTTACTTTTTCAGAAAGAGAAATGCTTCGGAATTAAGAGGTGTTTATATAAATTGTTCCATAGATACAAAAAATAAAACTAACCCACAACTTCTATCCATGTACAGAGCAGTTTATGGAATGAGAGGCAAAGGAGAGCTGTAGGGAGATGAGGAGGAGCTGCCTGACCTCACATGGGCGCTGACTTCGCTGGTGTCCAAGGGAATGAGGTTGGGCTAGGTGTGTGTGAGAAGCTGTCTTCACTGAGAAGCATGTGAGGATAAGTGCAGCCGGAGAGCTGGTGGAGGAGGAGTGTTAAGTTTAGTAGCGAGATTTTTGTTGTCAGGTTCAAAGGGTAGAGAGGGGAAATGAATAATTAGAGCTTCCATTTAGAGTGGAATATCTCATTTTATTCCCACACTGGCTCTGTGAAGTAGATCCTATTATTATCCTGCTTTTATACTGGAGAAATTGAAGCTGAAGGACATAAAGAAACTTGCTCAAGTTCACATGACTCGTAACTGGGGAAGCCAATTTATACAGCCTCAAAGTTTGTGCTCTTAACC
Source organism: Galemys pyrenaicus (assembly GCA_019455555.1). Taxonomy (NCBI): domain Eukaryota; kingdom Metazoa; phylum Chordata; class Mammalia; order Eulipotyphla; family Talpidae; genus Galemys; species Galemys pyrenaicus. The sequence goes on from JAGFMF010011858.1 coordinate 3,582,512, forward strand.
ACAACATAACAAGACTCAAAGGCTGAGCAACCCAGAAACTACGAAGAGAAAGAAGTATCAGGAATAATGAGAGAGAGTAGGCCTCCCTGGTGGCACAATGGGTTAAGCAACGCACTATGAAGCAGATTGCAGTCATGCAGCACAAGTTCGATCCCTGCTGCTGGCTAGGGAGGTGACCCACATGGCAAGGCACACCTCTGCTACCCTCAGCAGTGTATTTCTGTTGATCTGCTGTTCTGTTCCCAGCTCTGTCTCTGGTGAGTCATGTCACCACCCACAACTCTGGCCTGTACCCTGGTTCTTGTATGCATAAGTAAGTAAATAAAAGGAATAATGTGAGAGAAGTTAGCATTCACCAGAAGGATCTGAGGTTCACTTTTAATAGAGGCTGGGATGGGCTCCAGTTTTAGTGTATACACATAGTGATTTGCAATGATTACACCTGAAACATACTGTTCTAACGTAATATTACATTAAAAAATAAAGTATTTTAAGAAATAAATTTTAGGGATCCTCCCTGACGGCACAAGGAATTAAGTACTACACTATGAAGCATCTGCAGCCACTGTAGCATGAGTTCAATCCCCGGCCAGGGAGGGAACCCACATGGCGCAGCAGACCTCCCTCTCCTGCCTCGCCCGCTGCTCCCCTCAGCAGTGTATTTCAGTAGATCTGCCTGTTCTGCTCCCCGTGCTGGCTCTGGTGAGTCCTCTCACCCCCCGCACCTTAGGTCTGTACCCCAGTTCTTGTATGCATAAATAAATCTCTAAAAATATAAATTTTTAAACAAAATTAAAATTTAAAAAAGAACTTAACAACATTGGACAGAGACATAAAGTGTTCTCTCGCTCTCTCTCTGACACACTCATACACAGAGAAATCTTAGATTCACAGAGTCAGTGGATCAGAGCCACAGCTTGTAACCATGCACAACCACAGATGCAACTTCTGTCTCTTCTAGACTCTTCCAGGGGCAGCTTCCTCTCTGGTTCCGTGTTGTACAGGCCTGGAGCTGGGCAGAGGTAATGCTGGTAAGACAGCACTTGGAAGCTAGTTCCCCGAGACGAAGGATTGGAGTCCAGAAGTGGTTTGCTGCTCTCACATTTCTTAGCTAATTATTCTGCAGTAAATTTGTTTCTCTGAGAGGTCTTCTCCAACTCTCCAGACTAGGTAGGGTCCCCTGCTATGTGCTCTGCTATCACCCCCACAGTTCTCCACAGCATGTTTTGTTGCAATAATAACCATTTGAATGAATTTATCTGAATTTTCATTCCCCATTTCCAAAGCTCCATAAAGATAGGATTTATTTTTCTTTTTTGAAAAAGTATTGTATCTCCAGTTTTCCAGACACTACTTGGCACCTAGTAGTCCTCAATATTTATTGATTAGGAGGGTGCACATGAGCATTAGGCTGTTCCCCATTTATGTAACCACTGCTGGAAGAAGCTAGTTCACTTGACCTTTTGTACCATTACACCAGAAAGAACTAGCATACAACCCTGAACACCAGCTTAACAGGCTGATGTTCTAATACCCCTTAACCTACTTTTGAGGAAGTCTCTGTTTTAGATCTGCTCCAACTATCCTCTAAAAATGAGCTAGAGCATGCTGGTCAGGACTTAATGTCTCTGAAATTAGAATTTGATGTTGAGGTCAACCCAGCTCTGAAAATCCTGATTTATCCTTCTTCCTCTGCTGTGACATTGTTTCTTAACACTATCTCCACCTGATATCCCTCTTCCTCCAGGGAGCTCCAATTGCTTCACAAAGGAAGATACCCATTATGAGCCAAATAGATGCTCAGGCCAGAGGAATATACTGTGCTGGATAGTGCCCAATTTTAATAATAATAATGTTTTATGTTAATTATTAGTTCTCTTTCTTCTTTTTAAAAGATCTGTAGGGCCTCCCTGGTGGCATGAGGGTTTAAAGTCAGCACTATCAAGTGCTGCAGCCACTGCAGCTTAAGTTTGATCCCTGGCCAGAGAGGTGACCCACATGGCACAGAAGACCTCTCCTGTTTCACCAGCTGCTCAGCAGTGTATTTCAGTAGATCTGGCTGTTCTGCTCCCCATGCTGACTCTGATGAATCTTCTCACCCCACCCCCACACCTCTGGCCTACACCCCCCAGTTCTTGTATGCATAAATAAAAATGATTCTTTGAAAAAAATAAAAGACCTGCAGTCTTATATGAAGAGCAGTGGTAGTGGTGAATATCTTAGATTCTTGATGAGGCTATAACTGAATTGATAACCCCAAGGATGCTATACTAGTTGATGCCACTGTGTGTGTTTATGTGTGTATGCCCCACTTTGGAAAAATGTGTTTTTCATCTAGGAAAAAAAAAAAACCAGAGTAATTGTGATGCTAGTAGGACAAAGAGGGTGTTGACCAGTGGGCAGTCTTTTATTTGCTCTCTCAGACCCACTCTCATCAATCACACTCTTTTCTGTGCCACCATGCTCGTGACCTTTATTAACAGCATTGATTCTGTTTCCATCTTGTTTGGCCAATGGAGTGCACTGGCAGGAAACTGGAAAATTGGAGGGCAGAGAAAGCTGATGGATTTATTCCCTTGACTGCCTCCTTGCTAGGTGACACATGATGTTTTTCTATACCAGAGGCCACACTTCCTCTTGGACATCCCCTCCTACAGTTGCCACTCTCGCTGGTTTCAGTAACTCCTTCCTCTCCTTGCCCTTCCCAGGTTAGGGATGGTCATGGCTCCCTGCTGCCGCGAACCTGGTGATACCCTACATTTTATGAAGATGTCCCTGTAGCTTATCACCCCTTTGTAAATAGCAATTTCATCCACCTTCTTTCATCACCCCTTTTGAAGATTCTATCTCTAGTCTGTCAGGACCCTACTAGTAGAGCAATTAAAAGGGAAAGGGGATGGTTCCAGGAAACAGAACTCAACGATAACCTTCCTAGGGTGAATATTGGGGCATGGATTATTCATGGCACAAAAAAGAAAGAAAGCTAAAAGCAAGACACTGGCAAATCAATGGCCATGGCACTTAGTGTCTATGGTAACGATGGCGGGTCTAAGAAGTATGGCTTGGTGGGGCCACATCTCATAAATATATATAAAGGTACATGGGATGTCTGCTATATACCAAAGATGGTACTGATACCCTGTTCTTCCAGTTCTTTAGCTAAGGAAGTTTTATAACCATTTGTAATAGGACTTTCAAAGACAGACTCTTCTAAAAAAAAAAAAAGGCACAAAACCAAATTTTCTTTGTTTACAGATTTTAGGAAAGTATAATTATTCTTATCCTCTGCTTGATTAAAAAATGGCCTTCTATGTGAAATTATCCTTTTCTGCACAGATCCCATTTCTGGAAAGGATGAAAATGGTACAGGAACAAAGGGAAGGTTCATCACATGATTCCTGGTGACCATTGAGGTGGCAGATGTCAAGGTCAATCACCTGTACCCAGCAGTCATTTCAAGGTGAGACGGGTAGAGACTTCACAAGTTAAAGCAAAATGGCCCAGATAAACAGCTCCAATAAACAACTCCAAAATCTCAATGGCTTTAAATATCAAATAAAAGTTCTTACTTGTGTTCTGTGTTTTTCACTGACCTGCTGTGGACACTGTTTTTCATCTTCCTTCCACAAGCACTCAGGCTGGTACAACTTCCACCATCTGTGACTTTGCAGGTCACTATGGCAGAAGGAAGGAAACGTAGCAAATTGTGCATTGCTCTTTAAAGGCAATCACCTGGAACTAACATATGTCTTTCCATTCATATCTCATTTGTTCAAGCCATGCTGATTTTAAGGGAGTGGAGAAATGCACCACTACCATTTGATGCAAAGGAGAAACAGAAATATTGTTGAAAAGCATTGATCACTATTCACAAGCAAATTCTACCAACCCATAAGCCCCTACTTCCCTCCAGAAAGCACACAGAATTACCTAAATATTATATTAAAAAATACATCCATCAAGATAAAAAACACTCAATGATTAAGTATTATAATAAAGATCTCCAATTCAGATAGTGGTTAAATTTATATGTGGTAAAACTACTTGTGCTTAACTTTCCCCTAATTTTTGACTTTTCTGAATTGTAAATTTTCTAAAGTGATCAAGTCATATCTTTTATAATGGAAATCACCAATAAACTTGTTTAAAGTATATTTGTGAGACTATAGTAACATAGAGAAGATGTTTATGATTTGTTAGTAAAAAGATTAATATGTAAAAATTGTATGTGTGCATCCATGGTCAAGGGCAAAATAAACAGATAAAATGCTAGAGTGGTTGGATATGAGAAATTTTAAAACTTCACAACTTTTTATTTGAAAAATGTTAAATAAATTAAATGTGGGCAGTCAAAAAATGCCATTCCTCTTGGGAATAATGGGGCAGGAAGAGTAGAGGATCTGCTGTTCTCCAGTTCTGTCTTCATTTCCAATAAGACATCCATGCACTACCCTTAAGGAAAAGGATAGAACAAAATACCGGGGACAAGATGACTAGGTAGTAACTCTGACCTGAAGTTAATCGCTTTGTGATTTTGTTCAATTAATTTAATCTCCCTTGGTCCTGTAACTCATCTGAGAAGTGAAGATATCTTTGAAGATGATCTTTTCCTTCCCCCCATATTCTGAAATTCGTTTGGTCTTGTGACGTGCAAGGTCTGAAATGTGCTACGGAATGTGAAGGACCTTACAATGTGTTCCCTTCATTCTGTCCCCAGTGTCCAGTATAGTAATCCCAATGCATACAAGGTATTTAATAAATGTGTGTTAATTGGAATTTACCTCATTAAATTGCCATTTGGTGAGGTACAGGGTAACTGTATCTTTCTCTTTGTTCATGAAAGATGATCTTATGGAGATTGGATTCATATGTTCGGTAAGTAAGAGAATACCTTGGTCTATTTACTTCTAAGTCAAGGCATGCTTTCTAATACACAAGTAAATTAATTTCAACAGTCTGTTAAAATCCTTAGAAACAGAATCAACTTTAATCTATAAGCAAACCTAGGTCTAAATGCTAGACTATTGCTATAGTATCCTAAATTATGAAAAATGTTTACTCAAATGACTTTTTTTGTGAGACACTGTTGCTTAGACATTGTGTTGCTTATTGGAAAATTAGTACTTTGGCCCTTTGAGAGCATTGTAGGTTCACTGGAAAACAAGTCATATGTATATGAGCATTGAGAAATGCACATAAAACATACTATAAAAACAGGCATGGTGACAGGACAATAGTTTTTTTGTCATTCTAGCACTCCCTACCCTTTGCAGATGCCAGTGATTAGATACACTGCTTGATCTATTAAACAAAAGAGAAGATAATACTTACTTGTTTTTGAAAACCAGATTACATATTTCTCTTTCAATCAGACAGATGCTCTTAGAAGCTCCCTCTTTCCCCACAGGCAAAGTTGCTCCCTTAATATAGGTTAACATTTGGGTGTTTCCTGCACCCCTCTTGTCTGTGACTGGATACTGCGTGGCTCCCTTCTTATTTCAAATTCCATAACGTTTATTTTAGCTCAGTCCTATACCAAGCAAAAAAATAACTACCATAGGTAGCCTTATCCAGAATCACACAGTAAGAAACTGATTCCCTTACATCAAGGATGGACTTATAGTGATGAATTCTACCATTGAGGTGGTTATGAATACTACCCACTGGTTTGATAGATGCTCCCCACTGTTCCTCTTATAGAGACAAGACAACTTTGACTATAATTTCAATGAAAACCACTGAAGGTTCATTTCTGAAAGTCTTTTTTTTCTTTAACCAAAACTAAAAAATGCATCCAGACTTCTCTGCTTGCTCAGGACTTTCCCCTTGACTCCATTTATTATGTCCTAAATTTCGGCTCTATCTGGCTTAAATAAAATGTAACTGGCCTCAACTCTGCTCTAGTTTGGTATCCTCTTTTTGTGGCGTATTTAATAACCATGACTACCTAGACAGATACATATAAACATAAACATGTGCACACATATGTACATATCTACTTTGTTCTTGCGTTAGGATCTTATTAACGTCCCACATGACGCAACCTTACCAGAAGTATAGGATGGCCACACCAACGTCAGTCCATTAGAGCAGAACCAGCTTCTCACAGATCTAGAGGAAATGAGGTGGACCGCATTTTTCCATAGTGGCAACTGGCACTAGACTTTTTTTCACTAACTCTTGACCTTTGTAGGAGAGAACAACACCCACTTGCCTGAGATATTTGAATGATAACACCTGAAGCAGGTTCTTCTCAGGTTATGTCTATCTTCCTGAGAATCTAACCAGCCTCCCTCTGCCTTCAGACTAGTAACTGTGGTAAGATACCAGCCTACTCCTGAGTGGGATTACAGTTTTTGTCCTGGAAGAAAGCAGCTTACAATTCAAAGAAATGACAGCACCTGATAACTATATTTTAGGAATCTGAGGAATACAGGTAATCATGGGAATCTTGAGGATATTGGATCAGGGATGGTGGTGGGAGGTGGGAATATAAAGATGGGCGGAATGTAGTTTATTGAGATGGAAACATTCCTCCATAACTTGAGGCTTAATGTTCTGGCAAGGACACCAGGAGCCTAACATCTTAATGAGATGGTTCTTTGAAGTTTGTGCATAATGATAGCCAAGTGAGTTGGAGTTCTTGAGACTGTTTTGGCATAGTATTGAAGAAAAGGTCTAAGAGTCAAGAAGGTAAAAATATTAGGATAAATATTACGAGTAAGCAGGGAAATTGGCACCTTACAATGATCCCCAGGAGAACCAGAGAAAACTTCTTTTACTAAAGCAACGAGGAATGTGTTGCTAAGAAGTACCAATTAACATGAGATGTTTGTGATAACTGTCTTGTATAGGTTGTACTGACAGAAGAGTTACCAGAACAATTACCCTGTTGCCAGGGATTGAGCTTTCTAATATCAAGAGGATGGTAGGACTCTGGCATAGCAGAGGCCGATGGCAACATTTAACTGTTAGAGTAAAAGGGACTTAAGTCAGAGAGGGTAGCAAGGATGTTAGACTATTCAATATGTGTTAATGCTCAGGAATCTGTAGCAACAATTAGTAAATCATGGTGTTCATAGGGGTAATATAGACAGAGAGCCAAACAGAATGTTATTTGACTTATGTAATAAAAAGGAAGCATTCAAGAGCTCATGTTCTTAAACCTTTATTTTCTTTCACTTCAGAGAAAAGGAGTCCATCACCCTGTTTCTGAATATATCATTTCCCAAACAAAGTCAATGGTGGATCCCATTAAGGCACACAATGCATTGCCACTACACATATAAACAATCCCATGATCCTGGAAAAGGGGAGACTAAGACCATTGGATATGGTAAATCTATTCTGGCACAAAGGGACACCTCGGGCCTTTCAATCCATTAAATAAAGGGACCCTGGAGTCACTGTTGTCAAGGAGCCTGAAGTACCTTCATTATCCTCCAATTAAAGTGAGATCATAGGGGCCTCCCTGGTGGCCTAAGGGTTAAATCCCAGCACTAGCACCACCACGCCTGAGTTCGATCCCTGGTCAGGGAGCTAACCCACATGGCACAGCAGACCTCTCCTGTCTCACCTGCTGCTCCCCTCAGCAGTGCATTTCAGTAGATCTGCCTGTTCTGCTCCCTACTCTGTCTCTGGTGACTCCTCTTACTCCCTGCACCTCTGGCTACACCCCAGTTCTTCTACACAAAAATAAATAAATAAAGTGGGATCAGAGGGAGCCCAGTTAGAAGTGGGGTTCTAATATAAGTGTGTCCCATAATGAGTTCGGCATATCTGTTGCAGTCATCCTTAGTCATCCTCTGCTTTCTATTGGTGCAACTGGGATATGTGTCATAAATAGCTGGCAGAAGCTTCACCTGTGAAGTAAGAACCATTGGAGAAGAAATTTGAAAATGTCCCTTCTCTTAGCTAAATGAACATGCCAAAGTCACAACATGTGCTGGTAAACGGAACGCCAGCTAACTACAGTGCTAGTCAAATCAAGAATGCATCGTGGATTCTTCTTTTTTTTTTTTTAAAGATTTATTTATGTATACAAGAGCTGGGGTACAGGCCAGAGTTGTGGAAGGTGAGAGAAGTCACCAGAGAGTGGAGTGGGGATTCTTTCGGGGTTTTTTTTTTAATCCCTTCTTTGTTATTCCTCCAGAGCCTCATTTCTGCCCCCAAGGATCACTTCTCTTGTAAACTGCCTGCAGGAAGGACTGCTTTTTAGAAGATGAGGCAAAAGTGATCCACAGAACTTGTCTGTGTCACTCCAGTATTTTGAGGAACCACACATCTGTCTTCTATGGCAATCTTCATACAAGCGGACCGAAACTTGCTACTTTTCCTAAAGTTATCTGAAGGCCTAAATCTGTATTTGAATATATTCCCTCTATGAGTTAAGTATCTTAATTGGGCTTGGTTTTGCAAAGGTGAGACAAAAACTGAGTTTCTAAGTAGGGCTCAAGAAATGGAATTGGGGGCCTCTGTGGTGGTGCAGGGAGTTAAGGTGCAGCACGATGAAGCTTACTGCAGCTACTACAGCAGGAGTTCAATCCCTGGCCAGGGAGGTGACCCACATGGCGCAGCAGGCTCCTCTCACTCTCTCTTACCTCTGGCCTGTACCCCAATTCTTGTATGCATAGAAAAGAAAAGAAATGGAATTGTTCTTCACAACAGATGAATTTAGAGTTCTTTTAGTAAACCCATCAAAAAACTGAAGGAAGAAATGCAAGGAAGAAGAAAGTGAGACATCGAGATGAATGAGTAGCCCGGTGTGTAGGCTGGAGTAGGGACTCCCAAGAACTTGCAGAAACAGAAATGGTTAGCTTTGAGCATCTTTTCTCTTTTAGTGTTTCAGTGCAGCTACCACAACCACCGCTAGTCTCTGAGAATCCAGCAGTAACAGATGATATGGCTGACCTCAAACCATTCAGAGCTTGTTTGAATGGTTAAAGTGGCACAGAGCACCCCACGTGGCCGGGTTCTCAGTAGTAACACATCTAGGTTCTTTTATGTTAGAACCCGACAGAAACATTGAAGAGGGCCTCAGGCTTTTTTAATTGTGAAAATAAAAGTTCAAGCATAATTTCTATTATGTACCCTACACTGTACTGATATATTATAACTGTGTGCATTTCACCACTGTATAGGAAAATTTCAAGGTAAGTACTTAGCAACACACATGAATATCTCCTGAAGTTGGTTTGGGTTAGGATGACACTTCTCAAGTTGCAGATGGATGGAAGATTAATAACTTAGATAGAAGGGTTCTGAAATGTAAAGTTTGCTGGAAGATTCATTGCAAATATTTTCCAAGGGCAGGAACAGAATTCGTCTACGTTTGAGAAAGTGATGTGCTGAATATCTTTGTGTCACCAACCGCAAAACACCCAGAGGGAGGTGAGGGGTGGGGGTAAGGAATGGCTGACAGTGGCTGTCTGGCATGTGACAACTTTGTGTGCGAGCATGTTCACAGTTCTCTGGCTCCTTTCCTCATAACCCACCACTTCAAGTGTGGTCTCCTGCCTGTTGGCTCCCTTCCCTTCTTCTCATCTTGCTCTTTCTCTCTTTGCTTTATGTTCTGGAGTCACCTGAAGTGCTGTGAAATTCAAGGCTTTCCTCCAGTCCACAATTATATTCTATTTGCCCAGGAACACTTCCAGACTTCCTGGAATGCCAAATCCAAAAGAATCCCCTTTGTTCTCCAACACTCATCTTGAAACATGGCACTTGCCTTTTTCTTGGGCCAAGATCATGCTCCAGGTTTCCCACTTTGGAATAAGCCCCCAGTAGTGGTTTCAGGGAGAACAAGATTTAATCTGCCAGATCTGGTCTCTGTTACAAGAAAAACTCAGTTCTCAGGGGGTCATCTCCAGCTACCACTCTACTACCTGCGTCTGGCTGCCTTTGCTTCAACCAGGGCCAGGCTCTAGCAACATACCTGGTCTTCTTGTGTTTATTGCCCTTAAGACTGGATGGGCCCAGAGCATCTCTGTTCCTATCTCTCCATCTTTTATGGACTTTGGAAAGAGATCCAAGCTGTTCGCTCTCATTTTTCTCAGTATTGCGTCACCTAAGGGCTCTGAGCAGCCACTCATACCTGAGAGCTGTTGTACTCTTGAGTAGCAACTGCCCCTGCATTGAGAGAACTGCTGCTCTTACTCTGTTGGGCTTTTAGAATCTTCTTGGTAGCGTTGGATGCTGGGCCAGGGAACAAAGTGCGCCCAACACAGTCCTCCAGAGCACTGACGGTATCGAGACATTCTACTTCATTGCAGAAGTGCCCTCAGCAGGGACTGGCATCCTATTTAAGTGAAAGGTCAGTTCCCCAAACAAAACTCAGAGTGAAGAAATGAAAGTGGCTGTTAACTCAGGACAAAAAAATGTTTGTATGTGCTACTATGTGAGTCCCCAGAATGGGCCCTGTTCTCAAAATAAGTTATTTCATTTTATCATCACATACACACACAAAAATGGGAAAGTAGATTGCTTATGCTAAGCACAGGTAGAAGCTGAGAGCACAAGTGATTTTTCCAAAAGTATATTGTTAACACATGGCAAAGGTGAAACTTAAATCCAGGTCTGACTTACTCCAAATCCCAGATCTCTGCCACAGAGAAAGACTTGAGCTCCACCCCATAAGAGCAAATAAAGCACGGGCTACCTTATTCTAAAACAGGTTGTTTGGAATCTGTACCAATGAGTCAATGATTTACAGGGTCCAAGTCTCTGCAAGGCACACTGGCACATGCAGTGAAGAACAAGCCACAGAATGATCCTTTGCTTCCAGTTAGAAGTTTGACATGAAAGCAGACTAAATAAAAATGTGTTAAAGAAAAGCCTTTGGGCCCGCCCTGGTGGCGCAGTGGGTTAAGCAATGCACTATGAAGCAAACTGCAGCCACTGCAGCACGAGTTCGATCCCTGCTGCCAACCAGGGGGTGACCCACATGGCGTAGCAGACCTCTCCTGCCTTGCCCGCTGCTCCCCTGAGCAGTGTGTTTCTGTCGGTCTGCCTGTTCTGCATCCTGCTCTGTCTGGTGGATTCTCTCACCACCCCACACCTCTGGCTTGTACCCCAGTGCTTGTATGCATAAATAAATCTTTTAAAAAAAAAAAGCCTTTAGATAGAGTTGTAACCACTCTTACAGAAAATTTGCTATGCATTAGGCTATTCCTTCAAAAATATTTTTTAATGTGGTGTAAAGTACTTTGTAACTTTTGGTGGTATAATATACTTTAAAAACTTGCCATTTTAAACTGTACAGGTCAGTGGCACTAAGTACATTTGCATTTTGTTTTGTTTTTAAGATTTATTTATGCATACAAGAACTGAGGTACAGGCCAGAGTCATGGGAGGTGAGAGGATCCACCAGAGACAGAGTGGGGAGCAGAACAGGCAGACTGACTGAAACACACTGCTGAGGGGAGCAGTAGGCCTGCTGTGCCATGTGGGTCCCCTCTCTGGCTGGCAGCAGGAATCGAACTTGCGCTGCAGTGGCTATGGTTTGCTTCATAGTGTGTTGCTTAACCCACTGCCCCACCAGGGAGGCCCCTGTTTTGTTTTGTTTTTAAAGGTCTTTTATTTATGCATACAAGAGCCTGGGTACAGGACAGAGGTGGGGGGCGGGAGGAGAGGATTCACCAGAGACAGAGTGAGGAGCAGAAGAGGCAGATCGACTGAAATACACTGCTGAGGGGAGCAGCGGGCCAGGCAGGAGAGGTCTGCTGAGCTATGTTGGGCCCCTCCCTGACCCAGGATTGAACTAGCTCCCACAGGGTGGCGCTCCACCCCTTGCGCCACCAGAGAGGCCTCTTAGATATGTTACTCTACCACACCAAAAACCAAGGCACCCTTAATCATCCACCCTATTATCCCCATTTTGAAGTGAAGAGACTCATACTGGTATAGATTAAAAAACTTGCCCAGGGCCCTCTCTGGTGGCCCAGGGGTTATGTCTCAGTGATATCACCTCTATGGCCTGAGTTAGTTCAATCCCCAGGCAGGGAGCTGACCCACATATGGTGCATCAAATCTCTCCTGCCTTGCACATTGCTCCCTTTAGCAGTATATTTCAGTCTATTTGCCTGTTCTGCTCCCCAGTCTGTCTCTGGTGAATCCTCTCACACAGCCTCCCCCCATGTCTGGTTCTTCTATGCAAAAATAAATAAATCTTTAGGAAAAAAAAAAAAAAACCCTGCCCAGTAAGTATTGCATTTGAATCCAGAGGCCTGAGTATTGAGCCTAAAATCTTAACCACTGTACTCTGCTCTCCCTGTGTTCTGAATGTCTTAGTGCCACTGAACTGTACACTTTAAAATGGCAAGTTTTGGGGGGCGGGAAAAAAATAAAATAAAATGGCAAGTTTTTTACTGTATATTATACCACAACCTGTGGGATTGGATGAGGATAGTTGTGACTTTGGCTCTGAGCATTAAGGACCTGAAAGAATTAAATAAACTGTGAACTGCAAAAGCAAGGCCAAAAATCAGTCAGTCAATCAATAAAATAAACAAGCAAGCAGAGATAGGATTTGCTTGGAGGCCAGAGTTATGCCAGGGCTACAGACTCAGCTATTTCCACAGGAATATCCTGGGCCAGGCAAAGTACCTGTTGGGAGAGAAAGGCAAGCAGACACCCAAGGAGCTCGCAGGGCCTGCTCCCCAGGATACAGTCTTGCAGGGCTGTGCACCTTTACACTCAAGCTTTGGGGACAGCAGATGCAAAGCATTTTCTCAAAAACCTGTCTGTGCATTTAACTTTTTAAGTCACTTGACATTTTGGTGCCCCAGAAGGATTGACTATTTAAAGAAAAGAAGAAAAGTGTCATTTCTTTTTTTAAGATTTTATTTATTTGTGCATGCAAGAGCTGTGGTATAGGCCAGAGGCTCAGGGGCTGAGAGGATTCACCAGAGACAGAGCAGGGAGCAGAACAGGCAGACTGACTGAAATACATTTGCTGAGGGGAGCAGTGGGCAAGGCAGGAGAGGTCTGCTGAGCCATATGGGTCACCTCCCTGGCCAGGGATCAAACTCGAGGTGCAGTGACTGCAAAAGCCCCAGAGTGTGGTGCTCAACCCCTTGCTCCACCAGAGAGGCCCTCTTTGTCTTCTTTTTTAAATTTAATATAGAGTGTTTCTTCTATAGTTCATCAAATCATTCATCAATATCATCTAAGGATAATCCACATTTTCACTGTTTTCTTCTTTCTTGTGTGGTTCTTTCTGCTGATGTTTGAGTAGGTGACAGTGTCTTGGGCATTTAGAATGCCCTAGAACCACTGATGTTTAACTGAGCAAAGGAAGTCAAAATGTTATAGACAATGAAAATGGAGAGTTATTATTTAACGGGTAGAGTTTCACTTTGGGATGATGAAAATGTTTTGGAGATGGGTAATGGTGACAGTTACACAACAACTGATGAATCTAGTTCACGAACACTTGCTAACAATTTCTCAATTTCTGAGAGACATCGAGTCCCTCAGATGTTGTTTGTTAACAACAATCTTGATTTTCTAATATCCTAGTTATAGTATGAAGTTCAGTTTTGACTTCTTCCATTTTTTCAATGTCAACAGAGTCCATATAAACAATTGACAGGAAGAAGATGAGAGCAAGACACTAAGGAGTCAAAATTAGCCCAAATTATTATCATAAAATGAAAAATATCAGCAAGCAGATGTTATGTGATAGGAGACTTACATACAGGATAGAAATAGGCTAGTTTCACACACAGCCAGACACCAAGAGTAGAGAAGTGAGGAGTAGTTGAATAAAGTTAGCAGAAAAACCCAAGCATGGTTCCAAAAGCAGGCTGCTCCCCTATGGCCTCTGTGTGCAGATACTTAGGGTAATCACGGTTTCCTCTTACAATTGTCCCTGCAAAAATACAAGCCTACCATACCAGGCATTGCTCAGATCTCTTTCATGTTGCTTATTACAATTGTTAAAAAAAAGAAACAACAAAAAGAGCCCCAATGAGATCTTCAAATTTTACTTAGCTGAATCTTGCTTCCTAACATTTTTAGGGTTGGAGAGGTATAGAAATGAAACATAGTATAGACAAAAGCAATACAAATGAATATGACAATGACTGTCAGTGATCATCTAAAAATGGATTTACTGTATGGCCAGCAGTTCCATTCCTAGGTGGTCTACCCAAAGGTCACAAAAGTAATAATGCAAAAGGAAAAGAGCACTCCTATATTTATTGCAACATTATTTACATTAGCTAAACTATGGAAACAATCTAGATGCCCCCAAACAGATGAGTGGATCAAGGAGATGTAGTATATATATACATGATGGAATACTACTTAGCAATCAAAAAGATAAACTCATGCCATTCGCAGCCATGTGGATGGAGCTGGAGGGGATTATGCTCAGTGAAATAAGTCAGAAGGAAAAAGAAAAATATCAATGGGTTCACTTGTAGGAGGACTATAGGGAAACCAAACCAAACAGGGATGAGAAAAAAGAGAAAACTACCAGGCAAACTATAGAACTGAGACATATGGCAGGGACAGGAGGGAGAGGAATCAAAAAAGGAGAGGAAAGAGCACAGAGACTATGGTGATGGTTCACGGGTTGTTTGGTGGTGGGAATTTTATGGGGTTTATACCTGAAGGGAGAAATCAAATATTATACAAAAATGAGCAACAATGTAAAATAAATGAATAAATATTTATTTTTACACTGTTGAATTATAAATTTTCCAACAAAACCTACCAATTTCCAGTAAAAAAAATTAATAAATTAAAATTATACCTTTTTCAGTGAAAAATATCCTTACGTGGAAGTAGGGGATGTAGTCTGGAAAAGTTACATACAGCATATATAATTTTTAAAATTAAGGCTTTTTTTAAATTTTAAGAATTCGGTTATTAAGTTCACATTTAAAACTCATTTTAAAGAGCTCTTATTAAGAAACATGGAACATGGAAATTTCAAGGTAATTATTATAATAGATGATATTGGAGAACTTGGAGGTTCCTATCACTGAGATTCATTTCAGAAATTCATACAGAAAAAGCAATATCGAAAGGTATCTAGTGACTGGTAGTTTATCCTGAGAAATAAACACTTGCCCTCAGCACTCAATGCTTGCAAATTGCAAAGCAATTTGATTGCAAACACTGTAATACCAATTTTTCATTCCATGGGACAAAGCTTACGTCCTTATTTTAACTAAGTTTCTCTCTACAGTCTGTGTATTAAAGCAAGCACATACACAAATATCAGAGCTACAAAACATAAGAAACCAAACTGACAATCTTAGAACTCCCCAAAAGTGAAATCTCCAGGCCAGTATGTTTTCTCTAGAGAATTCTATAAAATATTTTAAGAAAAATTAATACGGATTCTATAAAATCACTTCCGACAAAAATAGAAAGGGCAGGGATATTTCCCAATTCGTTTAGAAAACCTGTAACGGCCTGATACCAAAATCAGATAAAGAAAGCACAGAAAAGGAATCCTACAACCATAATCCTTCATGAATAAAGATGTAAAAAGCTGTACAAATTATTAGCAAATTAAACTCAACAAAGAATTATACAACACGGAGTTCTCCCTGGTGGCACTGGACTGAGCTCCGCACTGTGGGGCTTCCACAGCCATTGCAGTGTGAGTTCAATCCCCAGCCAGGAGGGTACCTCTCCTGCCTGCCTGCTGCTCCCCTCAGCAGTATGTTTCAATGTGCCTGTTCTGCTCCCCACGCTGTCTCTGGTGATCCTTTCTGTCTTCTGGTAATCCACCACCAACTCTCCCCCGCCAACGCCTCTGGCCTGTGCCCCAGCTTTTGTAAGCATAAATAAATAAAATCTTTTTTATAAAAAGAATTATACGGGCCTCCCTGGTGGCACAGCAGGTTGAGCGCTGCACTATGAAACATTTGCTGCACAACTGCGCGAGTTCAATCCCCGGCCAGGGAGGGGACCCACATGGCTCAGCAGACCTGTCCTGCCTCGCCCGCTGCTGCCCTCAGCAGTGTATTTCAGTAGATCTGCCTATTCTGTTTCCCACTCTTGTCTCTGGTGAATGCTCTCACCTCCTGCGACTCTGGCCTGTACCCTAGCTCTTGTATGCATAAATAAAATAAATCATTTTAAAAAATTATTATACAACATGACCATGTTTATTCCAGTGATGCAAGTTTGGTTTGTTTTGTATGCTCCAACATACAAAAAATAGTGTGATTCATCACATCAACAACCTAAAGAAGCTAAAGAAGAAAAATCACATGAGCATGTCGATGGAAGGAGAAGGGGCATTTGACAAAATCCAGCACCGATTCATAGTGAAGCTTTCACAAACTAGGAATAGAAAAGAACTTCCTTAGCTTGATTCTGAAAAATCTACAAAAACTCCTACAACTAAGACCTAAAATCAGGAATAAGGCAAAGATAACCCCTCTCACCATTCCTTTTTAGTATTTTTGTTATTATAATATGACAAGAAGAAAAAATAAAGAATGTATAGATTAGAAAGAGAGAAAGAATGTTCTTTCTTCACATGTGGTGATTGTCTATGTAGAAAATCTGAAATAATAAAAAAATGGTTGCAGGAATCAGTTAATGCACAAAATTCAATTGTTTCCTTATATATCAACAATAAATTTGGAATTCTTATTATTTTGCATTTTGAATTTTTATTGGGAAAAAGGGGAAAAAAGACATGCCTGCATAAGCACAGGCAGGCAAACAGCAGCATTTTGAAAGGGGCAGATTTATTAGGAAAAAGAGAAAAGCAGAAAGAGGCGCCTTCATGGACACTGGCTGGGAATTTGAAATTAAAAACACAATCAATTTAGTCTGACACACACACAAAAGCAATAATTACATGATCCATAAGAAGTAAAATACAAAACTCTTACATTGCATGACATATCGACTATTTAGAATTCAGTCTTTCTGTGAGGTTAATTTCTTATTCTTAATCATCAAGCTTCATGATTAGAATCTAAGACAGCTCCCTAAATACTAAAACTAGAAGACACAAAGAAACCTCCTACAGTATCACAGGTTATTCGAAAGGCTAGTATCAAGCTCCTTTATCAAGGGCTCCCCAAGAGAGTCATCCTTTCCAAGGTGGCTCACGGTGTCACTTCTCAGGATGGTTATACACCTGGGCCTGGGGGCAGGAAGCCTGGATCCCATCCTGGCTCCACCATGTCAGGAATGAGGCCTTGCCCAAGTCATCAAGTTCTCAGACCCTAACACTCTCCATCAGCAAGTGGAGATTGTGATAACAGCTGTCTCTGAAAGCTGTCTCAATTTCTAAGCTACTTCAAATTTTTACAAACCCACCCATGTAACCACCAGTACCTTGATCATGAGATGGAATGTTTACCTGGCTCCAAAAGCCCTCCTTGAGTTCCCTTCCTGTCATTATGGCCCACAGTACCCACTTTCCTGATGTCTAATGACATAGATTTGCCTACTTTGTACTTCATGCCAACAGAACCATGCAGAATGTACTTATATTTCCTTAACACTATGTTCTAGATTCATCCATTTTATGTCATTATAAATTGCTCATTTACGTCATCGTGCAGCATTCCTTTGAGTGGCTCAGCCCACGGTGTATCTATCATTTAATTCTTATTGTTAAATCAGATTATTTTTTATTGAGGTAACAGTGATTGGCAACACGATATATGATGCAGAGATACAGGTTCATGTCTCTTCAGATGTATGTTACCACAGGACACCACTCTAAAAGCATCCTGCCATTTCATTCTTTTTTAAAAATTATATTGATTGAGGTAAGGCTGATTTACAGCACTGTGTGCTATCGGTGTGCAGGTAGTATACAGGCTGACACCTCTCTTAATTCCTGCCACACTAGGCTGTGAGAATTTGCAGGGATTCAAATTCCAACCCCAGAATGCCAGAGGGGTGTACCTCCTCCCCTCTGTGTAATTGTTCTAGAGCCTGGTCCCCAAGACCAAACTCTCCCCCACCTCTTTGCTGCTCTGGCACCGCCAATCAATCTGAGCACTCTGCCTCTGTTCTGTCTGCAGCTCTGCCCTCCTGCTCCCAACTCCACCAACGCTCTGGGTTTCTGGCCATCCACCTGGGTTTCTGGCAGGTAAAGAGGTAACCAGGCATCCCCTGTGACAAGTTGATGGGACATATAGGAGATAGTAAGATGTTTTCTGGATATCCTCAAGGAAACATCTTATTTCTACTGTTTCCTGGTATGTTGCCATTATTTTTTTACTTATTTATTTGCACACAGAAGAGCCAGGTTGTAGGTAACAGGTGAGGGGGAGTGTGTGAGAGGATTCACCAGAGACAGATTGGGAAGCAGAACAGGCAGATCAACTGAAATACACTGCTGAGGGGAGCAGCGGGTAAGACAGGAGAGGTCTGCTGCTCCATATGTGGGTAGCTCCCTGGTTGGGGATCACACTCAGGCCATAGCAGTGATAGCACTGAGAGTTAACCCCTAGTCCTCTATCATTTAATTCTTTTTTTTTCTATCATTTAATTCTTGATGGGCATTTAAGTTCATAGAGTTGTCTGGAGGACAGAGTGATATATACTGAACTTTCACAAACTGAACACACCCATGTAAACCAGCAGCGAGGTCAAAGAACAAAAGCATTCCTCCTTTCCTGCACCAAAAGTAACTGTTATTTTGATTTCAAATATTACATACTCCTTTAAAGTAGCACCTGACTACTAGTGATTGTTCTTGCCAATGGGGTCAGGAGAGATATCTTTTTCTGTTCAGCAGCAAGAGGTGTGTCTGAAAATCATTTGTGATCAGTGAAAGTAGAACCTCACTATTGGAAGAGAGGGCATTAGTACCTTGAAATCACTTGCACTGTACTGCACTAAAAACTACTACTGATACAAGAGTAACTAAATTAATGTTTGCTATTCAAAAGGAAGATTGGTACTTTATTCCAAAAGATGAAATATTTTTTTAAGTAAATAAACTCTGACCATGTTGGCATGGAACAATTTTATTAAGAAATCAGGAGTTCCACCAAAGGGAAAGCATTCTAGCACAGGTTTTCATAACACAGTTCTCTCATAGCAGGTTGATCACATCAGGTGCTTTTAAAATTTAAAAAAAAAAAAGCTTCATATATGTCTCTTTTTTTTTTTAAGAGAAAGGGTAGCTGGATTTTTTAGATGTAAGATGAATAATTTCTTCCCCAATACACATGAAGAAAAATCCCAGCCCTCTTTGAGTCACTTCTTCTTTGGCTGCTCATGTGGAAATAAGACTTCTCAAAGCTCTGACCTTTATCTTCAAAGCCCAGCATGTGCTAGAAAATAGGCTTTATAGTTTTTGAGCTCTAAGTTCTGATCAGTCTGAACCATCTGTTTCATCTTCTAAAGAAGAATCTTCAGATATGTGTAATGCAAAAGATTTGGAGGGCAAAAACCAATTCTTGCATGTTTAAATCCTAGTTTAGAAAAATCCGAAAATGAGTTACTCAACATTTTTATCATAGAATCGTATCAGATAACGTCAAACAAATTAGTGCTGAAGGAGCGCAGCTCCAGATTAAGCAATAGTACGTGTGTATATTAATCAAACAGAGCCACCCAGTGCTAACATCTGCCTCCTCCCATCTCAGAATGCCTTTCACCTTTCCCTTAGTTTCTTTGATGATTGTACTAAGTCATTCTGGAAGTTTTCTGATAGCTTTTTGGCAGTAGTGGTAAGAAGTAGTGGGAATGGCAGAGAATTTGCACTGCAGAAGTGTCCTGATGCACCGTCCTGATGATGGGCTGAGAAGAACGTGATCAGCAGCAGAGAACTTTCAAAGAGGAGAGGGAAAGGACATCCTAGGATGACGGCAGTAAGGCAAGGGCAAATGACAGGCATGTGCTACATCATTGGTAATCAAGGAAATGCGACTCAAAACTACAATGAGATACATTCTTATACCAGTGAGAATGGCACATATTGAAACAACTAGCAATAACAAATGTTGGCAAGGATGAGGAGAAAAAGGAACTCTCCTACACTGTTGGTAGTAGATGCAAACTGATACAATCACCATGGAAAGCTGTGTGGAGGTTCCTCAGTCTACTAAAAATGGAGCTTCATATGATCCAGCAATTCCACTCCTAGGTATTTACCCAAAGGACACAAGAACACTAATTCAAAAGGACCCTTGCACCCCCGTGTTTATTGCAGCATTATTTGCAACAGGTAAGCTGTAGAAAAAAAAAAAAACAACACCCAAAAATAAATGACTGGATCAAGAAGATGTGGTATATATACACAATGGAATATTACTCAGCAATCAAAAAAGATAAACTCACGCAATTCGCAGAAACATGGGATGGAGCTGAAAGGGATCATGCTCAGTGAAATAAACCAGAAATAAAAAGAAAAATACTGGATGGTTTCACTTATAGGGAGAATGTAGAGGATCTAAATAAGGGATCATGGATAAAAAAGGTAATGGTAATAAAGTAAAAATAAAAATCAACAGGCAAATATAAACCAGAGACAATCTGCAGGGGAAGAGGAAGGAGCAGGATCAAAATAGGAGTGGACAGAGCACAAGGGGCTATGTGATGGTACACAGGTGAATTGGTGGTGGGAATTTCATGGGGACTATATACAAGAAGAGAAAACATACACTGTACAAAAATGAAGAATGATGTGAAAAAAACCATAAAATGATAAAAAGAAAGCAAGGGCAAATAGACTGACCCTCTTTGTTAAGTATGTCACCTCCTGCTCCCACATCAAGCAATATGAGGATCGCTGTGCTGTTTGTCAGGTGATTAAAATTAGGAACGTATATAAGGCTTTCTTGAGACAGGAGTTTCTTATGATAAATTATATATCTATGTATAATAAATTATGTATCTATGATATGTTATACATTTATATAGAATATATATTGTGTGTATATTGTATAACATAATATATATGGCTATGGATATACATATTAAGTATATACATATACATTATATATACAAGTTATATGTTTATATATCATATATACTTAATCATATGTCCTATATACATAATAATAAATAAATATCTATATTTGATGTGCATATTATAGAGAGAGACAGGAAGATATACATGTATGATGTATATAGATTATATCCTTCAAACAAGTAGGGGTATTTTTATATAAAAATATTTTTGTATGATATATATATATACGAATGTATGTATGTATATGCATGTGTGTGGTGTGTCCATCAATAAAATGATAATAGGACAAATATAAATGTTCCCTGTTGCTGCCAGCCACATCACAAGAACCAAGGTCCCTCTCCTGAAAGACAGTATTTGGTCCACACAACAGTTGACCATTGACCAGGCTAATCACATTGGTGCTTAAAATAAACAGAAGATGTAATAAGATTTCACGTGCTAACATTTGACTGCCTTTTTGAGTGTTCCAGTAGGAAATGGAGTTAGATATCAATGTTTGACCTCCTCTCCTGGGCAAGCACTGTAATGTGCAAGTGTGTCTAGGAGGGTGAAGCTAGCATGCAGCTATAGACTTGGGTACCAATGGGACCCAAAGCCTAAGTGTTGGGTGGGGTAACCTTGAGAAGTCAAGTGTATTTTATATCTATTGAAATGTGTAGGTTGCAAGTAACAGCATAGTGAGAAGTGACTGAGAGTAATGATTGTCGATGGATTCTGAACAAGATCTGGGTTCAAATCAAAGCTTTGACACTTAACTTACTGCATGACCTGAGAAAGATGTTTAAGCTCTTCTGAAAATAAGTTTTCCTCTCTTCCAAACAGGGAAAACAATAAACTCATAGGCTTGTTATCAGCTTTAACTATATGAATTCATTTAAGGTGCTTAAGAGAGTGGCCCCAGAACTTAACTCAATATATAGTAATAAGTAAAATATTCCCTACCCAAATAGACTTAAATACTTGCAAAATGTATTATCTCATGTAACAGGAAACTCAGAGAGGCAATGGGCTTCATAGTTGAGTGATTAAGCAGCAGAATGTTGTCATCATAACTCTGTTCTGCCATCTTGAATGGTGGCATCATTATCTGGTATTTGCTGGTAGCAAATGACTCTAGAGCTCCAAACATCACATCTAGAAGTAGGATGTGTTTCTTTCAATAGGCTTCTTTTGAAGAGGAAGCTATCATTCCTCTTCAGTCTTCCCCTAAATCTCATTGACCAGAATTGATCTTGTGGCAAAGACAAAACATGGGTTACTCTTAGGCCAATCAATTGCATGTCTGAAGTTGTGGGTGGAGTCAGCTTCCCTTGGCTGTAGAAATAAGTCACTCTCTGTATGGTGCTGGGCTCCATATGGAACTTATCCTGAAGGAGGAGTGATGGGGGCCACCTAACTATGACGTGAGGCAAAGGTCCATCATAGGGGAACTGCCCTGAAAAGTCAGAGGTTCCACAGTTGGCCCCCCTTGGAGTCCCTTTTGTTTTGGCTGATTTAATAATTAAAATTTTATAAGTTACAAAAAATGTGTTTGCTGGAATATCATCCATGGGGGCAGTTGTAAATTTGGCTG
>JAGFMF010011858.1:3616367-3636928 GCA_019455555.1 Galemys pyrenaicus
TTGGAGAATTGCCTTTTTAGCTCTTTTGCCCATTTTTGGACTGGGTTGTTTTCTTTTTTTCTGTTTAGTCTGGTTAGTTCTTTGTGGATCTGTTACACAACCATCTTTGACTTTTTCTCTGTGCTCTGGCCCTGCATGTCCTGGCCCTTCCCTGCCAACCTCCCCACAGCGTACACACACAGTGCAGCTTCCCCCACTCCACTGAGGACTCACTCTTTGGCCCCATCCCCACAGCAAGGCATCTCTTTCCTCACCAGCTAACCACCTCTCCATGGTCTTCTAGTTTAGGCCAGCATAGCAGATTTTTGCTCTCCTGTGCTTCTATGTGTGAAAAGCAAGTGGAGGGAAAGATTAAGGAGTCTAGAAAGAGAAAGCCAGCTTAGAAGAGTCATGAACTTTGTTCTAAAGACACAGCATTTCAGAAGCAAATTTCCAGAATGGAGCCAAGGGAATAAATACTTTGAACTTTGCCCCTTTCTGCCTCCAACCTGCCTGGCTTTCCTCTGGCTGAACCCAGCTGGAAAGCAGAGGGCATTTGGGGACAAGTTGATGAGGCCCATACCAGTCAAACTTTTAGGGCAAGAGTAGGGTAGAAAAGGGGGAGAGTGAATCTGAAGTAGCAAATCTGAGTTATCTAGCAGAGAGGGGGAAAGTATAAACATGCAACTCACAGAAAAAGGAATACGAAAGGCATAGGCTCAGTCTCACTAATCATTGAAACCTCAGATTCTAAAATCAGAGGGTTTCAGACTACTGGTCTACCCTGAATGAGTAGGTAATTTCGATCAGGTCTTGTTTTCACTGGGGTAATAAATGGAATAATAACAGTATGTACATCATGGCATGACTATAATAATCAGATGGGGACAGGAGTGTAAAGCTCTGGGCGCATGTTTGGCATGGGGTAAGCAAGCAATACACAATCCATATTTTTTTCCTCTCAAATTAGTACATGATAAAGGTCTGTACTGTATATGTATAGTATTGGCTAGATTATGGGCAAAAGACACATTTTATTTTTTTTAAGATTTATTTATGCATAAAAGAACTGGGGTGCAGGCGAGAGGTGTGGAGGGTGAGAGGAGTCACCAGAGACAGAGTGGGGTGCAGAACAGGTGGATCTACCGAAATACACTGCTGAGAGGAGCAGCGGGCCAGACAGGAGAGGTCTGCTGCACCATGTGGGTCACTTCCCTGGCCAGGGATCAAACTCGTGCTGCAGTGACTATGGACAGCTTCCTAGTGCTGTGACTTAACCCTTTGTGCCACTAGAGAGGTCCCCCAAAAGACACATTTTGGGGGGAGAATAAGCTGGTATTGATAAAAATAGAAAAAACAAGCCCAAAATGGAGTCCTTTCTGACAGGTCCTGGCCCAGACTATAATAGTTACTCCATTTTCAACTGCTTCCAAAGCGTAATCCTAAACTAATCCTCTGGGTTTCCTAATCAGCACCAGGGACCCCATCTGTCCGAGACCTCTTTACTTCCCCTAGAGGTTATGTGGTTTTACATGAAATAATCTTTCCTCTTGATAATGATCTTGCCCCATCCACTTTCTATTTTTTTTAAAGACTTATTTATCAAAGGACATGGGTGTAGGTCAGAGGTACAGGGGTGGAGAGACATGAGAGAACTCACCAGAGACAGACTGGAGAGCAGAACAGTCAGATCTAGCGAAATACATTGCTGAGGGAGCTGTGGGTGAGACAGAAGAGGTTCACTGTGCTACATGTAATCGAACTCAGGCCACAGCTAAACTCAGGTTTAGCACTGAGTCTTAACCACTAAGCCACCAGGGAGACCCTCTTTTTCTGTCTATTAATGTCCCTCATTTGATGCAAGCCTTTACAGTATCTAGTCCCTCAATTCATTAACCATTCAATAAAGTTAATTAGATCTTAGAATTGTGACTTTTGTTTTTTAAAAATATATAATCTTTTGGGGGGATAATAAGAGAAAACAACTCCATGTTTAATTATTTAGTAAAGGGCCCTCCCTGGTGGTGCAGTGGGTTAAGCAATGCACCATGAAGCAAATCGCAGCCACTGCAGCATGAGTTCAATCCCTACTGCCACCCAGGAGCTGACCACATGGCATGGCAGATCTCTTCTGTCTCACCCACTGCTTCCCTCAGCAGTGTATTTTGGTCGATCTGCCTGTTCTGTACCCTGCTCTGTCTCTGGTGAATCTCCTCATCCCCTACACCTCTGGCCTGTACCCCAGTTCTTATATGCATAAATAAATAAATCTTAAAAAAATTATTTAATAAAATACTTTTATAAATACACAGGAATATATGTACAAAGATGTTTGATAGTATATGGAAATTAGGCAAATTTGAAATAACCTAAATATTGTATAGTGAAATATGTACTTATTTGTATGGTAATTTGTGTTGCTGTGTAATATTATCCTTTGAAACTTAAAATATTAAGCAGTTTGAAAATAATGAATATTTAGCATTGGGTTGTTGTGAAAGTTATAATGCATTTTTGCATAGAAAACAGAAAAAGTGTGTCATGACTATTCTAACAACCCAACATTTCAGTTTGTGAGGATCAGGAATCCTTACACAGCTTAACTCAATACCCCAACTCAAGGACTCTAATGAGGCTGCAGTTCTGCTGTTGGTCAAATCTGTGATCTAGCCTGAAGGCTCAACAGGGGAAGGAGGAGGAGCTGTTGGTGGAGGGATATGTGTCTTATTTCTGCGTTGGGCTCCTCATGTGGTTTGGGCTGGCATGGGAAATCCCCTCTTCCATCTTACTGGTAAAATTCATAAGGGTTTGGGCTTTGGGGTGAAAGGACCAGAGATGACCTATTCTACCTTGATTCTGGCCTCCCCAGGTCACTTGAACTTGCTCTTCTCTTTTGATAAGTAACACAGTGGTCTGGAACTGTAGTCCCAGCTAATTGCAAAGTCTTGCTTACCCTTGCTCTCTCTGAATATATTTCCCTTGGTACTTAGCAGATGGGATCTAAAACAGAATTAAGCTGATCTTGCATTCCAGCAGGTCCTACAAATCCCTGTCTCCACAAGTCATACCCCTTTCAAATGTGCGATGACATATGTCATGAAGGCATTCATTATGGCCTTTCTAAGTTTTAAACACTTCCTATGTCTTATGTTCTCTCAAATCACGTAGGTTTTATACCTGTTATCATTTTGCTCACTCTCTAAAGCACTGGTATGGAGCTTCATAAACACTTGATGAATTCATTCATGTTTTCTTCTAATATCACCAGGGCACAGAAGCATTTTAAGGACAGTGTTTCAGTTAGGATGCATTAGATTGCACGCATGCACACACACACACACACACAGAGTCTTAAAATGACTTAAATAATAAGATTCTCTGGTTCACAAAGAAATAAGCTCAGAAGTTGTAAAGATCCAGCAGGACTAGAAAGAGGTTTACACTGTGGTGAGGACTTTGGTCCTGGTGGAACCTGGTCTCAGGCTTCTTCTGTTAGCAAAGTACCTTAAGCTTTCCCTCCATACTGGGACAAGGTATTGTCACCCAGCGAGACAGAGGCAGAGAGCAAGATCATCCCCTTCCCTAACCATCAGACCAGAGGGTTTTAGCTGGCTCTGACCAACTCAGGCCCCTTCCCAGTGTTGGACCAACTGCTGCTTGTATTGCTTGATTTGGGTTTGGGGAGGTGCGCACCCCTCAACCAATAACTGCTACCTAAAGAATGAGGCTTCCAAACCAGTCAAATGCTCCCTTCCCCACCATCCCAACAACCAGAGGTGGGAAAATCTCACCTCATATTGGGAAAATATAAATCCTGCTGAGCATCAAGAAGGGAGAGTGACTCTTCCATCATGTATTCAGCTGATACTTGGAACTGACCATGTGTCAGGCAGTCGTCTAGACCCCGGGAACAGAGCAGAGAATAAAATGAATAAAATCCATGCTATCAGGATGAAAAATAAGCACATAAAAAAGTCAAGTAGTTGTATGCATATACTATGCCTTTTTATATAAGTTATTTGAGCCTTCCTGGACTTTGATGTCCACACAGATCCTTGAACCAGTGCCTGAGGATACTGAGAAATACCTCTATGAGAAGAACTGCAGTCAGTGCTGAGAAGAATGTCACCATTACAAGAGGCTGCTGAGAAAAGTCAACGAAATATTAGATTAAGGTCAAAGCCAGAGCCCACAGGTCAGGAAGCCATGAGAGTAAGCTTTTTGGAAACATAACAGCAGTCACATTTTATGATGCAATCATACAATGCAGTTATGAAAATCTGACAGTTCCCCTGGGTCTCAGTGTAAGGTGGTGGTGCACTCTCAGGCCGCAGGGTGCATGAAGGTGAGAGCCTGGAGGTATTTTTCTGGGGACTGATCTTGCAGTCAGATCAATGACATTTTGTGTTGTTGCCAGTTTTCTTCCTCATTTCAGGACAATTTAGGAAATTAAAGTTATGCCCGCTATAAAGTTACCTCTATTTTCTCCATTTTATCTCAATAATTTCATAGTACAGTCTATCTCAGCAGCTTTCCATGAAAAAGGATTTTGAGACTCTCCATTGCAGCCCTCATCAAAAGGGAGACATTTTGATTGCTAGGACTGGCATTTACTGCATAGACACCAGGGCTGATGTTAATATCCTACAATGCATAGGAAAGCCCTCAGCCCCAAAGAACTATCAGGCCTTGAGGTCAGTAGTGTCAATGTCAAAGACCATCTGATATTAATAGCATGGCTATTTTGGCATTTCTTTGCCTGGACAGCTTTAAAAGTTTGAGGTCCTGGGCCTCCCTGGTGGCCTAGGGGTTAAGTCTCAGCACTATCACCACCACTGCCTGAATTCGATCCCCAACCAGGGAGCTGACCTACATATGGCGCAGCAGACCTCTCCTGTCTCCCCTGCTGCTCCCCTCAGCAGTGTATTTCAGTAGACCCACCAGTTCCTCTTCACTTTATCTCTAGTGAATCCTCTTGTTACAGGGCAGGGAGAGGGGCACTTTAGAATTTAAAAAAAATTTTTTAAATGGGCTTTGTTATTTGTTGTATTAAGATAAATATAAGGCTTTTAATGGAAAGGAATTTTAATATAACTAGGGAATAATATAGAAAGGATAAAGAATATAGTTATTAAGTTAAGTATTTAAAGTTATTATTTTTTTCAGGGTAAAAGTTTAGCTAAATAGGATTAACTTAAAGCAAGGCCTAAAAGCCTGCCACAAGTTTAAAGGATTTTTTAGTAGAGACCCATAGAAAAGGGTCAGAAAGATTTAGACAAATTTGAGAGGAAAAGAGCAAAATCAAAATCAAGATGAAAGCTGCCATTATTAAGCTCCCCACGGGTCTCTCACGCACATCTGTTCCAACCAGTCCAAGACTAAGAAGCAAGCACAGTTTCTTCACATGTCCCTCTGCTTTACATGTCTTTTTTAGGTCTCTTTGCTGCTCTCCATCCTGCTTTCTTCCTTTGTCTTTTTATTTATTTATTTTTGTTCTGCTCCTTTCCAGCATTTTCTTATCCCTGCTCAGTTCCACCCCACTTAGGGTGGGACCAGGATTTTGAAACTTTTCCTTTTTGGGGGGACCACCCTATAACACTCTCACCCTCCACACACACCTCTGGCCTACACTCCAGTTATTCTATACAAAAATAAATTTTAAAAATATCTTTGAAAACAAAGTAAAAGGAGAAAACTTAAAAAAGAAGTTTGAGTTTCTAACCAAAGTTGAAAATTTGGAGGGATTTCCTTTAATTCCACTTTTTAGGTTCAAAGGAAACTTTATGGATATAACTTATATTGTGCTTCAGATTGAATCACTTCAGAAGTCCCCTCAAAAGGGGAGCTTTTTCAGGCACTCTTTCTTAGGGTTAACACTGCCATTTAACAAGTGTTAAGGTGACATTGATAAAGGACTCTAACATTGAAGAGGAAGCAGGTGAAAAAAATCTAGGTAGAGTTAGAGGGGCGAGTAAAGATGGGTGGGGGGCACGGACTCTGAGGGAGCATTCTGTCTTCAAGACCCAGCTCTGCCCCTGACAGTCACTGTTCAGTGGCTGTCTGTCTGCGCTTCAGTTTTCCAAGCGACTACAGCTTCAGTTTTCCAAGAGACTACAGTAGAGCCCCACCTCATGGGGTTGTTATGAAAATGAACCATTAATGCATATTAAGAGATTAAACCATCATGGTTTTTACTTTTTAAAGAATTATTCCTTTATTACAAACTTTTTATTTATTTTATTTTGCACAGAAGAACTGGGGTACAGGCCAGAGGTAAGGGGGTGCGGGTAAGAGGATTCATCAGAGACAGACTGAGTTGCAGAACAGGCTCATCTACTGAAATACGCTGCTGAGGCTCCTTGGCCCGGGACACAACACAGGCCATCCCAGTGGGCCCTCGCGGTGAAAGCACTCAGGAAGTTACCAGAATGCTGGACATTCCCACTTACTGGTCAGATTCCCACAGGTGGTGAGGACTTGAGACAATCACAGGGAGTAGTAGCTTTTTTCCTTCACTGGCCAGCTTTAAAATGTGGTTGGTTCTTAGCAAATTGGGCTTCCCTATGTTTTCTTTTTTCAGGTGAAAAATGAAACCTTAGCCATATTTCTTATCTTGCACTTTCAATTTACACAAACAACTTAATAAAAGCTTGTCTATGCTGTGACCCTTCAGGGAATCACTAACTTGTGACACCCAAAGCAATGTCTGCAGCATTCTGGGACGAAACTCTAGTTTTTCCCAGTTCCGTGATGCCCCACTGGAGGGCACCAGAAGACTCTTCTTGAACATGTATACAGCTGCTTTGGCTTTGTTGCTGTCGTGGTTTGTAGTTGTTGTTTTTGGAAAAAAAAAAAAAGATTTTATTTATTTTTGCATAGACGAGCTGGGGTGTAGACCAGAAATTCAGGAGGTAGAGGATTCAACAGAGGCAGAGTGGAGAGCAGACCAGGTAGATCTGTACTTCAAATTGAAATACACTGCTGAGGAGAGCAGCAGGCAAGTCAGAAGAGGTCTGCTGCACCATGTATGTTAGCTCCCTAACCAGGGATCGAACTCAGGCCATGGTGGGCTGTAGCAGTGGGCCATGGCTATGGGCCTGCATGGTGATAGTACTGAGATTTAACCCCTAGGCCGCCAGGGAGGCCCAGGTCTTGTTGAAATCGTACCAAAACTCATCACCAGAGGGTGCCAAAAGATTCCTTTTGAAAACCTAAAAGACTAGTTCTTCATTTAGTTTAAATTACACCAAAAATGTATGTGGTTGTCATCATTAATAGGAACAATACAACAGGTGAGGTCAAATGCTAATATTTCAATGTAGACCAAATCATTTTTCTATGTTCTATATCCTAGTCATAAGAAAAATTTTGCAGAGAAAATTTTGTTTCTATTAATCTATAACAGTTTAAAAAAAATTAAGTTCCACTTCACTGGTAGTGATTTACAGCCCCATCATACAGCAAGGATGGGGTTCTTGGGATCTTCTGTAAAGAGCCCCAAGTCCCCAAATGACTGGGAAGAAAGAGCTGCATTTGTGACTTCTGGTTCTATTTCCTTCCATTTCAAGTTTACACATGAACAGAGACGAGCCCACACTAGGAGCATAGCAGCAGCGCTTTGTTCAAAGAAAAATTTTAAACATGATTTTGAGCAAAATTAAAAGACCAGCAGTGTATCGAGCTAGCAAAACCCAAGTCCTGTCCCTGTCTCCTTCTCAGGGGCTGACTCCCTGAGACTGGGCAGAGCCAAAGAGCAACATGCACCTCCAGCTCACCCCCACAGGTGGGCGGGCTCCCTTGAGCTGGGCAAGGACCCCACAGAGGGATACATGTTCATTAGCTGTGGACCTAACTTTTGAGAGTATGAAATAATAGCTATGGGAGAAAAGGAACTTGGGGTCTTTCTGATGTGCCAACAGGACTGTTTGAATAGTGATAATTCTTGGAAATTGTTTTCTCAACTTACTTCACTTTCTCTCTTTCTCACTTACGTAAAGAATTGGCTTAAGAAAAACAATGAAGTAAGTAAGAGCCCAGAAGTCTGGAACCCGAGAATTCCAATTATGTTAAGTCAAATTACCAAAAAGCGTAGAGGAGGGGCGGGGGAGGTGGGAGTGACCCAGTGATCACTGTACACCGGTATCTGCCTGATGCTAGCTCATTTCATCCTCTAAAGAATTCTACTGGTGCGGGGCTTCTATGTTCATGTGGAGGGCGAACTGAGAACGAGAAAGTGTTCAGTAACTTCCAAGGTCACACAACTGGTAGAAGGTAGGACCTGGGCCTGGCATCAAACTGGATAGCTAAGAAATGCCACAATATGTGGAACTTTAACAAAAGCTGACACAACTGACCATCCATGGTGCTGGTCAAAAGGAACAGCCCCCAGGTTATTTGCTCTCGGTTCCTCTGACTGATGGAGCCGTGCCCATGAAGGAGGCAAATGGGACTTCAGTTCTGTCCAGGGGAGGGCACTCCCCTCCTCCCGGGGTGGCAGATGGTCTCCAGTTCAGAGTAGAAGACTCTCCTCCACACTCTGGACCACGGCCAACCTAGTAAAAACTTCCTCGCTCCCTCCAAGGTGGTAGTTTCCCTCCACTATTTATTGATATGCTGTAAAAAAGAAAAGTGTCCGTAAACAACTTGAGTGCACGAACGATCTAATTAAAATAATTAAGGTAATAGCTTGTGAAAAAAGCAGTAAAACTAATTATTATAGAGTAGCGTGTGGGAAGATGAAATTGCTGACATTCTTCACGTCTAAGCTGCTCGTTTTGGCTCATCCTGCCAGGTCCCTTCCAAGGACCTGGTTCCTCCCCTCCCTGATGGGATTCAAACGCTCCTGCTTCTCATCCCAGTGTTTAATTTCCTTCTTGGCTGCAGCCGGAGGGAGTCCTGTGACTCCAAATGTTCTCACACCGAATTGCTCCTTCTGGTCAAGCATCCGATTTGGTTTTTAACTCAATCATGAGAATGTAGGATCTCAGCACCGAAGGAACCCGTAAAACCCTTGGAAAGTAACTCCTGTGCAGACAGCCCCTCTCGATGTCTAGCCAGCCTTTGCTCGAGCAGCTCTCAGTGACAAAGAAGTGACAGCTGTCAAAGACCTTTTCGTTTTTGTTTGTAAGCTACACTCCGTCCCTTCAAGATCCCTGTTATTTGTTCTATCTCACAGGGCCATGGAGGATAAGAAAAATGCTTCGTTCAGACTTTTGAAGGCACAACTCTAACAGCTCACCCCTGCCCGGTATCCCCAGTTTCTGCACCAAGCCTGCTAGGTGCTCCGCCCCCAGGAGCAGAGAGCCCAGTTGAAAGGACCCACTGTTTACCTACGAACCCCTGAAATGCAGCCCAGCACAAGGAGGACAGTCTTTACTGGAAGGAGCAATGGTCATACCCAGGGGGAAATGGGTGAATCTCAAGTCGAAACTTAGAGCGAGGAACAGAACGTTAGCTTTATATGCTCGGAGAATGAGCAGAGGAGAAACAGTAAGAGAAATAGGCCCAGAAAGACTGTGGAGAACTAAGACCTTGACTAATAACTTTCACAGGAGCTCTCCTCTTTCATCTCATACATATTCACAATGCACATAGTGACATCTTCCTACCTATCCTGCAGTCACACAGGCTCATATACTCGCAGCAAAACACTGCTAGCTCTTCGGTTATTCATTATAAGAGAGAGTGTAGAAACTTTCAAATCCATTCTAAGGTCCGACTGAACATCCCATTAAATAGCTGGTCGTGAGTTAGTGGAATCCACCTGGTATATTGGGACAGAGGGTGTCTAAGAGCTATTTGAAATGTACAGACTTCTGCTCAGGAAAGGTCACTTTGGTGGACCCTCTTAGTTACGTAAAACGTGGCTTGATAAAGTGCATGGAAACACTAGGCATAGCGAATGAGATCCGCACTCATCATTCCCGAGTGAGTCTTGGGCTTCTTGGACAGTTGAGAGCAAGGGGAACAGAGGTGGCTTTAAGGGAGAGACATACAGACCATGTTGGCAGCAATCATATTAAAACATACATGATAAAGCCGTGTTTGTATTTTGAGTTAACAAAGCAGGCCATCCTGTTTCTGCTGGGAATACCACACTGACATTATCTGGCCTTGACTCATACCCTTTTCCCTCTTCCAAATTTCTTAATGATTACTAACTGATTTGGTATACCATGCACAAGTCCAGTGGGCGTCCTTTAATGTAATTCGTCAAGATCAGGAAATTTGAGCAGCAGGTTTTGTTTATTCAGCAAATCTCAGCAGCTTCCTCTTTGCCAAGGTGTTGCAGGAAGGAGGCAAGATGGCTCAGTGGCTGCCCCTTAGCATCTCACTCCCCTTGGGGTGCCGTGCTCTCTGGGCTTCTTGCTTAGCATCTGTTCAGCCCCAGCAAGATGCCTGGATGTCCCGGCTAGTCCTCTATGGCTAGTCCTCTATCGGCTGAAATGACCTTACCCTTTCAGATTCACGTGAAATGGGAAACCCAGCATCTCCGCACAGATCTTTAGCTATTTCCGGAGTTTTTCTGCTAGTCTCTGTGCGCAGGCTTCCTGCTTCTGCTAAAACCTCAGACCCCACTCAGGCCCATCACATCTTGTATATGCTGTCATTCCACCATGAAACTACACCAATGCCTGCATACCCCAAACTCTACCCCAAGAAAGAGCTGGAAGGAAGAGGAGACACAGAAGAACTTTTGGGGCTGGGTAGCTCTGAGAAAGTCCTGAGCAGGGCCCAGGAGAGAGATGAGACGTGGGGCAAAGATCACCGCGAGAGCAGTCTCCTGGGCAGGAAGAGCCTGGCTGTAGCTCCCCACTTGTGCTTGTAGGTCTCTGGCAGGAGCAGTCGGTGGCCCTGGTGTGAGGTTTGCAGTGGGTTGCAAATGCAGCAACTCCAAGCAGACGGGAGTGTATTCCTGCAAGGTCACAGCGCCCTCTGGTTTAGGACAGACTTTCCCATAAACTATAGAACACAACAGACCATAATGTAAAAATGAACACTGGACACCCCTAAGTTTAAAACTCACTCCACCTTTCTTAACCACTATGGCTGTCTGATGGGGGTCCTTGGTCACCTGGTCCTCACTTCTCTCCCTTCAGCTCCTCATTCGCTTCCTCTCTTCTCTTGGAAGGCAGTTCATCCTTAGGGATTTCGTCTTTCATCTCCATATATCCATTCACAAAACAAAGAGTAATCTTCCATCTTTAAAATTGAATTTTTTTAAGCCAATCACAGACATTTTCTGACCACTTCTATAGAATTTTAGAATCTCAATTATAGGCACTCATAGATAATTGAGTGCTAGATTTACTTGCCTCTGATTTCCCTAAGTATCTCTCTTTTCAAGGAGCCACCCAAACTCTCCAGTAAGGTAGCATTATTATTCTTGGCAGCCTTTTCTTCCCACTCAGGGGCTGCCTCTTCTTGAATCATCTTCATTTATTGGAGGGAAATTCCTAACTGCCCTTTAAATACCACTCTCTTTGCACTTTCCATTTCTCCTACATTGTTCTGGTTGCAAAAGCAAAACGAAAAAGCTAAACTCAAACAATTAAAATAAAAACCTAGCTCAATTTCACAAGTTCCTGAATATACCCCCTCACCCACGATTACTTTAAAGTATTTAAGGAATCTTTCATTGTTCTGGCTTTTTCTAAGGCCATCCTTCCATCACTGTCAACTTGAGATTTTCTCAGTTCGCTTTTACCCCCTCTCAGTATTGTTTCAAAGACCCCTCCCTGTTTTTATCTTCTAGTTAAGCAGCTGGTTTTATAGATCAAGAACCTTCTGTTTTTTCCATGGAGACTTTGGTTCTTCTCGCTCCTGTCATTCTTCTTTATTTATTAGTTTGTCTGAGGAAGTTAATTCATTTCCTGGACACAGAGGACTTCTAAAAGTCCTCAATTTGCCTTATTATCCACTTTGTAATAGTATCTAGTTCTTTTAATCCTTTTACGAACTCTTGTCTACTTTATAATCAACTCAAACAGCTGTGGTTCATCCTACTTGACTTTCTCCATGATTTTTACATCTCTGCTAATTAAAGTCAAGCTTCCTCTTCGCTTCCTGCCAATGCATTTTTAGGATTGAATCAGAACCAATTTTATTTTGGGGTCATAGTTTTTTTTTCTCTTCTGTAGAACACACATGTGATTTAAAGTCAGCAAATTCTTATTTTCATGAAACAACATTCTGTACTTTTGAAAAATCACTCCTAATGAGTTAAGAATATTGCTTTTCCCTTAGGCCACTTGGATACTGAGAAATAATTTTTAAACATCTTTACATGTTTTCTTTTTTATTAATTTTTTTTTTAAAGATTTATTTATTTATGCATACAAGCACTGGGGCACAGGCCAGAGGTGTGGGGGGGGGTGAGAGGATTCACCACAGAGAGCGGGGAGCAGAACAGGCAGATCAACAGAAGCACACTGCTGAGGGGAGCAGCGGGCACAGCAGGAGAGGTCTGCCGCACCATGTGGGTCCCCACCCTGGCCAGCAGCAGGGATCGAACTTGTGTTGCAGTGGCTGCGATTTGCTTCGTAGTGCGTTGCTTAACCCACTGCGCCACCAGGGGAGGCCCACATGTTTTCTTTAAACAACTCTATTTTCAATTATACCTTGGCCTTAGTTTTAAACCATCTACACTTGTATTGTGGGTGTTTCTTCTTATGTTTCTGATGGAAATTTTTTTTTATAATTTAATTTTTTAAAATTTACATATATTTGACATCAATTGTAATCCCCATGTATTCCCCATCACCATCTCACCAGTGCACCATCACCTCAGTCCCTGTGCTCCCTCCCGTGCTCCCTTCTGCCCTCCACCCTTCCCCTCTTCCCTCCCCACCAAGTGTCCCCAGTTTGTCTTTGTCTTTTCATTTTTGGTTTTTGTTTCTTTCTTGTTGTTATTATTATTGTTGTTGTTCTTATTCCTTTCCTTGATCTTTATTTGGTTCCCTTATATTCCTCCTAGGGGAGGAACCATCTGATGGAAATATTTTACCATCCAAATTTAAGCTTTTGGGTTTTTTAGGGGGCAGGGTATAGACAATTTTTTCTGAATTCCTTATGAAGTCATTTTTCTCAGGAATTCATAACATTATAGCAGTAATCTCAAAGAGCTGCTTGAATAAAGACAGCTGTTTTAGGGTTTGATACTTCGAAGTGTTAAAGGGTAAATTATGAGCTACAGCAAAGGAACAATAAGGAGTGCCAGAGAGAGAGCCAGCATTCCTAAGTCATTTCTCCTGCCACCTCAAGCCCCCACCCCACCGGTCCCCTTTTGCTGCCCTCTGGTTTCCTCTGATTGTAAGCCACTCTGCATTCCTTCCTGCTCCTCTGTCTTGGCTAATTGTCCTTTTCCCACACTACAGAGTTTTAATTTCCTCAAGTTATCTCCTTATCACCCATGTCTACACTTCCTCAGCTCTTTCTGACCCGTCTCCAGCCTGGGCTGGCTTTGGTGACCCTGGCAGGAATTCATTCTTCTTGTACCTTAGTTTGCCAATCCCTGAAATGGGAATGTTATCGTTCCCTTTCTTCTCAATGCCAGGGCATCAAAATCCAGTTATGCTAGGACAATTCTAGCAATGACAAACTATGGCCATGGTGAAGTCTGTGTGACTCCATGAGTTTCAGTGGCAAAGTGAAACTTCCCTGGAAGCCACACCCCTACCCCCCACCCCCACTACATTCCCACAAACAGAGTTTTGGTTCTGTTTGGCCTTATTTTTAACATTGGGAGATAACTCAGCAATCAGTGTTCACTAAGAACATTCTGCTGTTCTCAGTGTGGCACATTTGCTGACGAGCAGTTTTCTTTGTGCTCTGAAAATTGGGGTGACATTTGGAACAAGTCTTCTAAACTCTGAAGAAATAAAAACATGTTCTTTCTACCTTTGTGATTTCTACCTTTGCATGTGTTGACCTAGGAACATCATCAGAATGGACATTTTGATTTACAACAGGGGTTTCTTTACAACAGGGTTAAGAGGAGTATCTTAAGTCTTCTAAACAAGATCTCAAGTTTTCTAAAAGACCAATTGTTGTGATTACCTTGGAGGTGGGTGTGGGGTGGGCATCCAACATTATATGTAGATGGTTGACCTCAAGGAGAGATGATTCTCGTGCTCTATTGTTGTGTTTTGTTTTGCCCTACCGAGTGGATTGTGGATCATTCTTTTTTTTTCTCCTAGTGCCTGCGGGTTGGGGGTGTGGCAGTGAGCTGGCCTCTCACTGGGGAGGTGAAGTGGTGAAGTGGAAGTCTTTGTTTTAAGACGGAGGTTCTGATTACACCTGACAGGGCTGAAACTTGATTCCAACAAAGTTTACTCTCACCTTATCTTCCTCCACCAGTGACGATTACAGAGGAACGCTGTGGCACAAGTCACTTCAATTCAGTGTGTATACTTCTGACTCTGATAACAAAAATAAAAGTTCCTTCTTTCCCCCTCTTAAAATCAGCTCCAGGGGGAGTTCTCCCTTCCAACTTTTTTTTTTTTTTTTTTTTTTTTACTATACTGATCAACACAACAAGTTTTCTTCTCAAGGCTAAATCTTAATGTGCCTGCCCGAGATTCTCATAGTTCAAGAATAATCACATTTAATAAAAAAATCTGCCTGAGAAAAAGACCCACATAACCTGAGCCATGGCAATAATCTAGCGGTATTTGGATTCATGTCTGTAAAAATATTTGGATACCAGATGGTGAATTGTTAGGTGCATTCACCCCAAACCAAAAGTTTTTTAAAAAATCACACACAAAACATGGTGGGGGTGGGGGATGGGAGAATCAACCTAAGTTTCTTTTTTCCAGTGCTGTTGCGTGAGTAATGGTAAGAGCAACAGCTAAAACAATAAGATCCCTGTGTTGAATTCTTGATTCCTTGTCAGGAATCAAGATTTCAAGTAGTGCTGAAAATATTTTCTCCCTCTGAATAACACATACCTTAAGTCCAACTCCCTTTGACAGCTTACCAAGTGGACATATTTTTTAAGAAACAAAATCGTTGGGCTGCTGGAGGAAACTATATTCGAGGACCTATCTCCTGCACAGAGCTGGATTGGGAAGGGGCCAAATTAAACACAGCCAACAGCCTAGGGCCCCAGTCATTAATCAAAACTGACTTATTCTCTGCAGCTTGATTTGTTTTTAACTCAATTCTATCAACCCGAATGGGTGGGGAGGCATAGGGTGAATAAACCAAAACAGGATAATAGAAAACTAAATTTTTATCTAACTGTGGAATGTATGATGTTTGTGGGAGGGTCATTGTCTCTGACCCTCTGTGATCATACTCTGTGGGACTCCAGCTGCCCATGTGTTGTTGTGTTAGAGCAAACGCAAACTGTTTTCTGACGGAAATCTGGCCCTTTCTCCGAATGGCCTCTTTGCAGAGGTAGGTCTTTGTAGGCACCTTGCCTAGTAAGAGCTTTCGTTTTATGAGTGGATTTGAAGCTCTTAGGTGTAGCCCTGCGGTCATCAGAAGTAAATAATTTTTGACATGTTAGATTCCTGCCAGTTTATCCTTAATGGCTCCACTGCTTAATTCTTTCTGAAGGCTGATTGGAGAAAATAGTATGCAGAGATGAACACAGGCTATCACCTCTTTTAGAAATTTTTAGACTTCATGGCTGGATCAAGTCAGATCATTAAACAACTTTGCATTTGGTCCTCAAGTAAAGTCTTTGAATTTATTCAAAGTTGTTGTGTTAGAAATTAAAGATAAAAAAAACCAAAACGGATACCCATTGGGACCACTGTCTCTGAAATTTGCCTGTTTTCTGTGTCTGCATGGGTTCCTTCAGCTATTGCAATTTCCTCCCACCTCCCAAAGATAGCCATATTGTGTTCACGAGTGCATCTAAATTATCCTGGTGTGAGTGAGTGGCCTTTCAAGGAAGGACATCCTGTCCAGAGTTGGTTCCTGCCTTGTGCCCCAGCTGATGCCTTAGCCTCTGGCTATCTGACACTCTGAAAGGGAATAAGTTGGCTTCCTTGATGGCCTAGGAATTAAGACTCAGCACTATTACCACCATGGCCTGAGCTCAATTCCCAGCCAGGGAGCAGATCCACACATGGCACAGCAGACCTCTCCTGTCTCGCCCACTGCTCCTCTCAGCACTGTATTTCAGTAGATCTGCCTGTTCTGCTCCCCACTCTGTCTCTGGTGAACCCTCTCACCTCCCCCCCACCTCTGGCCTACACCCCAGTTCTTCTACGCATAAACAAATCTTTTAAAAAATAAAATGTATTAAGTTGGAAAATGAATTCGTGAATATAAATAGTTGCTTAATATTAGGAATGTTTGGGTCTTCATTTAGAAGTGTGGCGATATTTTTATGACCAGAAATATGTCACAGGAACTTAACTGTTTTATCAGTTAAGTTGTTTCTGCTCTATGTTGTTTCACTTAACATTGCAGTTTTCCAAGAACCTATGGACTTTAAGTGAGGATTTACTGTATGTCATTTTGTTCTCTCAGAGAAGTGAGTTTGAGGATTTCACTTTGTTGTCAGATATAAGTGAAAGGCTGCTTGAGTGATACTATAAGTAGCTATCAGAAATTGCATGTTTTAAATGTATTCATGACATCAGTGTCTATCTTGAAGATGCATGGGAGAAACATCTTTGGGGCTCAAGTCTTCTGAACCAAATTCCCTGAATCCTATAATTGACACTTTCCTTCATTCATCAGAGCCAAATTTGTAGTCCCCCTTTAATAACTTACATTTAAAAATTATTTTTCTTACATTTTTTCTTGTTTTACTTTACTTTTTCTCTTTGCTGATTTATTGCTTTGTTTCAATTATATTGCATGATGTTAAGTGACTTCAGATGCCTTTCAGGATGAGTTGAGGCAGAGATTAAACATTTATTGCCCTTGTGGTACATTCTGAGCAAACATCAACAAGTGAATATCCCTGGAGAGACCCCCAAAGTATGAATGGGGGAAATTCAGGAATGTTTTAATTACCCCCAGATAATTGCAAGTTTGATATACAAGGAGAGCTTTTGAAAATTAATTTAACTGAAGCACAGAGGAAATTGAAGGATGTGTTTGTTGATCTCAGACTGGGGAGATATGAGGCAACAAAGATTTTCTGTTGGGTGGGCCATCCTGCTGCACAAACCAAGACTCCCAAGGGGTAAGGAAGGTCCACCTGACCCTTCACTTGAAATGGTCCTCAAAGGGGCCCATCTTGAAAAGGCTGAAACCAAGTTCCACTTCTTCTAGAGGGAAAGGGACTCTGCTGAGAAGGTGGAGCAGGAGAGGAATTCATTCCTGATAACATGATGTAATGCTTTACCCCCTTTTCTATCTTATTTACAGTATCTTTATGCTTAAATTTAAACAAAACTGACTTGAGCCTTATATCTACCCTTAGTAATGAAGTTCATTTATGAAGATAAAAGCTATCAAATATATTCAACAATATGCCTGGTTCTGAGAGTACATGAACATATCAGAATCCCTGTGCTCAATGTAATCTCTCACTTTCAACACTTTTTGTTAGTTCATGAACTCAAACAATACCTGTGGAGTATCTGAAGGGAAGGCTAGCTAGCAGTGTCATTGTGGGAGGCACCTGAGTTACATGGGTAGAAGACAAAGCCCACCTGAGGAAGTGGCACTTAAACTGACACCTGAAGATGAGGGGCTGGTCGGGGGAAGGCTGAGCTGATGGAACATTGTGTGCAAACCCTGAAGTGGGAAAGAGATGGGTGGGGTGACTGAAGGGCGGTGGGGGGGGGGGGGGGGGTCNGGGGGGGGGGGGGGTGGTCAGAGCCCGTGAATAAGGTGACAAGGTACCGATGAGGTCATGCTGTAGGAAGGCATTTCCTCTTCCCCCAGATAGCCTCCTGGCCCCACCCTCCACCTCCTCTAAGTCTTTGCTCCAATTGCGTTCTTTATTAGACCTAACCTACCACCCCATCTAAATTCTAATAACCCTCACCGCAGTTAGCAACTTTTACACCTGTCACTTTCTGACATAGCATACCATGACATTTATCTATTATGCTTCTTATCTGTATTCCCCTGACCCCGTCCCTTAAGTCCCAGGAAGGCAGGACTTTGTATCTGTGTTGTTTACAGCTGTATCTCCCAACATTTAGAACAGAGCCTGACATGTAGATAGGTAATAAATAACTGTTGCATGGAATTCATTCAAAGGCACTGGTGTTTAAGCAAGGATGTAACTTTATGTTTTAAATATTTCTGAAAGATAACTTGGGATGCTGAACCAAAGGAATGTTTTAAATCTGAAAGACACTATTCTAGGTTGTTCTATAGCAACTCCAGAATCTAAAACCAAGACTTGGTCAGAAAGATGTTAAGCTGATTTCCTTTTTCAATCGCCCTGGTAAGGAAAGAAGCAACGTGGGTGTTGCGGAGGCTTTCAGCACATGGGCAAGAGCTGCACAAGGAGAGCCAGCACACTATCAAGTCAGGTCAAGCCAGAGGCACACACTGCCTGCGTGCATGCCTGCCAACAAAGCCCAAGATAGCTGGGATCAATTCCACGACAGGTTACAAAGGTGTGTTTGTGTCTTGAATCTCTTTGCTGAGGCTTGCTACTGCCTTGAGGAAGAAACTGTTTACTTTTCACATCAGATTTTTTTTTTTTTTTTATTTTCAGGTTTCACTCAAAAGCAAAGCAATTTGTACTGGTTAACTCTTTAAGAAGCCAATTGAAAGAAATTGCCTGGGGATGGTACGCTCAGACTCCATTAAGAAGAGATTTATTGGTGACACAGGCTTAGAAAGCCCACTCC
The DNA here is from genome assembly GCA_019455555.1 of Galemys pyrenaicus. Classification (NCBI taxonomy): domain Eukaryota; kingdom Metazoa; phylum Chordata; class Mammalia; order Eulipotyphla; family Talpidae; genus Galemys; species Galemys pyrenaicus. The sequence continues at coordinate 3,635,129 of JAGFMF010011858.1, forward strand.
AGGCTGATTCATTCATTTGACAAATATTTATTGAACATTTTCTATGTGCATGGCTTTGGTGGGGAGTTAAAGGCACAGGGCTTATGCAGGTACCTTACAAAGAGTACCTTCTAGTTGAGGAAATGACATATGTGCACAAGAAGTTAAATTAAGAATCAACAAAGTAAAATGTGCCCCAAGGCAGCTGATGAATAAGTGCCAAACAGGTGGCAGAAACCAGGAGTGCTGCAGAATCACTTCCAAATGCCAGTGGGAGTAGTTTTCACTACCTCAGACAGTCACACAGTAGAGAAAAATGTGGTGAATTTTTCTAGTATGAGACCACACATGGAAAGAGCTGACTGTTGTGAGATTATGTCTCTTGTACATCAGGAGTGATAAAATATCGTTTCATTCAGAAAGTCATCGTGATTGTGGTTTGTTTTTTTTTTTTTCAAGTCTTTTTTTTTTTAAAGATTTATTTATTTATGCACACAAGCACTGGGGTACAGGTCAGAGGGGCAGGCAGTGAGAGGATTCACCAGAGACAGAGTGGGGAGCAGAACAGGCAGATCAACTGAAACACACTGCTGAGGGCAGCAGCGGAAGGCAGGAGAGGTCTGCTGTGCCAGGTGGGTTCCCTCCCTGGCAGGGATCGAACTCGTGCTGCAGTGGCTGCAGTTTGCTTCATAGTGTATTGCCTAACCCATTGTGCCACCAGGGAGTCTCCTTTTTTAAAGTCTTAATTTCTACAGGGTAAAAGATTGGCAATACTCTTTTGGACATTGTTATTATTTTGAAAAAACATGACTGATCCCAACTTTTCCAGTGGTACTCGCAGGGTTAGCAGAACGGCCAGGAGGGCCTCACTGATTCTGATGGTCCGGCTGGTGCAGAGGGACAGTCGACTCTGAGTCCCAGCACATCTCCGTGGAGTGGAGTTTAACGGCGCCCTGAGTGGAGATGGCGTGAATAAAGCTGCCAGGTGATGGCGGGCACACCTGCATGACTTCTGTCTCTGTGGAAAGTGTCTCAGCTATTACTGGGAAATAAATCTGAAGAGTAAAACTAGTGCAGATTATGAAGAACCTAGGAGATCCAAGGAAGAAGAGACACTCGAGAGGAACGGCAGCTTTTTTTAGAGAGAGACTACTTATGCATAGAAGAACTGGGGTACAGACCAGAGGTGCAGGGGACCATGTGTGAGAGGATTCACCAGAGACAGAGTGAGGAGCAGAACAGGCAGATCGACTGAAATAACTGCTGAGGGGAGCCACGGGCCAGGTAGGAGAGGTCTGCTGTGTCAGGGAGAGGTCAGCTCCCTGGCCAGGAATGCAGGATCAAACTCAAGCCTTTGCAGTGGGCCTTCCTGCTGGTAGTGCTGACACTTACCCCCTAGGCCACCAAGAAGGCAGATGAGCAGATTTGGAATAAGCAGTCGGAACGTGGAAAAGCAAGGTGGGGGAGTATTACTTTTAAAAGAGTAATCTTAATGTAAATTATGGACTTTGGATGGAAACGATATGTCACCATGTCATTTCAGTGGGGGAACAAACGTTCTACTCTGGTGGGGGAAATCTGTTGTGACGCATTTGTGGCTTCAGGGGGCCAGAGGTAAAAGGGAACTCTGTACTGCTCACCTGATTTTTCTGTGAACCTAAAATTACTCTAAAAAATTAAAAGGTTAGGGCCTCCTTGGTGGCACAGTGAGTTGAACAATGCACTATGAAGCAAACTGCAGCCACTGCAGCACGAGTTCGATCCCTGCTGCCGGCCAGGGAGGGGACCCACATGGCACAGCAGACCTCTCCTGCTGTGCCC
>JAGFMF010011858.1:3636935-3669858 GCA_019455555.1 Galemys pyrenaicus
CCCTCAGCAGTGTACTTCCGTTGATCTGCCTGTTCTGCTCCCCGCTCTCTGTGGTGAATCCTCTCACCCCCACACCTCTGGCCTGTACCCCAGTGCTTGTGTGCATAAATGGATAAATCTTTAAAAAAAAAATTAAAAGGTTAATCTGTAGTAGTTGTTGAACACCAAGCAAATAAGGGTGGGGAAGAGCCTAATTTTTGAGTCTTGAAACTATCATTGAGCTCTTCTTTAAGTAAAGGAATATAAAGTCACAAACTAACTTGAAAGGGGTCTGTGTAAGCAGACAAGGTGTCCAGGAATTTAGGATTTATTAGCAAAGGATAATTCTACCTCTGGAAGGGAATGACTCTAAAAGACGGAGGCCAGTCAGGAAGCAATTGCGATAGTCCAGACCTAAGAAGAGGAGAGTCCAGAACAAAATCAGGGAAGAATATGGAAAACGGGAGGGATTAGGCACTGACAGGAAGGAAAACCCCTGGCACTCAATGATAAGTGTGATCTGAGGGGAGGGGGAATCCACAGAGGTGACCCTAAGGTTTGGCCAGCTGGGTGAGAATCACAGAGCTGTTCAGAAATGGAGAAATCAGAGCAGAAAACGGGGGGCTGGGAAGTGGCAGGATACTGGAGAGGAGCTGCCTTGGGTTGATGGCAGCAGCTCTCTGAGGAGATGGGAGTCACTCAGCAATACTTTCTAAGTGCCAGGCTCGGTGCTAGACCCAGCATCTCCAGTGCAGCCACTGTGTCAATGGAATTTCTAAGTTACTCAGGTTTTGAGAGTAGCATCCTCAATAGGATATTTTCAGTCCAGTGACATTTTCAGTTCTGTTCACCTATTGGCCCCAAGACATCTTAGAGGAATAGAAAACAATATTATTTGCTCCAAGGATCAAAATAAAGACAGGAAGCAGAGGTTACTAGTTCCCTTTTCCGGGAGTGGCCCTGAGGATGTTTACAGGAAAGATTCCTTTCTGTCTTTTGACTTGTAGAGCTTTTAGAGCACTGGAATGAGGAGCTCCAGAGTAGTCCTCAGGGGACAGAGCAGACACAAATAAGAGATAACCAAAACTTCCCAAGAGTCAAAGCAATTTTGCAAATCCCTCAAAAAGGGGGGGAGGGGCAAAAATAGCTGGGACAACATGGGGAGAATCTTCCTTCGCATAGGATTACATCTCAGTCCTTTCACTTCTCTCTTCAGCCTCGCCCTTCTCATCCCCCTTCTTTCCTAAACATCCTTCCACCTACTAAACAAGAATATTAAATGAAGATGAGACAGGAAAAACCTGTATAATAAATGTTTTCCCCAAATCATAGGTTATTTTAAAAGATCAGCCATCACTGTTGTTATTATAGTTAGATCAGGTGAAATGATAGTGTTTAGTAAGGACACACCCACTTTAACATGAGCTGGAGTGAGGTTTGGCCTCCCCTAGTGCTCAGTGGGATTGGAGAGTTGGTCTCGAATGCTGGGGTACAGATCCTTGCTTATCACTCCCAAGTGGGGTGAGTGTGGTCAAGTTATCCGGGTTCTTCATCTGAAAAGCAGAGATAAGAACAGCACTACCTCATAGGGTTGTTGTGAGGATTACATGAGGTCACCATGGAAAGTCATTTAGCAGAGTCCTTACAGAGGCAGAAAGTACAGTGGAGGTCCAGGTTTTACAGGACCTGCAGATGATGCAAGCTCGAGGCCCTCTTTAATAAAAAGAAAAAAAAACTATACTTTCGCAAGTTTTATATGCGCTTAGGACTATGTGGACACAATGCCAAGGCACATCACGAAGGATGATGTGAACATACAGGGGAGCCCCTGGTAAGGTGAGAAGTCCTGAAGCTTAGCTTTATCTGTTTCATGGTCAAGCCATCTCCAAAGAAATGTTCAAGATAAGGCCTCCCTGGTGGTGCAGCGGGTTGAGCGCCCCACTGTGAAGTATCCGCAGCACAGCAGTGTAAGTTCCATCCCTGACCAGGGAGGGGACCCAAATGGCACAGCAGACCTCTCCTGCCTCGCCCGCTTCTCCCCTCAGCAGTGTGTTTCAGTCCATCTGCCTGTTCTGCTCCCTAAATAAAATCTTTTTTAAAAAATTTATTTATTTATGCATACAAGAGCTGGGATGCAGGCCAGAGGTGCGGGAGATGAGAGTATTCCCCAGAGACAGATCTGGGAACAGAACAGGCATATTGACTGAGGTACACTGCTGAGGGGAGCAGCGAGCAAGGCAGGAGAGGTCTGCTAAGCCATGTGGGGCCCCTCCCAGGCCGGTGGCAGGGATCCCAGGGATCAAACTCGTGCTGCAGTGGCTGCGGGTTTGCTTCATAGTGCATTGCTTAACCCACTACGCCACCAGGGAGGCCCTAAATCTTTTTTTTTTTTTTTTAAAGAAATGTTCAAGATAGATGTTAAGCTTTGCTGTTATTGTTCTTTTTTTAAAGATTTATTTATTTATGCATACAAGAGCTGGGGTGCAGGCCAGAGGTGTGGGGGCAAGGAGGGGTAAGAGGATTCACCAGAGACAGAGTTGGGAGAAGATTGAAACACACTGCTGAGGGGAGCAGTGGGTAAGACAGGAGCTGTCTGCTATGCCATGTCAGCTTCCTGGCCGAGTATCGAACTCATGCTTCAGTGGCTGCAGATAGCTTCATAATGCTGTGATTTAACCTCTTGCGCCAGCAGGGATGCCCCAGCTGCTGTTATTTACTTACTTGGAAAATATGCATGGAGTCCTTACTATGTGCCAGGTCGAGCGCTCCCACTAAGTGTTGGGCTTTTACACATCTAGAAATTCTATGCCCTAGCTAAAGAGAAGGTCATTAAATATCAAAGCAAACCAGCATCCTTATCTAAAGAATGTGGTTTGATTTGACAAACCATCCCAAAGCTAATAAATGACTGCAAAGCACTCTGCAGACCTCCTTAACAGAAACACTGTGTCAAGGGACTAGAGGAACTATTTGTAATCATTTTTGTCATGTTTTTAAAATTTGTGGTAAAATACCACATAACATCAAATTTACTCTTAACCAATTTTAAGCGTGCAGTTCAGTTTGTTAAGTACATTCAGAGTTGTGTGCCACCCCCACCACCCGTCTCCAGAATTCTTTTCATCTTGCCAAACTGAAACTCTAAATCCACAGACACTAATTCTGCATTTCTCTTCCCCAGAGCACCTAGCAACCACCATTCTACTCTCTCTCCATCTACTTTGAATAGTCAAGTATATGTGTATTTTAGAGTATGAGTATATGTGTATTTTAGATCTGTAAATAATCACTTGTATCGTGTGTGAACTTACATAAGTGAAACCATACAGTATTTGTCCTTATCACTTAGCATAATGTTCTCAAGTTTCATGTTGTAGCATGTGTTCGCAGGTCCTTCCTTTTTAAGGCCAAGTAATATTCCATTTTGCTTATCTATTCATCCATCAGTGGGCACTTGCGTTGATTCCATGTTTTAGCTTTTTTGAATAACGTTACTGTAAAAGACATATGTGTCCAAGTGGTCATTATTTTTATATTGCTTTAGAAGATTTGCTTCCCCGTGATCACTGATTAGAAAGTGCTTGGGTTAGTATGTTCCTTTGCTGCTTGTGAATTAAATAAAGAAGGCAAATGCCTGCAAACCAGTAATGAAGTTTAACTTCTTTCTTATAATGGATACCATATCTTGTTGCCAAGAACAAGGACTATTGATCAGATGAAAACCCTAATTTAGGACTTAGAAGATCTGAGTCCTTAGGACATGTGGTTCCTAACAATGCAGTGAGTATTAGCTACTTATGAGCTACCAAAACAAAGCCAAATTTTTCCTTACCTGTCTTGTGATTTCGACTAGCATTTTCTTACTAGGCTAATCAACTCAGTCTGTTTCTTGGAAAATCCCTCATTCCCACAAAAACTTGTACAGTTGATCATTCTTCCTTCAGCATGCACTTAAATCTGACAAGAGAGTTATTAAAATGTGCTAGATTAAATGGCATTAGGCTGTTGACCTCTCCCCCAAATCCCCAGAAAATATCAAAAGGGGAATTCAGCAGCCAAGTCAGGCTGGGACAAAATTCCAAATGTGTAATTTTTAACAGACCTTTTGGGGGAGAGTTGATTTCAGATCCTGTTAAGGAATCATCCCTCACAAATGTTCTACTTAGGGAGGTTTGCACGTTAACGATTAGACAAAGGCTCTTGAAATCTCAGCTGACAGCTTAAAATATTTCCTACTGTTAATAAACAGCTTGAATTCACATGGAACCAACTGTAAAACAGGTAAGACTTTTCTTCCTTCTCACTGCATACATCTTATATCATGGGGGAAAACCAAAACAAAATTCAGCAATGAGAAACCAAATTAAATAAGGTCCAGTCTGTCGTAATCTGCAAAATAAAAAGAAAGCTCAGCCTGAAAAATGTTGAAACTTCCTTTCTCTTACATAGGAATGTGGGGCCTAAAGCCCCAAAGGAACCCCCTTTACTGTGGAGGATGATTCAGCCAAATTCCAACTACCATCAGCCAACAGGAAGGGCTGGGATGTAAAATCGATGAAGATTTGGGGCTCCCTGAAGCAGTGTATTTCAGTAGATCTGCCTGTTCTGCACCCTACTCTATTTCTGGTGAATCCCCTTACCTCTCCGCCCCCAGCACCTCTGGCCTACACCCCAGTTCTTCTATGCAAAAAAAAAAAAAAAAAAATTAAAAGAACAGCTTCTAAAGTGAAACAGAGTCCTGGTTAATTTGGGCCAAAGAAGCACTTCAGTGCTTCTTTGTATATTTTTAGATTGCATAGTTTTAGATTATTTGAGAATTCAATTGTAGGTCCATGGGCAGTTAGAGTGCATTATTGATTTGGCCAAGTAATAGAGTGAAAAGACAACCTTGGGCCCACTTGTAGAACTGTCTCCCTACAACTACATAGACATGAAAAGAAAAGACCATTCCCCCTATCAATTATTATTCACTATAGACAATGGTTTAGGGACCCCTTTTAAAGGTCTGTCGTGATAGAAGCTATGTTCATAGGATCAAGTTACATTTTACAAAATCTTTCCACATGTACATTCAAACATCATACATTAAGATAACTTGACATTATTTTCTTCTGTTAATAAATGCAGAAACAGAAGCCCAGAGAAATCAGGAAACTTGCCCACAAATAAAAAACTGGCAAATGGCAGAGCTGGGCTCCAGTCTTGATCTTCTGAATCAAAATCGTGACTTATTAAAATGCAAAGCAAAATACTTGCATTTTTAATATCCCAGCATTTCTGCTAACCTTTCTCATACTATTGACATCATCTAAAGATAATGATTAACAAGAGTTTAGAGAGTGTATTAAAAAAGAAAGGGGTCAAAAAATAATGTCGGTAACACTTACATTTAAAGGACCAACAAAAGGAAGAGAAGCCAGCAAAGGGGTCCACGTGGTACTGAGGGCAGAACAGAGGACCCACTAAGCTCAGTGCTGCCTGCTAAGCTGGGTGAACAGAGGATGCTTCCTCTGTAAGGATAGCACTGCCTTTGGGGCTCATGCCACTGTTGTAAGCTCAGAGAGCACAATTTCACAGAATCATAGTCTTTGTCAATCCAAATATTCACCTACATTCCTGACAGAGTACCCGGATGTTTGCTGCCTGCCTACCCCAGAGATACTGGTAAGTGGCTCTCGGAGGTCACCATTGCAGTTAAATAACCGATTCCCTAGTTCATTCTTAAATGTTGAGTGTCCACTGCCTAGCAAGCACTGTTTTGTTAGGGATGAGAGCAGTAAAAAATATTCAAGTTCTGTGCCATTATAAATTTACCTTCTCATGGGGAGATATATTTTAAACAATAAGAAGGGTGATGTTAAGAAAGAAAATCAAGTCTGGAATGGGGCTTGTGTCTCCTATGAGTCAGGGATTTTATCTGTGATCTAAACCTTTTAGGAAGAGGCCATAGGAAGTGAAGAAGTAACCTTCTGAGTGGATTACCAGGGTAAAGATCATCTCAGGTAGAGAATACAAAGGCCCTGGAGCAAGAAAAAGTGAGAGGTGGAGGACTGGAGATGAGATTAGGAAAGGAAGTGAGGACGGAGGAGTATGACACCCCCTCTGTACTTTCCATACTTATCTTTGACTTACCATAGCTTTCTAGCTACTGCATCACCTAAGACCTTGAAAGCCAGGGTAAATTCTTCATCACCAATATTTTTGTCCAGAACTGGAAAAATTAAGTTGATGTTGACTGAGATGGGAAAGTCTGGAAAAGATTCAGATTCAGAGGCAAAATCAGGAGCTTAAGTTTTGACATGTTAGGTTTTTACATGCTTCTTACACATCCAGGAGGATATACTGAGAAAGTGATTGAACTCTTGGGTTGGGGGCTAGAGGGTAGCCTAGACTTTGAAATGGGATATAGACAGAGTAAGGATTAAGGATGCAGTCCATAGCATTAGCCCTGGGCATGTTCCCTTTCAGAATCCAGGAAGCTGTGGCATCCAGCAAGGATTAAGATAGAGTGGCCAGTGAAGTTGAAACACCCAGAGAGAATGTTGCCTTAAAAACTAATGATGTAAGGGTTTAGGGCTTCCCAGGTGGTGCAGTGGGTTAAGCAATGCACTAGGAAGCAAACCACAGCCACTGTAGCACGAGTTCGATCCCTGCTGCTGGCCAGGGAGGGGACCCACATGGCGCAGCAGACCTCTCCTGCCTCACCTGCTGCTGCCCTTGGCAGTGTGTTTCAGTCAGTCTGCCTGTTCTGCTCCTCACTCTGTCTGGTGAATCCTCTCACCTCCTGTGACTCTGGCCTGTACCCAGCTCTTGTATGCATAAATAAATAAATCTTTAAAAAAAAAAAAAAGAAACTAATGACATAAGGGTTTAAAGACCAAGGGCAGGATCAAATGTGAATGATGCAAATCATGCATTTGGTCCAACAAAATGCAGATTGGCCAACATGGAGTCCATTGGCCATTTGACACTGGAGTGAGGGGAAAGTGGGAAGAAAGCTTGACTGGAGTATGTTCAAGAGAAAAATGAGAGAAGAGGAGGTAGAGATAACAAGCACAACAACTTTTCCAAGATATTTTGTCATAATGATGATCTAAGAAATGTTGGGATTAGACCCAGTGGTCTGTGGGGCTTAATGATCTTTGTTAACTTCTTAGCTTTCTTCTCCATTTACTTTTTGGCCTGCTTCCCTAGACTCATGAGCTCTTTTTCCTCCTGGTAATGGATTTTGGCCTTTTCCTTCCTCTTCTCCTCCAGGGTGGCTATTACTGCCTCCTACTTTCAGCCAGTCTCATGAGGCAGGCATCCTCGGTAGGCAAGCTTTTTGTAGGCACAACCTTGAGGGTAGCAGTAAGTAAGAAAAAGCATCGGCTTTTTTTTTTTTTTTTAATTTTTTTTTAAAAGATTTATTTATTTATGCATACAAGCACTGGGGTACAGGCCAGAGGTGTGGGGGGTGAGAGGATTCACCACAGATAGAGTGGGGAGCAGAACAGGCAGATCAACGAAGTACACTGCTGAGGGGAGCAGCGGGCACAGCAGGGAGGTCTGCTGCACCATGTGGGTCCCCTCTCTGGCCGGCAGCAGGGATCGAACTCGTGCTGCAGTGGTTGCGGTCTGCTTCATAGTGCGTTGCTTAACCCACTGCGCCACCAGGGAGGCCCAAGCATCGGCTTTTTCTTGTCCATAGCACTGAGATCCCATCAAGCACCTCGAGGTGGTGCAGGGTGGCCTGGCCTTGCTTCATTTTTCAGAGAAACGTGCCTCCCATGGTCTGCCAAGACAAGTGGTGGAGCCAGAAGTGGTGAGGCCTAGAAGTGATAGGGGCCATAAGATGAATTGGAAGGCAGCTATGCTCACCACTATACCACCAACGCTGACCCATAAGATGAATTGGTATTCCTCAGCTTGCAGAGGAAGCTAGGTACTGCAACGTGTTTCTGTAGAAATTGCCAGAAATGGGGATGCCCTCACAGTGCTGGACCACCACCTTCTAGCCCAGAAGCATTTGCTTGGCCAGAGTGGACCTCAGGTCATCTAGGAGATGACCTTGGCCATTGAGCACCAGCACCTTCCCCTCCACATCTTCACCAGCAGCCTGGGAAATAAAGTAGTTTGGTTTATTGGTTACGAAAGAGTTCAACATACACCTGAGCTGATCTATAGAAATTTCTTCTCTCTAGTTATAATAGTGAAATTGACTATCCTTTCAAAAGTCAGTCTCTTTGACTCATATTTGGTGCCTGACCCACCTCAACTTTTCTCTCTCCCCTGCCACTAACCCCCCAACATTTCATAGGTGATACTCTTCAAAACCTTCAGTTGCACAATTATTTCTCACCTTTCAAAACCCTTTCCTTCACTCACTCTACCAAAACTCTTAGAAATTTGTTTTATAGATATGTGGACAACTGACAAATTAATTTTAAAAATGAATACTGATTTAAAAAGGAATCCTAGCCCTCCTATCACTTTGCAATTTTTCTCTGTCACTTAACAATGTACCATGCACACGCCTCCTGGTTACTATACACAGATATAATTTATTCACTGGAGACATACATATATGACATCTCATGTAGTCATATGACATATGCCATCATTTAGTGAACCGTTTTCTTTATGATGGATACTAAATGTATGTTTTCAACTACAAGTGATGCTTGATGCAACAAACACTTTTGTATATCTAGTCCCCCCAAAATACAAAAACCCTTTCCTTGACTCATATTTCCCTCTCCAGCTACTTCTGTATTTTTGCACCACAAAACTTCTTGGGGGAAAAAGTCGTCTATGCATTGTGTATCTGCAGCTGGTTAAAGTGTGGACGTGTCTGAAACAGCTGTGAGTGTCAAGGCAGAGAGCTGATAAGCAAGGAGGAGCTCTTTCCAGAGGGGTGGCACTGAGATCAAAGCCCTCTGCAAATATTTTGATAGGAGACGGCTGTGTTATAGCAAAGCAGGCCCTGAAATTCTTTTGAGGACATTTGCTCAATCCTGGTTCCACCTTTCTCTAATGTCACCCTGGCCAAACCTCAGTTCCCTCATCTATCAGTAGGCAGTCGTGAAATCTCTCTCATAAGTTTGTTATAACAATGAACTGTTAACAGAAGACACACCTGAGTGTGAACCAAATGCTTGGAAGGGTTGCTGTACAGTTGTATGTGCCTCTCCTGGAAAAAGAAAGGGGCCAGCCCTAATCAGAATGGATCCCCCAAACCAGAGCTTGGGCTGGAGACTTGCAAGCATGACACCCCTGTAACATTTGCAGATGTGATCCAGAAAGCAGGGCTGGGGAATAGGAGTGAAACAGAAAGAGTGAAGAGGTAAGTCTAAGGATGTGCAGACAAGTTCGGTCAGAACCACAGTGACTGTGCTTGATCCCAGGAGACCTTCTGAGGAGCCTTATGAAGTACATCTCAGAACTATGCACTCAGGAGAGTAAGGGAGAGCATTTGTCCCCAAAGTCCCATCTCTTTGAATGAAAGGTGGCCCTTGGGGCTTTGATTCCTCCTCTCTTAAAGTTTGCACATACATGAGGATCGCATGGACCTCAGAGGAGAAAGTGAGAGGTAGAAGGCCAATTGTTGCAGAGTCAAATCAAGTTACACCTTTGAAACTTACTCAAAATTGGTTCCTACAGCAGTTACGGGAGTAAGAGGTGTGATTGGGAAGATCTGAAATGGTGCACAAGACAGACCCTCATATAATGGAAATGAAAATGATGACACGATGTGGCTTATGTATTTATGGCAGGTGTAATCTACCATCTCTTTGTAGAAAAAGGGTAGAATAGTGGCTGGGAAGTTCACAGGTGCACTCTTCATAAACCTGGGTCAAGAAGACAATTGGGGGCCTTCCTGGTGGTGCAGCAGGTTGAGCACTGCACTGTGAAGCATCCACGGCACGGGAGTATGAGTTCTACCCCTGGTCAGGGAGGGGACCCACATGGCACAGCAGACTTTTCCTGCCTCGCCCGCTCCCCTCAGCAGTGTATTTCAGTCGATCTACTACTGCTCCTTACTCTGTCTCTGGTGAATCCTCTCACCGCCACCACCTCCCACATCTCTAGACCGTGCTCCAGTTCTTGAATGCATAAACAAATAAATCTTTAATTTCAAAAAGAGAGAAAAGGCAGACGTAGGTACAATAAAAGCTAAAATTTTTCCTTAATACCTACATTTTCTCAAGTCCCATTTCCCAGCTCAGGGGAATATTGAGAATGAACAATTACATAATGCATCCTTTGAAAACATTCTATATGCATTTCCATGTGTATGTACATACACACACAGTTGTTTTTCTGTAAAGGTGATCAAACTCCATTGTTCTGAAATGGCCTTTTCTCTTTTTCTCAAAGGTATGTCAGTACATTATCATACACCTCACTTTAAGAAAAGTGTGTGGCTTGCCATTGTGTTACTCTACTGTAATTTACTGAAAGTATCCCTCTATTGAAGGCCCATAAGTTTATTTCTAATATTTTGTTGTTTCAAACAGTGCTACAGCGAACATCTGGGTGCATATGTGAATATTTCTGAGGACAAGAATCTTAGAATGAGTAGATAGCTCTGTTTTCAAAGATATTACCAGACTGACTTCATTAAAGTTTAGGTCGGTGCATATGCTGAATTAATCCATTTGTCCATCTTGAAAGGTTTATTTCTTGGTTTTAAGTCATGCTTTGTACAGCCTTTCCCACCAAGAAAAGTATAAGCACTCACCCTTTTTCTATTTAGTATTTTTATAATTTTGTTTTGCATTTAACATAGAACTTTCAAAATTCTATCCAACTTTTTTGAATTGGTGAGAAGTAAAGATAATAACTTCTTTTCCCAAATGGATAGTCAATTTTTCCAACATAACTTCTTAAATATTCTGTCCTTTCCTGATGTTTTAAAATGCTACTTTTATCTTATATTCTTGTATGTGGTCTCTGGCCAGTGCCTTTTGTGCATTGTCTATTTCTACAGTGATTCTACATGATTTAACCAGGGCAGTTTGTTTGATAACTGGTAAGACAGCATTACTGCTGTTGTTTAGTTTTTCTCATTTACTCGATTATTCTTGTGTATTTACTTTTGTGGACAACCTTTTATAATCATTTTATATTACATTATAAGTCCTATTAGAGCTATGGTCATGATTTGCTTATATTTTCTATGTGAAATGTTATCCCAAGTCATCTATTTAGAATAAGGTATGGAGAAGATGAGATGTTTGAGGAGAATGAAGGTAAAAAACAGTTGTTACAGAAACTAGGAGAAATAGCTTATCAGATCATCCTGCAGATGAGGAGACAAGCAAGAATATAAAATAGCATCATCTATAGTTTGGGTGATTTTGGTGATTTCCTTCATCAATGTTGATCTCAAAAAGTACACTTGATGGGACTGGGTGTGGTTAAGTCAAGCCTAATAGAGGGAAAGAGAAATGCAGACATCTTTATTTCTCTGTCTTACTTTCTGTAAAGATGGGATAGAAATAATCATGTTTCCTAGTCATCAAAGAAAAATTATGTAAATAAGCAAAGAAGGTGTAACTTTTTGTTGTTTTTGTTTTACTGTTTCTTTAAACATCTTCATAAAATGAAAACGTTAAGTTGTGGGTAAGAAAGTTAATTTGCAACATCATGTTGCATAAGTAATTATGTGCATGAGTGTGTGTGCGTGTGTGTGTGTGTGTGTGTGTGTAGTCTATATCATATTATATTTGAGATATTCCCTTGTGACTAAAGAGCACTTTTGGTATAAACTCCTATTTTTTGAGTGTGTATATTTTCCCTAACTTTTTCTTTGGTACTAAGCTTTCTCAAGTGTGTTCCCAGGGGGATCTAGAAATGTTGGTACATATCCACTTGGCAGTCTAGGGATTTGTTAGAGTGTGGGAAAATTCTGAGGTTGTTTTCAGGTTACAGCAGCTGAATATTTCTTTACAGGTCCAAAGAATAGTTTACTTTCAAAACTGTACAACACCATCGTCTTGGTCATCACTGAGAGAGAAACAGCTGCCATCTTTGAAGAAATATCATTGAAAAGGAAATCTTGAGGTAGAAAATGGAAGACCTAAAGTCCAGATGAAGTATAATGATCTACTGTATCAAATTGCTTACTGGTTTTCTATATTTTCTTTACTTAAACAAGCAAAGTTCAGGAGCTATTAAGAAGGCAGTCATAAGGGATATGACCACAGATCTCATAAAGCAACCTTTTTACATTTACCCTCCCTGTGAACCCAATCTTTAGCAGGGTGATTCTTTGTTTCACCCTGGGGAAATAACTCAGCATCTTTCCCCTGGGGCTTCCCAGACTCAGGATTCTCCCCATGCCTGTCATAACTCTCTCAGCTTGACTGCCTTGTAGGTGGGGAAAGACCCAAAGAAGCTGTAAAATTCCCGGTGTCACCCTGGGCTTAAATACTATAAAGAAGAGAAAATGAAGTTGTATAAGCAGTTCGGGAATGACCTTGTCCAAAGACATCTAGTGAGTGTCTTTATAGCACCCATCAACTTTTAGAACATTCTTCATAACTCTTTCCATCATGGTAAGTTGGACCCATGCAATCTTAAATGAATTATTGCACAGTCTAAAAGTGTGGTCAGATGAGGTGACCACATTTTTCAAGAGTTGCGATCTCACTTTCAACTGCTCTATGTGTCATTTGTATAATCAACTACAACTTACTCCCTGAGCTTTAAGGGAAGACAGTGATAATGAATATGAAGCATCAATATATGCTTGGCACTTAACCACAAACAGTAAAATTCACATCTCAGATTCTGACTCCTTTTGACACCCAATATCTGTAACTTGTCAGAAATCCAATGAATTTTACCTCAAATATGAATTCTGCCATTCTTCCCTCTTGTCCAGTGGACTGTCAATGCTTCCAGTCTTCATCATCTCTCATCTGGTTCATGATAAAGCCTGTGAACTAATCTATTCCATCTTTTGAAATTGTACATCTACTCACAGTACTTTTCTCCTTAACATTTTCTATGACTTATCTGCCCAAATGGTTTATCTGAGTTTCTTCAAGTTCTGGTCCCTATTTATTTCCTATATGATCTTCTGTTGTTCTCTCATTGGTTCTCTGTTCTCCTACCCCATGGAATTGCTGACTTCTAGTGCTGGTCTCTTTGCCCTGGGGAAAATTTCAAAATATTTAAAGAACAGGGACTGATCAATCAGAATGAATTGCACGACCTCTCAGAGTGACTGCATTAGGTCATTCTTCTGAATATCAGCTCTCGTTGCTGATTCTAGCACCTTGAACTTGATTCTCCTTCTGAGGAAATTCTCTCTTTTTCAAATTTTTTTAAATCAAACTTTTTAATTTTCTTCCATCATTGTTCACTTTCGAACTGTATTTGGTTCCCCTCCTCAGGTGTAGTCCACATAAATCTTCCATCACCACATCATCTATGAGCCATCACCATGATCCCTTGTGCTCTTCTTTCCCCTGTTTTGACCCCTGTCTTTCCCTCTCCCCTGTTGTATGCCTCAAATCTATAGTTGCCTGCAAATTTTGTTTCTCTCTCCTCTTTGTTTATTTTTTTAATCTTCTGTTCAGTGTCCTATATTCCTCCTATAAGTGAAGCCATCAATAATTTTCTTTTTCCTTCTGACTTATTTCACTGAGCATAATCCCTTCCAGTGCCATCCAGGTTGCTGGGAATGGCATGAATTTATCTTTTTTGATTGTTGAGTAGTATTCCATTGTGTATCTATATATCACAATTTCTTGATATAGTCATCTGTTTTGGGGTATTTAGGTTGTTTCCAAATCTTAGCTATTGTGAATAGTGCTGCAATAAACATAGGAGTGCAGGTTTCCTTATGAATTAATGTTTTTATGTCCTGTGAGTAGATTCCTAGGACTAGATTTAATGGGTCTTATGGTAGCTCCACTTTTAGGAATTTGAGGATCCTTCACACAACTTTCTATGGTGGTTGGACCAGTTTGCATTCCCAAGAGCAGGCTAAGAAGGTTCTCAGGAACTTCTGTTTATGTGATCCACAGAAGACTGACTAACTTTTAAGCAGGGGCTAGAGGTAAGGGGCAGTGTCAATTAGAAAGACTTATGGACTTAAAGACCCCATGCTGATCATTTCTAGTACCAATATTGAGACTGAAGTATTTACAGAGTAGGCACTGTTTGTAGAACCTGAAATGACCTTTTATATTTTCTGAGATGTGCTCAAAAAAACCATTCTTCATCCCTGGTTGTTTTTGAAATAGTTTTCCCGTGCTTCTGTTTCTGAAAATTTAATCAGAAAGAGACATCTCTCTCTTACACAGACACACCGCGGATCAGTTTTTTCTTTTTGCTTTTGTTTTAATCCACCTCAATCTTTTTATTTCCCTGTTGACTGGGAAACATTATGTCCTAAACTGACATAAAAGTACAAGTTCCAGTATCTTCTCTAACAAGAAAGAAAATAATACGTGCTTTTCCTCAGTTAAAATAATGGTTAGGTAACTAGTCATCATTAATCACTTTTCCTGCATCAGCCTCATTATGAAATTGTTATCAAGTCACTGCTCAATGCAAAGCACTAGACTGTCATTTAAGGAAGTAACCGATATAATCCCTGCTGTCCAGGAGCCCACAGTCTGCTGTGGAGATAAGATATAAAGAGATATGTGATTACTGAAGCAATAACTTTTACCTAAGCCCTATCATATGTGCTACTATCACATATAGTGTCTCTTCTAAGTGAGGCTTTCAGGAATCGATCTTGAGCTGAGCATTGCAAGGAGTTTCAACATTGTCCCAGCAGGACAACCAGTATATTGGACGGTTAAAGATAACACAAGGCAGAGTAGAGCAGGGCCTTGACCTTGAAATGGCTCTAAAGAAGTAATTGGTTTCAGACTGCAAAGAGAATTGGCCCAGAAAAACAAAATTGGACTTTAGACCAGCAGTAGCTCCCTGAAAGTTTTGTGAAACAGGAACTTAATATAAAGCAAGATTAAAAATATTTATCAAGGGAGCAGCTCTCTCCTTCGGCAAACCTGTCCCTTTCAGGGGCAGCTCTATCTGCCCGCTTGTGTCTATGTAAGTGTCCTTTATTCTTCTCTCCCCCTTTATTATAATTAATCTGCCCTTTTGGATATATATTTAAAAAGTTTATCAGGCAGTAATAGCTAGTGAGCATGTGCTACAAGGAAACAGGCATTGTGGGAAATACCAAGGGTTCGGGAAGCAAGGATTGGGTTTGAGCCTGACTCTGGCTCTCCCTAGCCAGCTAGACTTGGACCAGTTACTGATCCTCAAGTCTTTGCTTAATGAGCTATGAAAATACAGATAATGTCTTGTTCTAAGGGTTGTTGTGAAAATAATCGTTCACATTTATGGCTGTTTTTCCTTTTAATCCTTACATCACTGTTCTATTGTGGTATACATAAATATAAAATATTTATGTAAAATACACATTATGCATAACTTCATACTTAAAAGATGGCAGCCATTTTAAAGTTTACAGTTCAGTGGTACAAAAACATTGCTATATATCCATCACTACCAGCCATCCATCCACTACCCAAACATTTTTTAATTTAATTTTCCCAAAGTGAAACTGCAAATCCATGAAAAAAATAGCTGTTCTCACATCCCAGTTCCTGGGGGGCCACCTCTTCTGCCTTCTATCTCTATGTACTCGACTACACCAGGTAATTGAATAAGTGAACCATGGAATAATTATTTTTGTATGTCTACTTCATTTCACTTAAAACAAAAACAAAATCGTCACATTTTATCCATGCTGTAGCTTGGGCCAGAATTCCCCTCCCTTTTTTTTTTTTTTTTAAAGATTTATTTATTTATGCATACAAGCACTGGAGTACAGGCCAGAGGTGTGGGCGGTGAGAGGATACACCAGAGACAGAGTGGGGAGCAGAACAGGCAGACTGACTGAAACATACTGCTGAGGGAAGCAGCGGGCGAGGCAGGAGAGGTCTGCTGCGCCATGTGGATCACCTCCCCAGCTGGGGGGCAGGGATCGAACTCCTGCTGCAATGGCTGATGTTTGCTTCCTAGTGCATTGCTTAACTCACTGTGCCACCAGGGAGGCCCCTCTCCTCCCTTTTAAGGCAGAGCAATATTCTGCCGCATGTCTTCCATCACTGTTTTGCCATAAAAAATGGGGTTTAGAGAAATGAACTTTTGCAAAGTAACATATAACTCATAAGAAAATGAGGTAAGGTTTGAACTGCAGCGATCTGACTCCACAGCATACTCTCCTTTCCCCTGCAGGCCTACTGTGCACCTGATA
Source organism: Galemys pyrenaicus (assembly GCA_019455555.1). Classification (NCBI taxonomy): domain Eukaryota; kingdom Metazoa; phylum Chordata; class Mammalia; order Eulipotyphla; family Talpidae; genus Galemys; species Galemys pyrenaicus. Next base: position 3,653,191 of record JAGFMF010011858.1, read on the forward strand.
CAGGGCGACTGGCAGGAAGACTGTCTGTCTTGAGTATCTAGCACCATATCCTCAGCTTATCCTGGTAACATAATCCCTCTTTTCCTTAAGAAATTCTTTCTGTAAGCTTGGTGACCACACCTGAGAGGAGAAATCCTATACTGCCAAAATATTAATAAGAATGTAAAACAATGGTAATTCATTAAAAAAAAAAATAATAGTCAAAGAACCCCTCCTCATATGAGGGTCTGGCCCAGGTCAGGCCATCAGAGCAACTTGCCTCCTGTCTTTCTCCCATCCCACCTGGGACTGAGATAGGGAGATTTAATCCTGTCTCAGGCAGGCACACCGGCATCCTCTCTGGTCCTGTGAGAGGCTGGAAAGCATGGTCGTAGCAGTCCTTCCTAAGCTAGTAGAGAGGCAAGAAGAGTCGAGTCCTGAGCAATCATCAGACCCCTGGGTTTAGACATGTCTAAAGCCCACCGTCACCATTAAATTCCCCAATACCTGATCCAGTACATTCCTGTTTTTGGCTTTTAAGACAATAAGAGTTGAATTTCTGGAACTTGTGAGAATAAAACCTGACAATTCACTACATCAAATGGCCTTCATGGGAATGATAAAAGAAGACATGAACAAGACATTTTGTGGTTATGAGGAAGTGGAAAAGTCAAGGGTTCTCCTGAGGTGTGGATACCTGTTGACCAAGAACAGATCTATTACTGAGAAAGTAGAAGAAGTTTCTACTTGAGGTACTGTCAGAAGAAAAAGTTACTGGTATTCCCAGGAGCTCCAAGTGCTAGCTAGCTTCCAGAGGGTAAACGTGTAACATTACTGTCTGCTAACTACTTCATCTATTTCCAGAATCGTAAACTCATGAAATGTGCAAAGTCTGATCGAAATAGGACTTTTGGACTTGTCCTCCACACCCATTCACACAGCTAATATGACTTCTCCTTCCACTATAGTCCACTCACTAATCTATGTATTCATTTATGTGGCACATACTTGCTGAGTCCTTACTAGATGTCAGGGTCTGTGCCAGTTGCTGAGGTTACAGAATGAGAAAATAGACATGGTCCCCTTGCTTTAAGGAGTGTGTGGCCCAGTGGAAAAAACAGAAAGACTAGATTATCACACAAATTAATATCATGAGAAATTGTGTTAAGTGTTATGAAGAAAAATGTGTAAAAGTTATATTGGTGGGGGGGGGGGGTTGGGGCTCCATGGTGGTGCAAGGGGTTGAGAGCTGCACTGTGGAGCTTCTACAGCCACTGCAGTGTGGGTTCAATCCCCCGCCAGGGAGGGGACCCACATGGCACAGAAGACCTCTTCTGTCTCACCCACTGCTTCCCTCAGCAGTGTATTTTGGTCGATCTGCCTGTTCTGCTCCCTGCTCTGTCTCTGGTGAATCCTTTCGCCCACCCAACCCCCTCCCACCTCTGGCCTGTACCCCAGCTCTTGTATGCATAAATAAATAAATCTTTTTAAAAAAGTTATATTGGGGGGGATATGATTAAGGTGGAGGAAAGTGAGGGGGTTAAGGGATGGATTCTCTGTGGAAATAACATTTAAGCTAAGGCCAGGTTGGGGTGAGAGGTTAGCACTGAAATGAAAAAAGCCAAAATGGAAGCCAGCAGAGTTGGCCTCATCCACAGAGAAGGAACAGTGATTCACCCTTTAGGAATGTGAGGCAGGAAGGTTTGAAATGGCTTTCTTTGAAGTGGAACACGAAGGGCCTAGAAGGGAACTGGCAAATAAATTAGGTATTGTGGGGACCCCCTTCACCTGTTGCGAGTCACCTCTCAATGACTGCTCATTCCTTCATTCATTTATTTGCTCATTCAAAAAATATTTATGGACTATCCACAGGTGGAGGGCATTATGCCAAATGACGAGAACTCAGGAACAGGAAGATAAACTCCAGTTTAGTTCTTTGCAGGAGGACAGAACAGGCAAACCCTTCCTCAAACAACTCTAGGAGACACCTACATCTTTCCTTTGCATATACACATGTGTGTGTTTCCGAGAACTTCTTCCTTCAGGCACTCACCTCTAGCAGACTTGGACATGTATTCCCCTCTCCTAGATGTAAATCTTCCTTCCAGAAGAAGCAAGGCCCTTTCACCCACATAAAGCTAAGAAAGAGATCACAGAAGCAACATGGCAGATCGACACCAAACACAGCACGGCTGCCCAGTGCCTCCAGATAAACATAAGGAAAGGTCATCCAAACACAGGAAGACAGCCGTCCCCTTCCCTTTCCTCTTACCCCCTCCCCTTCCTCCCCTGGGCTCCCTTCTCCCCAGAGGGTGGACCCAGCCGTTCCCAAAGTTTATTCTCAGAGCTCCAGGCTCCCACAGTGGAACGTGCTGCGGACATGGGAATACAACAGCTTGGCCAACAGGGAAAACCAAAAATATAAACGGAGGGATTTAATAGATTCCTCTCTCTCCCAAAGTTGTGGCAGGAATGTCTGCAATTACTGCTTTTACTGTTCTCCATATATCAGCTCTTCCTGGGAGGAGGACTCAAGTCATCTGTCAGCAAACACTATGCAAAAGATCTCAGTGCTATTGACTTGGGCCGCTGAATACATGCTTTAAATGTTAGGGAACATGTCCAGAAAGCCTTGTCTCATACATTGGCAATGAATTTAACAAGCACACAAAGAACATTAAAAGTGCAGGAAATAATTTATAAGACTACATTTTTTTTAAAAATACACTATTGGAATTTTATAAATAACCAGGAACCCCGAATTTTATAAATAACCAGGAAGTCATTAATCTTTTACTGACATATTTTGATCAAAACAGTGGTGAAAACATAAACTTTGGTTTTTATTCTCCAGTGAAGAGAAAAATGGTTAATACCACAGCTCAATGAGTCTAAACTAGCATCTGTGATGAAATGCTCAGTACTAATTTGAAAACACAGTGTTTGAAAGCAAAGCATAATGGTGACCTTTCTCATTAGCTGTTGTTCAAACAAAGATATGTTCCAGTAATATCCGATGCTTCCTTCCTGCCAGGGCCTCCACCCAGCACAATTTAAAACACTTGTGCTACATCCAAACCAGAGTGAGGATGTGTGTGGCTAAGTTTCAGCAGGACTGTGTTTATGGCTTATTATGACTTTCTATGTTTTTTCATGTTTTGTTTTGTTCATTTGTTTTCATCAATGAATGGTCATGAGTTGGATGCTGGATTTGTGAAATTAAGTACGTAGCTCATTGTGTATTTTCTTACTCTTCTACTGCACCTATTTTTGTTGTGTGTGTGTGGCAAATAACATACTGTTGTTGACAGAAATTTATTTCATTGCTTTCTGGTAAATGTTTTTATGAATACATTTCAATACATTAAAAACAGAAACAAAATTTAAGAACTATTTTCATGTAAACTGTTTCATGTAAAATGCTATGAACAGACACAAATCTGAGGAAAGAATGTGAGAAAGAAAAAGAAATTAAACTGCTTTAATCTAGTAATCCTCCTGCTCTTCATAGCTGAAGTTATGGGGAGCAGCAGATAAGACAAGAGTTGGGTAATATAACTCGAAAATATTGAAAGTCCAATTAATTTTTCCATTAGACAATAAATAATGAAGAATTTTTCTACTGTTCAAAGACATTCAATCCTTATAGAAATGATCACCTATAATTGATATAAGCCATTTGTATTTTCTACAATGGGCATAATTTTATAATAGAAAAAATTGAATACATGTTCTTTTATTTTACTTTCCAAGTCAGATTGTATCCAGCTTTATTGAAGATACTTTTCAGGGGCCTCTCCGTTGGTACAAGGGGTTAAGTAGCAGCATTATGAAGCATCCACAGCCACTGCAGCACAAGTTCGATCCCCAGCAGGGGAGCTGACCCACATGGTGCAGCAGACCTCTCCCACCTTGCCTGCTGCTCCCCTCAGCAGTGTATTTCAGTCAGTCCATCTGTTCTGCTCCCCACTCTGTCTCTGGTGAATTCTCTCACCCTCTGCATCTCTGGCCTGTACCCAGGTTCTTGTATGCATAAATAAATAAACCTTCTTAAAGAAGATACTTTTCATAAAAAAGCATTGTATTTCAGGCAGGACTTGGACAATCATTTATTTAATTTTCATTTTTTGTGTAGAAGATCTAGGGTATATACCAGAAGTGGAGCATACAGGAGGTGAGAAGATCCACCAGAGACAGAGTGGGCAACAAAACAAGTGGATTTACCTGAAATACACTGCTGAGGGGAGCAGCAGGCGAGACGTGAGAGGTCTGCTGTGCCATGTGGGTCAGCTCCTCGGCCCAGAATTGAACCAGGTGGCAGCAGTGATAGCCCTGAGACCCAAACTCTAGGCCACCAGGGAGGCCCTCAGCAGACAGTCATTAACAGTGTACAACAAATTTCAAACTCCCCTCTTCAATGGCCTATCAAAATCAGAAAACCATTTCAAAGCCCAGGGAAGTCTTCATTTGATGCTCCGGCCAGCGACAGTTCCGAGTGGGGGTTTAACATTTTACACTGAGCATGTTGTTTAGCAATCTTTGACAAGCTGATCCTGACTTTCAGGAAATGAAAATGGCAGACTTATCCTAAAGATCCACAATCTAAAAAAGAAATTGATGCTCTTTTGAGGATGCTGTCTTGGTGGTGCTACTGGAAAGTCCAGATTGCCTGACATACTGATAAGCACTTTTTTGGAGTCAGGTCTCAACAGGTCTCTCTGAGTTTAAGGGAGTCGATGTTAAAAGCAGAGAGAGAGAAGACATAAAAATAAATTTCAGTCTTTCCCCACATCAAGACGCCTGTGCTAAGGTGGCTACTGTGAGTCGACATCACTGCATCGCTCCTCTGGGAACCAAGAGGAGGTCTCTCAAAAGCAGAAGGGAAAGGCTTTACCCTCCCCCACATCAATCCAGCTTCGGAGACTCTATTAGTAACATGTGCCCTTCCCCAAAGAACAACAACGAAGTGCTGTGTGCTAACAACATTGCTTTAAAAAAGAAGGCAACATTTTGCATTTTTATAAAACTTGTTGGAAAATAGTATTTGAGACTATACCCTCAGCACAAGTAGACAGTTACTAAAAGACACACGCCTCGGGCCTCCCTGTCTCACCCACTGCTCACTCAGCAGTGTATTTCAGTAGATTTGCCCGTTCTGCTCCCCGCTCTGCCTCTGGTGAATCTTCTACCTCCCGCGACTCTGGCCTGTGTCCCAGCTGTTGTATGCATAAATAAATAAATCTTTTTAAAAAAATCCTAATTCAGACAGTCACTTGCTAGCACCTCGAGCAGTAATTTAGGGGAGATGATCTGAAGACAAGCAAGGTCTGAATGGTTCATTGAGTTCAGCCAAATATTGATTATCCAAATCCATGACAAGGGGCCTCCCTGGTGGCGCAGTGGGTTAAGCAACGCACTGTGAAGCAAACCTCAGCCACTGCAGCACGAGTTCGATCCCTGCTGCCTGCCAGGGAGGGGACCCATATGGCACAGCGGACCTCTCCTGCTGTGCCCGCTGCTCCCCTCTGCAGTGTACTTCAGTTGATCTGCCTGTTCTGCTCCCCGCTCTGTCTCTGGTGAATCCTCTCACCACCCCCCACACCTCTGGCCTGTAACCCAGTGCTTGTATGCATAAATAAATAAATCTTTAAAAAAAAAAAAAAGACATACACCTCACCAGGCATCTCCACCTTCAGCTTTCTGGTCTGTTTTGGCATCTTGGTTTTCAGCAAGGTTGTTCTTGTCGTTGGCAGCACTACCTTTCCCCTTTGGGTGTTTTCTCTCCCTTCTTTCAGGGGCTTCTTCAGACCTGGGTTCCGGCTTTGGAGGAGCAGGTTTAGTAGGTAACCTGCTTTGTGGATCTTATCTGTGGTTCATGCTTTGCCGTGGCTTGATCTCCCGCAGCACCCTTCAGTCCTTCACTGCGGCACGCTGGTGGTGGGACAAAGGGCTGGACTGGAGCTTGCAGTGGTGGCCTGGCTTTGGTTGGTCAGGGCTCATTTTCACGTGTTCATCTTCACTCTGCTGCTCTGTGTGTTATTTTTAAAATTTTACCTCTGTATACTTATGCAATGGTAAGCATTCTCAAGTATATGTACATGATTTAAAAAGAGCGGTATGCTAGTATACTTATGCAATGGTAAGCATTCTCAAGTATATGTACATGATTTAAAAAGAGCGGTATGCTAGTAAATCCCATGGAAGTCTATTTAGGATGATACAAAGCCACACTCTACCATCACAAGAAGTACTTGGAGTTCCTGGGGCCTCCCTGGTGGCCTAGGGTTTAAGTCTCAGCGCTATCACCACTATGGCCTGCTCCCCTCAGCAGTATATTTCAACACATCTGCCTGTTCTGCTCCCCACTCTATCTCTGGTGTATCTTCTCACCACCTGCCCTCCCTCCTCACAGCCACCCCCCACCCCAGCCCCCCAAAAAACCATACCTCTGGCCTACACTCCAGATCTTCTATGCCAAAGTTAAAAACAAACAAACAGAAAACAAGATAGCTCTTCTAGAGAAGGGGTTTTATTGGTTCATGTAACTGATGTTTGGAGGTATGGCAGGCCCAGATCCAGAGGTCTGACATTTGGGCTCCATGTTCTACTCCTGTTACGTTCTCTCAGCCCTGCCCTTTTCTCTGTGTGTTTGAACCCTCAGACTAGTTCCTCTCACAGCTGAAGCAACTCCAAATCCCAGTCACGTAGCATACAATCCAGAGGAAGAGAGAATCTGTGTCCTGGCATCCTTAATATAAGCCCCAAAGCCTGACTGGACAAGCTATGTCACCAGCCCACCATGGAACCAATTGTTGGGACCAAGGCAGTGGGTAACGGATCAACTTCAATCACTCAAGGACATTTCTCATGTCTGAAAGTGGAATCTATCAGTCTTTAATAATACTGCTAACAATGAGAAGTCCCTATTTCCCCAAAGAAAATCTGAGCACTGATGGGAAAGGGGAAGAGGCAATGGATCGTGGGAACAACCAATGAACCTCCAGTTTAGTTCTTCATAGGGATTGTCATGAAGGTAAAAATTATTGGGGAGGGCCTCCCTGGTGGCGCAGTGGGTTGAGCACTGCACTGTGAAGCATCCGTGGCACAGCAGTGCGAGTTCGATCCCCAGCCAGGGAGGGGACCCACATGGCACAGCAGACCTCTCCTGCTTGCCCGCTGCTCCCCTCAGCAGTGTATTTCAGTCAATCCTCCTGTTCTGCTCCCCACTCTGTCTTTGGTGAATCATCTCACCTCCCAAGATTTTGGCCTGTACCCCAGCTCTTGTACGCATAAATAAATAAATATTTAAAAATATATATTGGGGGTATAAGACACCTTGCTAGTGCTCAGTGCACGTGTGCTCAGAGTCGCAGCTAATGTTGTTGGAAGGGTCATTAGAACTCTGCTCCTTTATTGTCACCAGCCAGTACACAGAATTTTAAGAATTGAATAATGAGTGATTAAAAGGTACTGAGACTTTCAAAGAAATGTGTTGGAACATATACATACAAGAGTATTGTCACACAAAGCAGTCTTACCACTTTCGACACTGGGAAACATGTATTTCAGTGCTTCCTTCTCCTCCACACTCTCTCTCTTTCAAAAATAGTCGTGCCACTCAGGTCTGAGCTGGCAAGGTAGACCAACATCCACCCATCCCCACTCCCCCATCCTCCTACACCCCCCTACTCCTCACCACCTCATCCAGGGTGATCTAATCAACAGATGGGCTAGACCCAAGCGAGGCGAGTCTCAGTCCTTACAGAAAGTTTGGTCTATGGACACTGAGAGAGTCTCTGATCCTAAAGGATCTTCAGCTGCCAGCAGGTAAGCTTGGAACTGCCAGCAGTCATTTCAGATGGAGGCATATAGAGGAAGTCTGTCTGTTGCAAGAGAGAACAAGAAATAGAAGCTTAGAAATGAAAGTTGAAAGTGTCCTCCAAACCCCTGTATCAAGTATGTCCAAAGCCACCTCTGCCCTTGGATCTTTCAGCTATATGAACCACTAAATTCTTTATTATTTTAAGCTAGTCTGCTTAAAATTCTGTTATTTGGAGCATACTAACGCAATCTCTAAAATCGTTAATGCAAGCAAGTTCTTTTCCACAACAAACTTTTCTAGTTTGTTTGTTCAACCAAACCTCTACCAGGGTTCCCAGTCTCCCATGAACTCCTTTACTTTCTCCATGAGCAGTAGTGCCCTCCTGCCTTCACCTTCCTCCCTTTGCAACTCAGAAATATGGCTCAACATTTCAAAAACTCCCTTGCCTCCATCTGGCAAAAATTCAATCCGTGGAGACTACCCACTTTCTCTAAACTTGAATGTGAGCAATTAAACAACACTAAAGTCACAGAAAGGACAGATTGCTCTTGCTCTGTTTAGGGTCAGACCTCAAACTGGCTCTCAGTATGGTTTAGCAATGCTGCTGCAACTCTCTGGTTGGGTTTTTGTGTTCCCCGATGATAACATCAAACCTTTTATCACTCTCAGCTCTCAGCCCATTCCATCTCAATCCATGACCTCTGCTTCACAGACAAAACGAAACCATAAGACTAACTGCTAACATAACCCACCCACTATTAAGTCTCTCTTCTCTTAATGAAGGCGTTATCTTCTCTATTCAAGTCCTATTCATCTGAGATTTGGATCTCAGCTCCTCCCACCTTGTCTGAAGTCTGCACTATCAGTTTACTCTTCTCTAGCCTGTATCTCTAACTTCATTAGACTAGATAACTGAGGGCCTCTCCAGAGTCACTTTTTAGCCTTCTTTACCCTGCTTGTGCTGAGGGAGACTGAAGTCTGTATGAACTGTTCCAACAGCTTCCTTGCTCTCTCTACTCCTGTCTGGTGGGGTTAGCCAATGGGAAATAGCCAGTGGGAAACCCCAGCAGAAGAGCTGGAGGAGGGAGGAGCAAGAGATAAGCTAGAGTCCTATGCCATAGACTAGAACGATATTTTAGTCAATGGTGAGTGACCCCTATACAAAGCTGGTCCCAAAATTGCTATGTTCTAGTGATGCTGTAGCTCTCCCAAGACAGCGGTTTACTCCAGAGACAGCCTCCCTTATCTCACGTTTACTGCGTCTCTTCATAGTATCTTTTTCCTTTATACTTGATTTAATTGCATGTCGTTTTGTTCATCATGGCCCTCAAGTGTACAAATTCCACTCCTAATGTTGCACTTGCAAAATGACAAAATGACCTAACATGCTTTTCTCCCATTGGATCCCTTTGTGAAGGGATGCACAGTTGTATTTATTTCCCTGATTTCTTTCCATCAACATCTTGGATTGGCTGTTTCTTTTAAGCCAAGTCAAAGTCCTCTCAAGACAACTATCTCGGGCCTCCCCGGTGGCGCAGTGGGTTAAGCAACACACTGTGAGGCAAACCGCAGCCACTGCAGCACAAGTTCGATCCCTGCTGCCGGCCAGGGTGGGGACCCACATGGCACGGCAGACCTCTCCTGCTGTGCCCGCTGCTCCTCTCAGCAGTGTACTTCTGTTGATCTGCCTGTTCTGCTCCCCGCTCTCTGTGGTGAATCCTCTCACCCCCCTACACCTCTGGCCTGTACCCCAGTGCTTGTATGCATAAATAAATAAATCTTTAAAAAAAAAAAAAGACAACTATCTCCTAGGCTCTGGTCATTGTTCCCACTTCCATTTAAATCAAAGGTGATTATTCTTGCTTCAGGGTATCCTACAATCCCTTGTAGGTTCCCTATATTCTAGCTCTGCCATTATAAATTGTCTCTTCCTCAAATACTCACTAGTGTGAATATTTCATCTGTTTCCTGCTGAGTGACACTCTCCTTAGCTAATGAATTCTTCTCATCTATATATAAACATGCTCAAGTATCCTAGCCTCATAGATTCTTAATTTTTCCTTGTTATCTACTTTTTAAACACCTCCTGGATCTTTTGATCTTGTCACCAACTGGAATTGTTTCATCTCTGAAATCTTAAATTCCATTATGTGAGCACAATCTCCTAATCTTATCAATGCATGTTTTTTTTTAAAATTGCATCAAAAGCACCAACCCCTTGATTCCTACCCCAACCCCAATTTCTCAGTCTTCTTTCATCACCATTCTTCCTGCAGGCAGCTTAAAAACAATGATCTGTCCTGTCCATCTTTCTCATGCTTAATATGTTCAACTCTATTTTTTCTCATTCTTCTACATCCTTGCCTAAAAAATTTCATTCCTGGAATTTCACTCCCATATATATACCTTCTCTACCTGAAATCTGATGGAAAGGAATATGTACACTTTGGTAATATTCTTTTTTTAAGATCTTCAGCCTCACTTCCAACCTTTTTACGTGTTCTTAGACAATATCTTCTCTCTTTGCCCTCAACAACATAATTTCAAACCAAAAGAAGTCTACACTTGCCATTTTATCTTTCTTACTTCTTTTGTTACCTTCATTTTTCTTTCAATCTATGATCTGTTCCAGTCTTACACTAAAGTTGCTTTTGCAATGGTCAGCCATAAATTCCTAATATTCTAATACAATGGAATCTTAAGCCTTTACTTATTTGGTCTTTGAAGACATTTGACACTGCTGTTGCTTTCTTTCTTGAAACTCTCTCCCATCTTGCCTTCTAGGACAATGTTATCACCTGCTCTCCTCCTCTTATCTTTTAAATGTTGACACTTCTCCCTGAGTCCCATCCTTCTCTCTCTTCTCATCTCCCTTTTCTGATGTTCTTCTTATGTTCTTCTGTCTTACCCACTTTTAGTGGACACCACTACAGGCAACCTATACACAGGTAGTCCCTAAGTCTAGAGGTCAAAATAGGTCAAATTTTGCTCCTAAGACCCAAGTCAGTATATGTAATTGTGAGACATCTGAAGATGTCTGACCAGTTCCCAGAATTCAACATACTCCAAATTAAAGGATTACTATTTCCATGTTATAATGTGCTCCAGTCCTACCTCATTATTGAATGGCACCATTTTCTATTTGCTCAGTTTCTGAAGTGACCTTTCACTCCTAAAGCGCAATTTCTTACTCGTTTATTTGATCAGCAGTTTCACAATTTCTTACTCATTTATCTGATCAGGAATTTATTTGATTCTATTTATTTCCCAATAGTTCTGAAATTGTTTATCACCTCTATTCCTTGTGATCTCATTATTTCTTGCTTAGAATGTTATTTTAAAGAACCTGTGGCCAATCTCAATAACTCTGATCTTTTTCTATACTACCAAATGAGTGATCATTCCAAAACAAACTTCTGATCATGTTACTTCCTTCTCAGAACTCTTCGGTGACTATTCATTATCCCAGTGGTAAAGTTCACAGACTAGTCTGCTGTAATAATCTCTAGAAATAAATTCCTTTGGTGGCAAGGAACATAAAACAGCACTGGTAAGTGCTGAAAGAGGTCAGTTTGGTGTGACCATTTAGGAGTTTATGGAATTGAAGGAGAAATTGAACAACCAAGTGCCAGGAAGGCTCTGAGATGTCAACAGCAGAAGTCCAGGCTACAAGCTGTCATTGTGCTGATTACACACTGTTTATTTGGTCCTTCTCTCTCTGGGATGGTCACTAGTGTGACTCAAATTCTCAAGTTCTGCATCCTTTGCTTCAAGTTTCAAATTACTCAAGAATAATATTCTGATTGGCCTAGCTTTGCAAAAAAATCAATTAATTTGTAGTCTCATGGAAGGAGCAATGGTACAGGTGTGACCATCAGAGACTCCCATCTGTGTATAAGACATTCTCAGCGGGTGGGGAGCCACTGTGAGCTGAGGCCAATCGAATGGTATCCTCTCTGCTCCGTTACATCTAATGGGTGTTTATTATTTTCACACTTCCTTCAAAATGTATTTTATTTTCTAGGCATGGTGTTTGTTCAGGATGGAATGTTTGCATCCCCTCAAAGTTCTCATGTGGAAGCCTCACCCACAAGGAGATGTGAGAAAATCAGTGTCTGTTCCTGAAATCATATAGTCCAGGCCTTTTGTTATGTCAGCCTGAACTTACTGTGCTACTTGCTTTCCCCTGGAGCAAGTCGTGCTCTTGTCTATGTGAACTGGCTTTTCCACCCACTCTTCAGTGAGGTTTGACTGAACTTTCCTTCACTCCACCACTCCATCCCTTTCCCTTCTGTATGTTGCAAACACTCACTCATCTGTTAGGAATCAGTTTAAGGATGACTTCTTCCAGAAAGCCTTCCTTGATTCGCCCAGGTCAATTCCATATTCCTCATCTATATAGCCACAGCGTCTTAAGTTTAATTATAGCCACGTTCTTACTTTAATTCCTTATTAATGCACGTGTCTCTCCCACTAGCTTATGAGATCTTTGAAACTAGAAGCTATGTTTTTCTTTAAATATGCATCTGCAGAAGCAAACAGAGTACCCCACTCATTGTTGAAACTCAACATAGATTTGTGGAATAAAAAAATTAAACTCACATTTCATCTAGTTCCACATGTAGTCTATATTCAATAAAACACTCTCTCCTGCCCTCTTTTGCCTGGTGATGCTGCTGGTTATGAATGTGTGACTCTTGCTTATGAAGTTATAAATATCTGGAAAATAATTGTTTTCACCTTTTATTGTCATATCACCCATGACATCTTACTTGTCCTTAGTACCTGTTCAGTAGACAATACATTTTTGTTAAGGAAATAAGTATGCTTGACAAAAAACAAAAACAAAATCCAATGTACTCTTAGCTTCTTTAACAGATGTTCGATATAAAGAGAGTTATTTGTACTCCTAATGATTCTTATGCAGATCAGATCACACCTGAAGAAGTATTGTGTTCAGTTCTAGGCAACAACTATGAATTCCCTCATTCAACAAATGTTATGGAGTTCCACTTTGTGCCAGTCACTTTTCTTCTATGCTTAGGGTTTAGAAATTAAACAGAATTAGGCTTGAATTCTAGTTTTGTCATTTACTATATACATTCATCAGTCAGGATAGGCTAGGTTTTGCTGCAGAAACAACCCCAAAATTGGCTTCCCATATCCAACTTTTGTTTCTCATTCATGCTACATGTCCATCATGGTATGATTGTGGCTTTACTCCACCTAGCCTATGTACCAGGATCCAGGATGTCACCTGGGACATACTGGCTTTGTAGCAAAGAAAGAATGGAGAGCCAGGCACAGGTTTTTGAAACTTCTGTCAGAAATGACACACACAGAAATGCGCGTCATTTGGCTGAAGCAAGTCATTTTGCCACACAGAGAGGGGAATAAAAAGTGTGAACAGTAATGTAATCTATCATACTGTATATTCTAACCTGTTCAGTTCTCTGTTTCATAATTTAAGAAATATATCAGGATTAAATATGGAGGATGCAAAATAAAGTACATAAAGTGTTTGATACATTGAAGCTGTATGGTAGCCGTTTCATTTTTAAAGTTTAAGAACCCAGATAGTCAGTAAAACAAATAATAACAATACTCCCCACACACTTTAAAATAGAGTAAATCAGTTCTCTTTTTCTTTGATTGTTTTTCTTTGAAGACCCCATTGAAACTGTCTAAGTGTGTTTCCAGCACTGACTCAACATTTTTCCCATCAAGATAGTTCCTGCCAGAATCAAGATGCTCTCTGAAGAAATAGGTTGGATAAAAATCCTGATTTATGATTCATTTTTTTTCATGTTCAAGTTCTGTTTTCTAAACAGGATGATAAGCAACTGGGAAAGGTTCATATCACATACCTTTTGTACCACTAGAAATTAACATAGCTCCCAGCTCAGGGAATTTCTAAATATTGATATTGATGGTTTAGAGATGGAATTAGGACTTTATTTCTTGGTAGCCTCTGACTTGGTAAGTACCATTTGGAGATTTTTTTTTTTTTTTAGTGTTTATTTCTTAAATTATCGCACTAGTCTATGCTACATAATGTCATCTTATTTGGCATATAGTTTGAGTTCCACAAATCCTGATAAGATTGCTTCTGGATTCATCCAATAAAAACTAAGTAGAGTAATAATTTACCACTTTTTCATTACTCTTCTTTGAGTAACTGAAAGAAATCTTATATCAAGAGAGAGTTAAAAATTTATTCAATTAGGTCATAGATTCTAGTTATTTTAGTTATTTGATAATCATGTGAGATATTAAATGCAATTTTAAAAGTAATATGCCATTGGGAATTCCAAAGTGAAATTTTGAAATACATATTTTCCTCTTTAAAAGTCTCATCTGAAATGAGGGACAGGAAGGATCATCAGAATTTACATGGGTGGCACCTCCAGATTCTCTACACCCTCAGCCCTGTCAATAATGCACCCTGTACCTCAGCAATGCCATCCTGTGCACAATATCCTTTATATCACTCCATACTTGGATAACAGCGGCAACAGTCCCACAGTGGCACTCAAACTAATGGCCGCTTCTCTGGTACAAAAAAATCAGAGCTTGCCATGCTTGTGATCTCACTAAAATATGCTCAGTTACAAGAATCTTGCAAGTGTGGCATTGGAATTTAAAATAATACTCTAGTGCATATTTTCTGATGTTTAAAAAATGGTTGCTGATAGCTGGTCTGTGTCTTTGCTTAACATTTCAACTTGATTAAATACCAGGGCCTACGCTGTCAAAGGAGAGAAAAGGGAGGGAAACCCCATGTCCACAAAAAGAGAATGAATACACCCTCCCTGACTCATAGAGAGAGAAATGCTGATTTGAACTAGACTTGAGTAATTTAGCTTCACTCAGATGTTCAGTTCTAATTGTTGCCTGAGGATAAACCACACAGAGAGGGAAATCATCTTAATCAGCTCTTGGTTGTTCCTCTTCCACAAGAAGCAATTCATGGTTCTCTCATCACCCAGTGAAGGATGATAAGGCCGTGGACTTTCACAAAACAGAGGAGAGCACTGATGGCCCTGGAAGATAGTAAAAGACTCTCAGATTCTGTGTCTTCTTTCTCTTCTCTTCATTTTCACCAGCCACTAGCAAATTAGACCATCACTTAAACCAGAACTACTGGATCACAGTACCACCGTTGAACTTTTTTGTTAAGGCAAAATGTAGGATTTCAGTTCACATTTACTGAATCACACTCTGAGTGATAGGGTCAGGTATCTATGTTTTTAAAGGATTCCTTGATGAGTCTCTTTACCTGTCAACTCTGGAAACTATTGAGGAATTGCTCAGCTATAGGCTACCTTAGTCTCTTCCATTGATAAAAGCGCTGTCCCTGAGGTTTTGATCCATTTGACAATTAAGAGATGTGTCAAGAACTTTGGTCCTCCCATGTCCCTCTGGTGCCGCCTCCCTACCACACATGTTGTCATTGGTGCCAAGGAAAGCAAGCCTACTGACCACAGAATATTCCAGTGATTGCATGTCTGTTTGCAACACAGTCCTAAGTCATCACATTCCCAGGGGATTTCACAAATCTCCCAGCAGTGCTGCCAAAATTGCATTTATTACTCAGAATTGATTTTTATCCACTCTAGCTGCTCCCCATTATTGTTTACACTGTGTAGTGATTGCCAAAGAGCAGGTAGCCGGACCTTAGTTGATTTTATCCAGAACCCTCTTTCTTTGGAGTTCTTGTAAGCATACCTATCAGAGGAACTCATTTAAAAGGAGAGGCCTGCATGCACATAATTCAAATTCTAAGTTCCCAGTGATAACGCTATTATGTGTGATTGCAATTCTTTAAATTCTTTCAGCTTCTTTCTTGCCCCCAGAGTGACGAATGCTGTGATACATACCTGAATTTCTGTGATGCGCTGCCATGAAGTTCTGTAATTCTTCTCACTGACAGTGTTGAGCTCAGGGTTAGTGTCAAGTGTTGGACTGATTCCAGGGAGAGCAACCTCTTGCACACCTCCTGCCCTGTGCCTGCCAAAGGAGATATGATAGCACAGGGGTGCCAAGGCCTTCCCAATTGTGCTGCTGTGTTTGGCAAAATCATTATAGGAAACTACAGACGTTTGTTTCAGAAAGTGAGTTTAAATGTGTGTCACATATATCTCTGTGAATATTTTATAATGAATATGTATGTAGGTATGTATGTATGGGGGTGTGTATGTGTGATATTATGGTGCATGCATACATCTACAATATACCATGAATAGTCTACTATCTTTTTGTATCTCAAAGAGCAATATTATGACCATTTCTATATGTAATAATTAGAACACATTGTTACCTGTAAAGATGTGATTAACCCTTGAAATGATTGAAATGTTTTTTATGTCACTGTTAGTCATTATTCACAGTTGAGCAGTGACTCCTAGAAATTTAGGATTGATGGAGACAGTAGCACAGAAGAATGGAAAGAAGGATATATGTCTTCTCTGTTTACCCTGCGGTTATCCCATCTGTAAAGTAATTTGATAGATCCATTTCACCCTCCTAGTTATGGAAGAGGAGTGGTTATGCAATATCTAGAGAACTGCACTGTATTTTACAGAAGATAATCAAGATAAACTCTAGATAGTCTTTCTGTACTTCCTGACACAACTTCCCTTCTGTTTGTGCCTCAAAGTTGTTTGTCTTCCTTGATTCTTTATTTCCATAACTCCAGGGTAAACTTTTCTTCACTGGGGAAAATATAATATGAAACATTATCTTTTTAGCCAGCTATAAGAGTGCAGTTCAGGGGCCTCCCTGGTGGCGCAGTGGGTTAAGCAACGCACTATGAAGCAAACCGCAGCCACTGCAGCACGAGTTCGATCCCTGCTGCCGGCCAGGGA